>WNWK01000757.1:30000-187500 GCA_009830355.1 Cherax destructor
TCATGTCCCCTCTATCCCTCCTGTCTTCCAGTGTCGTCAGGTTAATTTCCCCTAACCTCTCCTTGTAGGTCATGCTCCTTAGCTATGGGACTAGTCTTGTTGCAAACCTTTGCACTTTCTCTAATTTCTTGACGTGTTTGATTAGGTGTGGGTTCCATACTGGTGCTGCATACTCCAATATGGATCTAACCTTTACTTAATATGCAGATTGCATCACTTCCTCACTCGTCATGTTCCACTTCGTGAGCGAACTCAGAGTGAAGAATCGCTTCCTAACGTTCCTGATTAAATAATTTTCACCTCTTTTCCCTGTTTCCAGTACCGTGAATCAGTACTCCACTGTGTGTCTTATAAGGTCCTCCGAGTATCTTTCACGTCCTGATGATATCTCTCTTGGCTACCTTAGTCTGGTATTATTATTATTAATGTCATGGGGAAGAGCTAAACCCGAAGAGGCCATAAAGTGCTTGGATAGTGAGAGACAACTATGTTCTATCCAAGGAAAAGGGCAGCTCTAATCCCTTGGATCAAGAGTCCCTCTTCCCAGCATGGAGGTGCCCTCCCTGGAGGGGTCTGCTGTGATGCACCTCCAACACCAGTGGCTCTGTCGTATTTACATTTGGACTCATATACGGAGTTTACCTCCATTACCGTCTCCCTCGGGCCACTCCACTCGCTCGCCGCCCTCACCATGAAAAATCTCATCCTTATATTCCTTTGGTTTCATTATTGTTTAGTTTCCAGTTTCTTTTTCCACCTTTCTCATCCTCTTTTCATTTATTCCCCCGACGTTCTATTTCTATTTACGCCCCCCACCTCATTCTATTTTCATTCGTTCCCTCCCTATATCCTGTTTCTATTTATGCTCCTTCATCTTATTTTTATTTTTTTACCCATTCATCCTGTTTCTATTGATGCATCCTCACCCTGTTTGTATCCGCCTTCTTGATACCTCCGAGCGACTTATAAATTCGCCCCATGTCCCTTTGAGGACCTTGTATGTTAGGAATAAGTCCTCTCTTCCACTTTATATATATATATATATATATATATATATATATATATATATATATATATATATATATATATATATATATATATATATATATATAATATATATATATATATATATTTATATCATTCAAAGAGGGTTTATAAATCTGTTGAGGGTGGAAGGAGGGGTAGGGGATCGTCCTCCTTTCGCCTTCGATCTTATTACCTGATCCTATGCCGTTGTTCTTCTGACGTGACTGTAAGGCAACTTTGTCTCAAATTTGGCTTTCGATGCTAAGTCATTCTCAAATTGCCTTTCAGCTTCACTTCTTACTCGTGCATATTCGTTTCTGGCTTCTCTGCTCTCCTCTATACTTTTTGACCTTCTGTGCTTTCTGTATTTTTTCTATGCTCTTTCACTTCTAGCTTATTCCTGTGTACAGCTCTGGATAAACCACAGGCTCACCCTTTTCTTCCCACTGTTTTTTTCTGCTAATGAGTATGAGTTTCTCTTCTGTCTCCAGTAGTTTTCTATTAACAAACTCCGTCATTTCATTCGCTGTCGTTTCAGTTCCCGTTCTTTCTGCACTACATTCAAGATTTTTGTTCATTCCCTTGTCCTCTCTTCATTTCAAGACTGGTTTTTCCCTTTCCGTAGTATGTTTCTCTCCTTGTTTGCTTCTACAAGGTATTCGATACTTAGGAACCTCATATTTTATTTCCCATTAATCAGATTTGCTCAGAATGAGTATCAAGTGCAGTCTTGCTGGTTCATCCTTCCCCCTTCTCTCACTCTCTGGTTGTGTCCCTGACGTGTTGGTACATAGTTTACCATCACACCACCTCCAGCTTAGCCCACAGCGTTTCTGGTCTGTGGTTTCAAATTCTCCAACCATATTTCCTTATGGATGAAATCTTCTATGGTCAGTATCTTTGCACTGGTTATATGGACTCTCCTCACTGCTTTTATCGCTTTACTGTTGCTGTCGGATTGCTTTCCTTGTCTTCTGCTGTTTAGTGAAGAGTTGTACATCGCAGTTATCCTCATTTCGGGTCCCCGCAGTGTTAAGTGTGCTCACTATGTAGTAAATTGATTCCTCTCTACTCATTCCTCTCTCAAAATTTAACTGCGTTCTGATCAGCAATACTACTCCATCATAATTAATTTCTTCCTAGAAAAATTGTGTGTGCTTTTCATATTCGTAAGTTGTGTCTCGGTGAGTGCTATGACGTCTTGGCATGCCTCTGCTATTCACTCGTTCCATTCATCACTCTTGTTTGTTATTCCAATTCTCTTTGTTTACTATACATACAGCCTCCTCTCTCTCTCGCTGAATTTCAGTTGGATGGTGTCCTGGTTTCCTAGTCCTAGGAAGAGGGGAGTTGAGGGTAAGGTGAAGGGAGATTGTCGGAAGGTTCATGCACTGGGTCAGAATTGTGGGAGTAGGTGAAAGAGAAGGGAAGGATGGGGGAAAGAGACAGATGAGGATGTGTGTGTGTGTGTGTGTGTGTGTGTGTGTGAGAGAGAGAGAGAGACAGAGAGAGAGAGAGAAATATCAACACTCGTTGAATCGAGCTAATGTCTCTACTCTCTTCATTACAGGTAAGGCCATCCTCCGGTGTTTCAGAGTGCCATCAGAGAGTAACCAAGGCGAGTGCCTGGCACCGGTCCTGTCATCATACTCACCGGGAAGCTCTAAAACCGTAAGTGCCATACATTAACTGGGATATTGGAAGTAATCAGGTTCTGTCCAAGACTAGGCTGGCTCTAATTCACTGGATCAAAAGCCCTCCCTCAATATGAAGGAGAGCGTATTACTTAAGCGAGAGTCAGGCAGATGACGCACCAACAGAGACCATCAGAGGGAAGAAATGACGCACGGTGCAGAATAAGCTTCCACCGGGACAACGTTTCGCTCTCGAAACGTTGTCGCAATAAAAGCTTGTACTACAGCAAGTGACGTTCTCGTCACTATCGTCGTCATTGCGTCATTTGCGTCCCGACGCAGCCAAGGTCAACTAAGCATAACACCAGACTGGAATAACGCGCCAAAATTCCGAGACGCCTTAATCCACTCGGTCATTAATGCTTCAAGCATCAGGTGGCCAGTGCCACTGGACATGTCACCCCTGATGCCAACACTGTGTGTGTGTGTGTGTGTGTGTACTCACCTAATTGTACTAACCTAATTGTGGTTGCAGGGGTCGAGACTCAGCTCCTGGCCCCGCCTCTTCGCTGTCTGCTACTGGGTCTCCGCTCTCCCTGCTCCATGAGCTTTATCATACCTTGTCTTAAAACTATGTATGGTTCCTGCCTCCACTATATCTTTCTCTAGACTATTCCACTTCCTGACTACTCTGTGGCTGAAGAAATGCTTCCTAACATCCCTTTGACTCATCTGAGTCTTCAGTGTGTGTGTGTGTGTGTGTGTATGTGTGTGTGTGTGTGTGTATGTTAGTTACTATTTTGTCCTAGGCACATGTCGATTAGACACTAGGCCTGTTGTATGTATGTGTGTGTAACGAAACACTTCGAAATGTTTCGGCCCCGCCGGGAATTGAACCCGGGCCCTCCGTGCGTGAAGCAAGAGCATTAGCCCCCATGCCATCGGGACGTGTGTTAGTTACCATTTTGTCCTAGGCACATGTCGATTTGACACTAGGCCTGTTGTATGTATGTGTGTGAGTGTGTGTGTGTGTAAGGAAACACTTCGAAATGTTTCCGCCCCGTCAGGAATAGAACCCGGGCCCTCCGTGCGTTAAGCGAGAGCTTTACCACTAGGCCACCGGGTGTGTGTGTGTGTGTGTGTGTGTGTATGTGTGTGTATGTGTGTGTGTGTGTGTATGTGTGTGTGTGTGTGTGTGTGTGTGTATGTGTGTGTGTGTGTATGTGTGTGTGTGTGTATGTGTGTATGTGTGTATGTGTGTATGTGTGTGTGTGTGTGTGTGTGTGTGTGTGTGTGTGTGTGTGTGTGTGTGTGTGTGTGTGTGCACTTGCAGATAAATGACGATTAATGGAAGAATTGGCGGAAACGGAAGGATGTAAATGAGGTTTGACTGGGACGGGGAGAATGAGGTGGATGGGAGAGGGGCAGGGATGGATTGGGTAGGAAGGGATGGAGAACCGAGGATGGATGGATGGAGCCTGTCGATTAGGTAGGCAGTTTGAAGGACGCAAGCACGGGAGATTGTGTTAATGTTGAGGAAGCAAGGTGTTGCGAGGCGGGGGCGGGGCAGGATTGCATGGGGTAGAGATGGACAGAAGCAGGAGGCGTCGTTTAAGTTGATGGAAGTAGGTGTCACGGTAGAGAGCATCTTACAATGAAGCAGAATACCACAGAGAGAGAGAGAGAGAGAGAGAGAGAGAGAGAGAGAGAGAGAGAGAGAGAGAGAGAGAGAGAGAGAGAGAGAGAGAGCGTGGCGTGCCTGGCAACCTTCACTCAGAGCGCGTCTCGGTAATAAATCATGGAGGGCCGTATTTTGAGACAGGCTCGCCATAATCTTTGCCTGTTGATAAGGCTGCCAGGGTTAATTCCTGCCCAAGCGTATTGAAGCTAATTATCCTTGTGGCAAACCAGACCTTATTTTCTTATATAGTTGAGTATGGATCTACTCTACTCTCTCTCTCTCTTTAATCCAGGTCAAATCCTCTCGCTGTTGCTACATACGTTGAATTCCATCCGCCTGTGTTTGATCAAATTTTTTCCCTTCGTTTTTGCTTTTCTCTTCTGCTTCTCCTCCAGATTTGTTTTGCCGTCTTCCAGAATGCATCGGCAGGTGTCCTGACCCGGGGTGAGAACGAGAGCGGTCCGTACGAACGGTAACGGAACGGCTCATAACGCACGGAGCTGCTGCCCACAGCCTCTCCCGGGATTCGTTCGCCTCGGAGCCCCGAGCTCTTCCTTGATAACACATCTTGCAAAGTTTTATGCCCTTCGTAATGACCACCCTGGCCCCGCCGATAACACTATTTAACCCAATTTAATATTACTCGTGATTACGATTTTCAAAAGGCCGTGAGGATCCCTACAAACCGTTCAGCTGTTCGTTCGGTGGTCCGTTTCGGCCAGGAAGGGTTCGCTTTGATGGTTCGCTCGGCGGGTCACTGAGGAAATTAGTCAGCTGGGGACACCTCTGATTGAAGAGTTGTTTCAATGATATAGGCATTACTATTAGTAATAGTAGTAAAAATATATAAGTAGTAGTAGTAGTTATAGTAGTAGTACATTCAAAGGGGTGCGCTTCGCGTAACTACACATTTAGCGGGCTGGTGTTTCATTACGCGATTCGTGCGGCAGTTTGTCCATTCTCTTGACACATGGTTAATTCACTCTCCTTCGGCTGTTCCTGCATCATATCGTGTGGGGTTGGGAGGTTGGGGTGGGGTGGGAGGTTGGGGTGGGGTGGGAGGTTGGGGTGGGGTGGGAGGTTGGGGTGGGGTGGGTGGTTGGGGGAGTGGGTCCTTCTCTTCCTCGTAGTGGGCAGTGACTCACAGGGTGGTTGTATCAGTGTGTATTACACGGTGAATGCCTCACCAGTGGGCTACTTGGGACTTTAATGAGCCGAGGGATTACTCAGTTGGGTTTAGTCACTTAACAAGTTGTCCAGGTTCTGTTGTTGCGGCGCAGCTGCTATTGTTGTTGTTGTGCAGATGCTGTTGTTGTTGTTGTTGTTGTGCAGCTGCTCTTGTTGTTATTGTTGTGCAGCTGCTCTTGTTGTTATTCTTCAGCTACTCTTGTTGTTATTCTTCAGCTACTCTTGTTGTGCAAATATTATTATTTTGCAGCTGATTTTGTTGTTCAGCTGCTCTTACTCTTGTTATCCAGCTGTTCAGGAAGAGTAAGAGCAGCTGGACAACAGGAATAGTAAGAGCAGCTGGACAACAGGAAGAGTAAGAGCAGCTGGACAACAGGAAGAGTAAGAGCAGCTGGACATCAAGAACAGTACTACCACTACCACCAGTAAGCCAGTGATCCCCGTAGTCTCCCTACCCCAACAGGACCATAATGATACCCTGGAAGGGGTGGGTATGTGGGTTGCTCACCTCATCATGTGGGTAGCCCACTTCACCATGCGGGTAGCCCACCTCCTTCTGCTGTTAGTGCACTACCCTCAACGAGTGTCCCCCAGCGTAACACGCTGCGTCAACTTCCTCCCTCAACGCCAACTACCATAATCCACTGATACAGGAGCGTTATAAATACTGTGTGCTCTAGCTCTGGGCGCATGTGTTCATACTTTCAAGGGTTGCTAACTCCCCTGAGTCAAGGCTACATACACACAGTGGTGTATATACATTTTAGTCACAGGAAATATACACCGAGAGATGAATATCTCTCACGGTGACGGGATTTAATACACACAGGTGGGTGTTCCCAGTGTATATACACTTAGATTATACTTTAATTTCTAGTTTAGAAATTAAAGCATCCTTGAATGGTGGTAAAGAGGTGAAATGCAGCCTGAAGAGTAGCAGTAGTAGTAGTAGTTATCCAATGTCAAATCGTAAACTTAAAGTGAGAAATCAATGCAAACTTTCACCGACAGGAAAATCTGACGGCAGCGCTGCAGCAGTTAGGTAAAGATTGCCTTTAATAAAGATTTAAGTGGCAACACTTTTCCCTCTTAGATTAATAAAAAGAATGACTATCGTGAAAGTGATGTAGTTAGGTCAGCGTGCTTATAAGAAGCCTATGAGAAGCCTATGAGAATTTCTGACGAGCCGTTTTTGTACAAAATACATCTTTTTGTGCCCTGCAAAAATCTGGGGAAAAAAGAGAAAGCAATAGAAAAAAAGGAGCATTAACATAAAAAAAATGTCTTTGTTACAATGTAAAACAATGAATTATTCATAGTATATTTGACAATCATTACAATTTATGCATAAAAAGTTATACCTGGAGTATACCTGGAGGGTATACTCCAGCTATACCAGGATAAAGTCACTGGAGGGCGAAACATCTACAATGAACATATCCAGATGTTACACATGAGTCTAATTTTTCATACCCGGATGGGTGTTCCGGGGGTCAACGCCCCCGGTGGATCAGACCCTGATCAACCAGGCTGTTACTGCAAGCCGCACGTTACCTGATAAATAATTGTTACTGAATTTTGAAAAAAAATGAATGAACATGAAGGTTGGTTGATGTCCTCTACACACTATGCTACGTATGCCCATCATGCTGTAGAATCATGCTCTTCATGCTGTAGAATCATGCCTTTCATTCTGTAGAATCATGCCCATCATGCTGTAGAATCATGCCCATCATGCTGTAGAATCATGCCCTTCATGCTGTAGAATCATGCCCATCATGCTGTAGAATCATGCCCTTCATGCTGTAGAATCATGCCCATCATGCTGTAGAATCATGCCCATCATGCTGTAGAATCATGCCCATCATGTTGTAGAATCATGCCCATCATGCTGTAGAATCATGCCCATCATGCTGTAGAATCATGCACATCATGCTGTAGAATCATGCCCTTCATGCTGTAGAATCATGCTCATCATGCTGTAGAATCATGTCCATCATGCTGTAGAATCATGCCCTTCATGCTGTAGAATCATGCTCATCATGCTGTAGAATCATGCTCATCATGCTGTAGAATCATGCTCATCATGCTGTAGAATCATGCCCTTCATGCTGTAGAATCATGCACTTCATGCTGTAGAATCATGCCCTTCGTGCTGTAGAATCATGCCATCATGCTGTAGAATCATGCTCATCATGCTGTAGAATCATGCCCTTCATGCTGTAGAATCATGTCCTTCATGCTGTAGAATCATGCCCTTCGTGCTGTAGAATCATGCCCTTTATGCTGTAGAATCATGCCATCATGTTGTAGAATCATGCCCTTCATGCTGTAGAATCATGCCCTTCATGCTGTAGAATCATGCCCATCATGCTGTAGAATCATGCCCTTCATGCTGTAGAATCATGCCCTTCATGCTGTAGAATCAAGCACTAAGTACGATGCTGACTCAGCATTCACCAGATGCTCCAGGAAGAATTCTTGAAAAACAAAAACAAAATCTGTTTTTGGTCAAGGGCAACACTTGTTGCCATGAGGTGTTGCAAGTGTTGTAGTTGAGGCAACATCAATAAGAAAAGCTTAATAATGACAAATAAGGTTGAAATTTCCTTATTATACCACATTATTGTACTCTTTTTGGTTTAGCGCTTACTTATGATTCTAATAATATTAATAATAATTGTACTCTTACGTGGCATAAATGGCAGGTCTTTGACGTTCCTGTCGAGTATATCAACACTACACCAATATCAACACTACACCAATATCAACACTACATTAATATCAACACTACACCAATATCAACACTACACCAATATCAACACTACACTAATATCAACACTACACCAATATCAACACTACACCAATATCAACACTACACCAATATCAACACTACACCAATATCAACACTACACCAATATCAACACTACACCAATATCAACACTACACTAATATCAACACTACACCAATATCAACACTACACTAATATCAACACTACACCAATATCAACATTGCACAAATATCAATGTTGCAAAATTTCGTCTTCGAAAAATCTTAGGAACATAAACACCTAAGTGACGCCAGATTTTTGTCTTATTTTTCATGCTAGTGCGTGTGTGTTAGTTATTATTTTGTCCTAGGCACATGTCGATTAGACACTAGGCCTGTTGTATGTATGTGTGTGTGTGTGTGTGTGTGTGTGTGTGTGTGTGTGTGTGTGTGTGTGTGTGTAACGAAACACTTCGAAATGTTTCGGCCCCGCCGGGAATTGAACCCGGGCCCTCCGTGCGTGAAGCAAGAGCGCTAGCCACCATGCCATCGGGGCGAGTGTGTGTGTGCGTGTGTGTGTGTGTGTGTGTGTGTGTGCCAGAGAGAGAGAGAGAGATTAGTTTTAATTAATTATCTGTCGTATAACGCCTGTGAAATGGAAGGTAATCAGGACTGTTGTAAAGAATGAAAAGTCAGCTCGAATGCGTTGGATCAATGGCCTTTCAAGAGCATCAAGGCAGCAACCCTGAGGAACACGAAGCTTAGTACTCCTTTCCACTTACCTGATGACCTTCGTGCAATCGATCGGCTTGAAACCTAATGAAGAAATCCTCCAGCCCCGAGGCTTCCTTCATTTGTGAAATTATTGCTACATTTATCCTACTCTCTCTCCCTCTCTCTCTCTTTTACACAGAGTTTGTCAGGGTTAGGTTTAGGGATCAAACTTTAGTTACAAGCTAAGATCTATTAACCCCATCAACTCTCCCTCGTAGCGCATCACTCGCAGCGCATCACTCGCAGTGCATCGCTCGCAGCCCAGCGCAGACTCTCTCAGCACCAGTGCTGCGTTCATTTATCATTTGCGCTGTGCTACCCGGGTATCACTGCGTCTCCATCCATCGTACCGACCTCCTCTGTGTGCTAATGCGCGTAATCTCCGCTCATTATGAGGGAAAACCAAATTAAGGATCCACCAAATCACGGACGGGGAACACCTAAAGGACGTGTGTGTAGGGGGAAGGGGGAATCACGGAGAGGGGACCGCTGAACGGCATGTCTGGGGAGGATCACGGACAGGAGGGCCTCTGAAGGGCATGTCTGGGGGTAGATCACGGACAGGGCACCCCTGAACGGCCTGTCTGGGGGGAAAATCACGGACAAGGAACCCCTGAACTGCATGTCTGGGGGGAAAAATCACGGACAAGGAACCCCTGAACGGCATGTCTGGGGGGAAAATCACGGACAAGGAACCCTGAACGGCATGTCTGGGGGAAAAAATCACGGACAAGGAACCCCCTGAACAGCATGTCTAGAGGGAAAATCACGGACAAGGAACCCCTGAACGGCATGTCTGGGGGGAAAAATCACGGACAAGGAACCCCTGAACGGCATGTCTGGGGGGAAAATCACGGACAAGGAACCCCTGAACGTCATGTCTGGGGGGAAAAATCACGGACAAGGAACCCCTGAACGTCATGTCTGGGGGGATGCAAAGAAGAGATGAAAAAGGGAAAGTCGCTTTACTTACACCATTTAACATTTTTTTTTTTTTTTGCATCGAGGTGAAAATCCTATTTTTTTTATATTATTTGAGTGTTATTCTTTGCATCGTCACTTCTTCTTGGAGCTGGAAACACTATGTTTAAATTAACATGTCACTCATTTACACCCGATTCTTTGAACTCTTAGCAAACTTTTAACAAACTCTCTGTTAATTCATTGAATAACCTGCTTACTGATGAAGGTTTACACAGAAAAGCCCTGAAGAGCTTATTTCTAATTCCCCGAGCTCAATTTTCTCATGCTATCAACACACACACACACACACATACAGTTTTGAATACTTAGCAGCTTGGAATACACAGTAGAGTTATAAGTGGAGAGGGTAACAGGAGTAGGAAGGAAAAAGCCAAACTACAAAAGGGAAGACTACACAGGCATGAGGAACTTCCTGCAGGAGGTTCAGTGGGAAAGAGAATTGGTAGGAAAATCAGTAAACGAAATTATAGACTACGAGACAACAAAATGCAAGGAGGCAGAGGAGAGGTTTGATCCCAAAAGCAACAGAAATAATGGGAAGACAAGAACGAGCCCTTGGTTTACCCAAAGGTGTAGGGAGACAAAAACTAAGTGTGCTAGAGAATGGAAAAACGAAAACGACATAGCATCGAAAGTCAAGTCTGACCCGAAGCTGTTGTATAGCCACATCAGGGGGAAGACAACAATCAAGGACCAGGTAATCAGGCTGAGGAAGGAAGGTGGGAGCTCACAAGAAACGACCAAGAAGTATGTGAGGAGCTCAACATGAGTTTTAAGGAAGTATTTACAGTGGAGATAGAAAGGACTCTGGGAAGTGAGATTAGGGGGGTACACCAACAAGGGATATGCCAACAAGTGCTGGATGACATATACACAACCGAGGAGGAGGTGAAGAAGCTGCTAAGTGAACTTGATACGTCAAAGGCTGTGGAACCGGACAATATCTCACTGTGTCCTTAGAGAGGGAGCAGAAATGCTGTGTGTGCCACTAACAACAATTTTCAACACATCCACTGAAACTGGGCAACTACCTGAGGTATGGAAGATGGCAAATGTATTCCCCATTTTTAAGAATAGAAACAGACACGAAGTACTAAACTACAGACCAGTGTCACTGACGTGAATAGTATGCAAAGTCATGAAGAACATTATCAAGAGGAGAGTGGTGAAGCACATAGAGCGCAACAAGCTTATAAACGACAACCAACACTGATTCAGAGAAGGAAAATCCCGTGTCACAAACCTACTGGAGTTTTATGACAAGGTAACGGAAGTAAGACACGAGAGAGAGAGAGGGGTGGGCAGATTGTACTTTCTTGGACTGCAAGAAGGCCTTCGACTCAGTTCCTCACAAGATATTAGTGCAAAAGGTAAAGGAACAGGCACACATAACAGGAAGGGAACTGCAATGGATCAGAGAATACCTGACAGGGAGGCAACAACAAGTCGTGGTACGTGACGAGGTGTCAGAGTGGGCGCCTGTGACGAGCGGGGTTCCACAGGGGTCAGTCCTATGACCAGTGCTATTTTTGGTATATGTGAATGATATGACGAAAGGGATAGACTCAGAAGTATGCCTGTTTGCAGATGATGTGAAGTTAATGAGGAGAATTAAATCGGATGAGGATCAGGCAGGACTACAAAGAGACCTGGACAGGCTGGACGCGTGGTCCAGCAACTGGCTCCTCGAATTTAACCCCGCCAAATGTAAAGTAATGAAGATGGAGGACAGAGTATAGGCTAGGTGGCCAGACTGCAAACCTCACTCAAGGAAAAGGATCTTGGGGTGGGTATAATACCGAGCACTTCTCCTGAGGCGCACATCAACCAGATAACTGCTGCAGCATATGGGCTCCTGGTAAGCCTGAGAATAGCGTTCAGATACCTCAGTAAGGAATCGTTCAAGACTCTGTACACCGTGTACGTTAGGCCCATACTGGAGTATGCAGCACCAGTTTGGAACCCACACCTGATCAAGCACGTGTGCTAAGGGGATTGTCTTACGAAGAAAGGTTAAGAGAAATCGGCCTGACGATACTGGAGGACAGGAGAGTTAGGAGAGACATGATAACAACATACAAAATACTGCGAGGAATTGACAAGGTGGACAGAGACAGGATGTTCCAGGGATGGGACACAGAAACAAGGGGTCACAATTGGAATTTTAATACTCAAATAAGTCAAAGGGATGGTAGGAAGTACTTCTTTAGTCATAGAGTTGTCAGGAAGTGGAATAGTCTGGCAAGTGATGTAGTGGAGGCAGGAACCATACATAGCTTTAAGACGAGGTTTGATGAAGCTCATGGAGCAGGGAGAGAGAGGACCTAGTAGCCACCAGCGAAGAGGCGGGACCAGGAGTTATGACTCGATACGTGCAACCACAATTAATTGAATACAATTGGGTGAGTACACACACACACACACACACACACATATATGCCTTGCCCTAAATGCCATAACAGTGTATATACTATTTCGTATATCTTCATGGATGAATTTTTCAAAATGAGTATTTCTTTCTCCGTGGTAGAAACAGCTGGCAAATAAAAGTCTTCTCCTGAGTAGATGTCGCTCTCTTTTATATTCTTAATTTCTTTTGTTATTGCTTGATTATCGGTAGGTTTACTCCCCCTACCCCACCGGTATGTTACCCGTTCATGGTCTTCTCTCCACGTCACCGATTTGTTTTGCGATGATCTTGTTAAGGTTCAACTCGAACAGCCACTTTTTTTTACTTCATTTTACATACTGTTCAAGGGTTTCAGTGATGTTAGTGAAGATCTTAGTGATGCTATTAGTGAAGCTCTTAGTGATGCTATTAGTGAAGCTCTTAGTGATGCTATTAGTGAAGCTCTTAGTGGTGATGTTAGTGAAGCTCATAGTGATACTGTTCGTAGATCTTAATGGAGTTGGTTCTCGCTCATCCTTATGATGCCTTCTGTGCCTTCAGTGTTTTCTGGTATTTAGATATTCGTGATTCACTAAATTGCTGTTACTACTACTGGGACCCAGTGCGTGTGAAGGTGTGTGTGTGTGTGTGTGTGTGTGTGTGTTGTATTGGTGTGTGAGGGGTGGGTGTGCGAGAGCATGAGTGTGGGTGTGCGAGAGTATGAGTGTGGGTGTGCGAGAGTATGAGTGTGGGTGAGCAAGAGAGTTTGTGTGTTGGTGTGTGAGGACGGGTGTGCGTGTGCTGGACATGAAGGAACTAGCACCGTTACCTCACGCCGGTAATGTTGACATTTGTAGGAGGATTTGGTGTAGGTGGGGAATGAGAGATGGAGGAGGAATGGTGATAGACAAGGAAGGGGTGAAGAAATAAGTAATCCTACTTAGGAGAGGTAGTAAGGAAAAGGGTGACTTATAGGTGCTTACTATTCCCCTTTTCCCCAAGTGCTCGCACATCACCTAAGGTCACCAGTACATCACAGTGGTAAATGGTAGAGGGAGAATCGGGGCAGGCCAGTATCACCCTACAGCCGCCCCCAAATACTGTGGAAAGTAGACCGCTCTCACTTTACACCCTCCCCAAAGTACTGCGGAAGGCAGGACCTACCCCTAAGTTCGGTGGAAGGTAGGCCGCCCTGACCCTACACCCGCCCCTTCCTACGGTGGAAGGCATTCCTCTGGGGGTTGTAATCAGCAGTAATGACTCATCATCAAGGAACATACATCAGAGCCCATGCTTAACAGTTAGATGGTGGTTCGACTCTCTTCTCGGCCTTCCAGATGGAATTCGAATCGCTTCCCGGCCTCCAGGTGGGGTTCAGTCCATTTTCGTGCCTTCTGCTAGAGGGAGGAGTGGGGGGGGGGGTTGTTCGGTACGCTTCTCGGAATCTGGGTAATGTTCGACTTTCCTGTCAGATTCGATTCGCTTTTCCGGACTTCCGGGAGAGACCCAGTTCACTTTCCAGCCTCTCTTGAGTTGGGGCTTATATCTCCTCCCAAACTCTCTGTAGAATGTACAGATAAGTTACTGATTGGCGAGGCAGAGGAAGGGAAGCGTGTGAGGGAGAGAAGAGGCAGAGGAAGGGAAGCGTGTGAGGGAGAGAAGAGGCAGAGGAAGGGAAGATGGAGCAAAGGATAATCCATCTTAATGATCAAAACATATGAGAACCTCCTCCTTCGCCTCTCTCGACTCAGTTCACTGAATGTGACCTTCAAGCCTTCAGAGGATACGTTTTGGAAGAACGATATCCAGAGTCCATTATAAAATATGATGAGGTTTATAGAAACGGAACTAGTGATGTTTACATTTGTCACTATAATATATATATATATATATATATATATATATATATATATATATATATATATATATATATATATATATATATATATATATATATATATATATATAAGTAAAACTTGCGATTCTGGCTTAAATAGAAACGCTCTTCTTGCCGAATATGGCAAGCGAAAATTTGTGTATGCAATAATTTCGCAAAAATTAATTCTGAACCTAACGATAAAATATATTTTATTGTGTTTGTTTATTATTAAATTATTGTAAACTTATCTAAAATATATTTAGTTGGATTAGGCTAAATTAAATTGCGCTTGTTATAATAAGGTTAGGTAACTTTTCTAAGGTTCTTTTGGTACAAAATTATTAATTTTTACATTAACATAAATGAAAAATATATATAATTAAACGTATAAGAGAAAAATTTAGAAAGAACGTGTATCACAAGCATCAATGGTCCGTGGAGTAGCGTCATGGACGTGTATCACAAGCATCAGTGGTCCCTGGAGAAGCATCATGGACGTGTATCACAAGCATCAATGGTCCGTTGAGTAATATCATGGACGTGTATCACAAGCATCAATGGTCCGTTGAGTAGCATCATGGACGTGTATCACAAGCATCAGTAGTCCGTGGAGAAGCATCATGGACGTGTATCACAAGTATCAGTAGTCCGTAATAACAATTAAAACGGAATGGGGCTTCGTTCCACGGGGTTCGCTGGCACAGCGGGGACCTCGCGGGGAAACTCTCGCGTCCACGAGAGCATTTTAAACCATTTATAAAGACCCATAAATCATGGGGATAATTACTCACGGCGTGAGGGGGGCCTCATGAAGGTCGCTTCATTGCCACTCGCACCCATATATCACTCGCTTAATTGATTCATTCGCTGGTTCATTTATCAACGAGACAACTCGAAGCAATCCCTGCATTACAGTCACCATGGACGAATGTTTTGACTGGGAGCTCACCGTCCGTCCCCCCATGGCACCCAATTGCGTGGTGGTTCGGATTCCCTGTGGAGTGGTTCGGTTCTCCTGTGTTGTCGTTCGCTTCCATGCAGTTAATTTGTTCGGTTTCAAGTTTGTCGACTGACTGTGGGTCAGAGATTTAGTCCCTGACGTTACGTTAATCCCTAGAAGAGAGATTAATGTAAACTCTGCGTATAAACGCTAAGAGGTACACGCCTCTTGTTGCATTTACACTGAGAAATGGACACCTCATGGTGTATATATACCGAGAAATGTCGCTCTCGGTGTATACACACTGAAAAATGTTCACCTCTCGGCGTATATACACTGAGATATACATATTTCTCAGTGTATACGTCGAGATATACGCACTTCTCAGTGTATACACTGAGATATACACACTTCTCGGTGTATATACATCGATAAATTTACATCTCACGATGTATATATCCTTAATAAGCATCAAGTTCGCCGTCAAAGTTGCTGTATATACTCCTGTATGATTGCATCATTGTATGAGGGGGGGGGTAAAGCGTTTATCCGAAAATTCCGTGCGTCGATTTCGGGGATTCTTATCTAAATGAATCTCGATCCAAGGAAGTAGAACTCTGCTCTCTTGGATCCAGACATTACCTCCCGCTCCCCTACGGGTTTAACGCTTTCCCATGAATAATAACATTAATAATAATAATAATAATAATAATAATAATAATAATAATAATAATAATATAAAAATAATAATAATAATATAAAAAAAAATAATAATAATAATAATAATAATAAACGCCTTTAAGATTTAAAAAAAAATAGCTTAATGTTACCATTAAACTAATTATTGACAGTCAACATTTCAAATGAGGTATTGTTATTATTATTATTATTATTATTATTATTATTATTATTATTATTGTGTGTAAAACGACTAATGTTACCATTAAATTCATTATACACACAAACCACTTCGACGCTCGATTCTTGATCCATGCAGTCAGAGCTGTCCTCTCTTCCCTCGGATCACAGTACGTTAGGTCATATGACCTGACCTCTATGCCAGTGTGGAGATCCCAGTGTAAGGATCCCAGTGTAAGGATCCCAGTGTAAGGATCCCAGTGTAAGGATCCCAGTGTAAGGATCCCAGTGTAAGCATCCCAATGCAAGGATCCACACACAATATATATATATTTAAAAATATATATATATATATATATATATATATATATATATATATATATATATATATATATATATATATTCTGCCTGACACCGGCCTACTTCCGAGATATACTGGGAAATATATTTAGAGGAGCCACTGCAAGCAATGATAATTCAAGGTAAACAGAGTGAAGGGGCCGGACTGCCTCACGATGTACGATCATTGACAAATGGGATTACTTAATTGCTGTTGAGAATGCCGCTCTGCTGTCACTAACTGGCAACCCCCTTCCTCCTCCTCCTCTTTTCCTCCTCCTCCTTTTCCTCCTCCTCCTCTTCCTCCTCTTCTTCTGAAATGAATGTTTGTCGGTTGCAACAATATGTGACGTTCTTTTCTGTGGCAGGAATCGGGGTTTATATATATATATATATATATATATATATATATATATATATATATATATATATTTGTGTATTCTCCTATGGATACACACAAAAAAAACTTTGTGCAGGAAATCTGGTGGAAAGCTTGAAACAGTAGTCGGTACAAACCGTTTTCCCCACTGCCAGTTTGCGTCCTGTCTCATGATTACTCCTGTTGAATAATGTATTTTCTCTATACTCGCCAGTTAACGATCTTTTAGGAAAAAATTTACGGTCCTCGAGGAGCCAAAACGCTTATCTTTGGGAAGGGAAGGAGGGGGGAGGTCTTCTCAGAGACATGTTGGTAGTCCGGTGGTCATGGGTGAGCGCTGGAGACGGGAGTTCCCGAGGTGGGTATCCTGGAGTCATATAAATCTTTGAGAGATATGAGGAAATGCTGACCGTAATATAAGTGAAAATACTGATCTTGAGAGAGATGGCGCTGAACATGGCGTTGATGAAGAGATGCTGAGCTTGTGAAGGATAAAGCGTAGCTGAACTTAACATAGATCACTGATGAGAAGATGCTGATTTTACTATAGATGAGAATATGCTGATTCTGAAACAGGCAAAATACTGCTGGAGTTCAACTGGATGACTAGGAAAAAATCATCAACTCTCAGCTGGAGTGTATTTCCGGAGGTGGATTTAGAGCACACATGATCCCAACATACAAGATCCTTAGAGGATTGATAAACCAGATAGGGACACACTTTTTGGCATACGAGGCAAAGTAAGCGAGGCGAAGGATTATTAGACGAATACATAAGACACAGAAGAACCATATACATGTTGGTAGTCCGGTGGTCATGGGTGAGCGCTGGAGACGGGAGTTCCCGAGGTGGGTATCCTGGAGTCATATAAATCTTTGAGAGATATGAGGAAATGCTGACCGTAATAGAAAATACTGATCTTAGAAGATGGCGCTGAACATGGCGTTGATGAAGAGATGCTGAGCTTGTGAAGGATAAGCGTAGCTGACTTATACAGATCACTGATGAAAGATGCTGATTACAGATGAGAATATGCTGATTCTGAAACAGGAAAATACTGCTGGAGTTCAACTGATGACTAGGAAATCACAACTTCAGCTGGAGTGTATTTCAGGTGGATTTAGAGCACACATGATCCCAACATACAAGCCAGAGTATTGATAAACAGATAGGCACACTTTTGGCATCGAGCAAAGTAAGCACGAAGGATTATTAGCGATACATAAGCACAGAAGCCATATAATATAGATAAAACTTTGGTAGTCCCCACACACACACACAACAGCAGAGGAGAACAAAGACATTGTACTAGAAGAGTTATCAGGATGAGGTGGTAGCAGCGGTATTAGTACCAACACCAGCAACAGAAGTATTAGCAGCAGTAGTAGTATTAGCCAGTAAGCAGCATAGCAGTAGTATTGGCACCAGAGCAGCATAGCAGCAGTAGCAGTAGCAGTATTAGCAGCAGTAGCAGCATTAGCAGTAGCAGTATTAGCAGCAGCAGCAGTAGCAGTATTAGCAGCAGTAGCAGTATTAGCAGCAACAGCAGCAGCAGTATTAGCAGCAGCAGCAGCAGTATTAGCAGCAGTAGCAGTATTAGCAGCAGCAGCAGTAGCAGTATTAGCAGCAGTAGCAGTATTAGCAGCAGTAGCAGTATTAGCAGCAGCAGCAGCAGTAGCAGTATTAGCAGCAGTAGCAGTAGTATTAGCACAACCCCTACCAGCAGTATTAACAGCAACAGCCATGCAGAGACATTAGAGAGCAGCGGTCAGCAGTGACAGTCAGAGACACTTAGAGCAGTGCAGCGTGACCAGCAGGACGGTAGAGCACTGTAGCAGTAGTTGCACGACCCACCAGCAGGGTCAGAACACCCAGGACTGCAGGTGACTCGGGCAGGACAGTCAGAGACACTGTAGGAGGTGCAGCGTGACCGGGCAGGACGGTCAGAGACACTGTAAGAGGTGCAGCTGGGGACAGGCAGGGCGGTCAGAGACACTGTAGGAGGTGCAGCGTGACCGGGCAGGACGGTCAGAGACACTGTAGGAGGTGCAGCTGGGGCCGGGCAGGACGATCAGAGACACTGTAGGAGGTGCAGCTGGGGCCGGGCAGGACGATCAGAGACACTGTAGGAGGTGCAGCTGGGGCCGGGCAGGACGATCAGAGACACTGTAGGAGGTGCAGCTGGGGCCGGGCAGGACGATCAGAGACACTGTAGGAGGTGCAGCTGGGGCCGGGCAGGGCGGTCAGAGACACTGTAGGAGGTGCAGCTGGGGCCGGGCAGAACGGTCAGAGACACTGTTGGAGGTGCAGCTGGGGCCGGGCAGTACGGTCAGAGACACTGTAAGAGGTGCAGATGGGGCCGGGCAGGACGGTCAGAGACACTGTAGGAGGTGCAGCTTGGGCCGGGCAGGACGGTCAGAGACACTGTAGGAGGTGCAGCTGGGGCCGGGCAGGACGGTCAGAGACACTGTAGGAGGTGCAGCTGGGGCCGGGCAGGACGGTCAGAGACACTGTAGGAGGTGCAGCTGGGGCCGGGCAGGACGGTCGCAGACTCCTGGCCGGCCTCTATATTTTACCTCGACTTGGACCATCACTTATCACTAATGGTATACTTTACAATCTAGCATGCACGGCGCTGGCGGTGCTCCGCCGGCGGTGTGTGTCTCTCTGGCGGTGCTAGCTGCACGGCCACCACGACTACCACCACCTCCCCACCTCTCCCTAGGGCCGCTCTACACCACCAACCCTTGCCCTAAACAACTCCCTCCAAAAAGGCTTCAGTTTACGGCAGTTATAAAGGTAATAATTGACAGGGTTGTGGTCCCAGTTGTGTGATGGTCACATATGCCTTCTGGTTCACCCAGGTCCTGCAGTTATGTCTGCCCGGGTTGTCAAAACTCATCCATCTTTCCCGTCAACGTTCGCTCCCCGTGAGCGAGGCGGTGGTGGGGTGCGCGCGAGCGAAGGAGGTGACGGGTGAGCGAAGGTGTCCCCCCGGGGGAGGTGCCAGGGCTGTGTCCTCCAGTATTTGCTTAAGTATACATGTGCGTTATTTATTGAGATATGTCGCCCCGCAGCCTGTACTTACGGTGGCCCCGCGTGAGCCAACCACGGCGACCGACGTTTCGCTTTACGCCGACACATGCTTTGTATCGGCGGGAATGCTGGCGTTGTAGGGGCGGGGGGGGACAAGACGCCACGCGGATAACGACGCCATCCGACGCCGCCGCAGCTACCGTCGCAGCTGCCCCAGTCGCCAGCTGCAGTCTCCCAGTGTTTCAGGTAGCTCTGAAACTCATGTCCCAAGGCAATGGGAGCTAAGTGTTGTAGAACTGCCAGGTTCACTATGTCTTCTCTACACTGGTCGCCCCAGTTGTGACTTGACAATGGTACTGGATGGACTGAAGTGTCACGATATTTCTCTCTTAAGTGCGTTTTTTTTTGGCAAATACTCAACAGTTTAACCAGTATCAATAGTAGTAGCAATGGAAGTGGTAGTAGTATGAGTGGTAGTAGTAGTAGTAGTAGTAGTAGTAGTTAAAGCACGGAGATAACACAGAAAATAAAGATAGGAAGAGATTGAGAGAAAGAAAATGCAAATTTACATATATCTTGTATAAGGTTCCAGCACTTGGTAGGTACCTTTACCTTTGATATACCTTTGAAGAGTTTCGAGAGTATCTACTCTCTGAGCCCGGCCATGGGCCAGGCTCGTCTGGTGCTTGCCTGGTCAACCAGGCTGTTGCTGCTGGAGGCCCGCTGCCCCACATATCCATCACAGCCTGGTTGATCTGGCACCTGGTGAAGATATTTGTCCAGTTTCCTCTTGAAGGCTTCTACACTGGTTCCAACCGTGTTTCGGATATCTTCTGGTAAGATGTTGAATAGGCTGGGACCCCGGATGTTAATACAGTGCTCCCGTATTGTCCCCACCGCACCCCTGCTCCTCACTGGGTTTATTTTACACTTTCTCCCATATCTCTCACTCCAGTATGTTGTTATGGCAGTGTGCAGATTTGGGACCAGGCCCTCAACTACTTTCCATGTATATATTATCATGTATCTCTCTCTCCTCCGCTCCAATGAGTACATGTTCAAGACTTGAAGGCGTTCCCAATAATTTAGATGTTTCAATGGCTCAATGTGAGCCGTAAACGATCTCTGGATTTGTTCCAGCTCTGCTATTTCTCCTGCCCTGAACGGGGCCGTCAGCACTGAGCAGTATTCTAAGTGAGGGAGCACTAGCGATTTGAATAGTGTCACCATCGGCATTATTTCCCTTGTTTTGAAAGTTCTCAATACCCACCCCGTCATCTTCCTGGCTGTTGTGATCTTTGTCTTGTTATGGTCTTTAAACGACAGATCAGCAGACATAATTATTCCCAAGTCCTTTACGTGTTCCTTTCGTTCTATGTGGTGACCCTCTTGCGTTTTGTATATAGTGTTCCTTTTGAGTTCTTCATTTTTTCCATACCTAAGCAGCTGAAACTTATCACCATTGAACGTCATGTTGTTCTCCACTGCCCATTGGAAGACCCTGCTTATGTCCTCCTGTAATTTTTCAGTGTCCTCTACCGTAGTGACTTTCATGCTTATTTTAGTGTCATCTGCAAATGATGATACAAAAGTGTGCTGGGTGTTTTTATCTATGTCTGCTATGAGGATGAGAAACAGCAGAGGTGCCAGGACAGTGCCTTAGGCATAAAGTTGTCAGGAAACAGGACAGGTGCTTCCTGTCGTGGTCTTAGTCACATGATGACCCACAGCTGGAGCTTTTGGTCATCTGACCGAGGCCTTCCGCTGGCTTGCCGGCCCACCTTTTTAAAAATTATGGTTATGATTATAACCATTATATATATATATATAAACAAGAGATCTCTGTCCACTTCTCTCCTGCCACCGCGATCTAATACTCCCACCTCCCATACACCAAAGACACATTTGCCTACTACGCTCTCTCTCCCTCCTACACACTCCCACTACCAGCTTCTCCCACACAATACACGCCAATTACCAGCCTCCCACACAATATAGTCTCACTACCACTCTCTCCCATACAATACATGCCCACTACCACCCTCACACAATACACTCACACTAACACCCTCTCCCACACAATACATGCCCACTAACATCCTCTCCCACACAACACACGCCCACTAACACCCTCTCCCACACAATACATGCCCACTAACATCCTGTCCCACACAATACACGCCCATTAACACCCTCTCCCATACAATATACGCCCACTAACACCCTCTTCTACACAATACATGCCCACTAACATCCTCTCCCACACAATACACGCCCATTAACACCCTCTCCCACACAATACACGATCATTAACACCCGTTCGGTTACACACATATACGAATTTAAAAATAAGGGCAAATTGTAGTAGGCCTAATAGTCTGTGCATGGCAGGTCTAACTCACACCCAGGACTGTAGTAGGCCTACTAGTCCATGCAAGGCAGGTCTAACTCACACCCAACACTGCAGTAGGCTTACTATGCAAGGCAGATCCTAATCATACCCAATCATATAATTGTGTAATCTATTTAAAAAACATTATTACGTATAGGAGGGAAGTGCTAAACCTGAAAGGGTCACTTTGCACTAGGAGAATGCGAGAACGGGAAGATAGGTCCAGTCCCTTGGATCGAAAGCCCCCCTCACTAGGTTCATGACTTTCAACAGAGTTTCTTCAATGTGTGTGTGTGTATGTGTGTGTGTGTGTGTGTGTGTGCGCGCATGTGTGTGTGTGCGCGCGCGCGCTCGCACGCCTTTCCTCATTTCTCACATTGTTGCATAGCTTCAGAAATTATTTTTGTACCTGTCAATCCATTTCGTCTATCCGGTCGACCCTCAATAACACAAACTCATCAATATTTCCTTACCTTGCATCGCACAGTATAATCATACATAAATATATTCACACATTTTTTTTTTTTTATATTTCTTCTGGCAAAGTTGTTTCAGTAAAACAGAAAACTGGATAACAAGAGAAAACATCATTTCTCTTTTCGATATCTTTCTAATTGGATGTTTTCGTTTTTGTAAATTGGTAGAGACTGCGAGTGCGTCCGACGGGATGAATAAGACACAGTAAGAGGTAACAGGCTCTACATAGGGCGAAACGTTGTGACTGTGAAGACCTACATGGAGCGAAACATATTAAAAAACTACAAATTAGAGAAAGCAAGGTCGACCCAGAGTGAATCACTGCGATGTTTTCATTATTGTCACCACAGTTCTGCTGTAATTGGTGTTTTTGGTGTCAACTCTTGTTTACACTCACCAAGACTGTTTCTCCTGGCAGTCTCTTGTTTACACTCACCAAGACTGTTTCTCCTGGCAGTCTCTTGTTTACACTCACCAAGACTGTTTCTCCTGGCAGTCTCTTGTTTACACTCACCAAGACTGTTTCTCCTGGCAGTCTCTTGTTTACACTCACCAAGACTGTTTCCCCTGGCAGTCTCTTGTTTACACTCACCAAGACTGTTTCCCCTGGCAGTCTCTTGTTTACACTCACCAAGACTGTTTCTCCTGGCAGTCTCTTGTTTACACTCACCAAGACTGTTTCTCCTGGCAGTCTCTTGTTTACACTCACCAAGACTGTTTCCCCTGGCAGTCTCTTGTTTACACTCACCAAGACTGTTTCCCCTGGCAGTCTCTTGTTTACACTCACCAAGACTGTTTCCCCTGGCAGTCTCTTGTTTACACTCACCAAGACTGTTTCCCCTGGCAGTCTCTTGTTTACACTCACCAAGACTGTTTCTCCTGGCAGTCTCTTGTTTACACTCACCAAGACTGTTTCTCCTGGCAGTCTCTTGTTTACACTCACCAAGACTGTTTCCCCTGGCAGTCTCTTGTTTACACTCACCAAGACTGTTTCTCCTGGCAGTCTCTTGTTTACACTCACCAAGACTGTTTCCCTGGCAGTCTCTTGTTTACACTCACCAAGACTGTTTCCCTGGCAGTATCTTGTTTACACTCACCAAGACTGTTTCCCTGGCAGTCTCTTGTTTACACTCACCAAGACTGTTTCCTGGGTTTTTGTTTTCAAGACTTTTCCTCAGCTCGTTTCTCAATCTTGTTTTCCACTGCACGGAGTAAACTTACAGTGCAAAAGATGTACCTGGTAGTCTTGTTAAATACAAACGTTGAATTACTCGCAATTAAAACTACCCGGAATCGTCAAGAGCCTTAGCGGAGGGAGGATCAAGCCTCCACACACACACACACACACACACACACACACACACACACACACACACAGTCATCAGCGGTGAGGAACAATGAAGTATCCGGCGGCGATGTTCACCAGCGTAATTACATCATCACATTATATTGCTGCAAAGAGGCAAAGACCGTCCCACTGACTGAATGACCTTAGTGACTCACTGGCGTCCTGATTCACTGGCGTCCTGACTCACTGGCGTCCTGAGTAACTGGCTTCCTTGATGGCTCGCTGGTGTTCTGACTCACTGGCGTCTTTGGTGACTCACTGGCGTCCTTGATAACTCACTGGCGTTCTTTGGGACTCACTGGTATCCTGATTCACTGCGTCCTTGGTGAGTCACTGACGTCTTGACTCACTGGCGGTGAGTCACTGGTGTCCTTGATGACTCACTGGTGTTCTAACTCACTGGCGTTCTTGGCGACTCACTTTCGTCCTGATTCACTTGCGTCCTTGGTGACTCACTGGCGTTCAAGGTGACTCACTGGCGTTCATGGTGACTCAGTGGCGCCTGATTCATGGCGTCCGTGTTCACTGGCGTCTATGTAATCACTGGCTTCCGAGGACTCCTGGTCCTTGATGACTCACTGGCGTCTTTGGTGACTCACGTCCGTCCTTGGTGACTTACTGGCATCACTTTGTGACTCACTAGCGTTCTTGATGACTCACTGGCATCTCTTGGTGACTCACTGACGGTTTTGGTGACTCGTTGGCGTCCTTGGTGACTCGTTGGCGTCCTTGGTGACTCGTTGGCGTCCTTGGTGACTCGCTAGCTTCCTTGGTGACTCAGTGGCGTCCTTTTTGAACAACTGGTGTCCTTGGTGACTCACTGGCGTCCACGGTGACTCACTGGCTTCCACGTGACTCGTCTTGGCATTGATCTCTGGTCAACTTTTGACATGAGTGACTGGTGAACGCAATTGTGACAAGGTTCTTACATGCATCTGTGCTTGAACTCTGCGCCCTGTACTCGTGATGCACTGGTGACTTGATCAGAGGAGCAGTCTGAGGATCAGTGAGGTTTAGAGAAGAGAGGCTGGAGACTGACTGAGAGAGAGAGATACGGACTTATGCTGGAGATAGATAGAGAGAGAGGATGAGAGAGAGGAGAAGGTTAATATCGTAGTGAAGTAGCGATGATGAGAGTAGATAGATAGAGAGAGAGAGAGAGAGAGAGAGAGAGAGAGAGAGAGAGAGAGAGAGGAGAGAGAAGAGAGAGAGAGAGAGAGAGAGAGAGGAGGGAGTAGAAGAGAGAGAGAGAGAGAGAGAGAGAGAGAGAAAGAGGAGAAGATATAGTAGTAGAGTAGATAGATAGTGAGAGAGAGAGAGAGAGAAGAGAGAGAGAGAGTTATATGAGAGATGGCAATGATTAGTAGTAGTAGTAGTATTAGTATTAGTTGTAGTGGTAGTAGTAATAGTAGTAGTAGTAGCAGTAGTTCAAGTAGCAGCAGCAGCGTCAGTCGTGATGTCAAGTGTCAGTCGTGATGTCAAGTGTCAGTCGTGATGTCAAGTGTCAGTCACGATGTCAAGTGTCAGTCGTGATGTCAAGTGCCAGTCGTGATTTCAAGTGTCAGTCATGATGTCAAGTGTCAGTCGTGATGTCAAGTGTCAGTCGTGATGTCAAGTGTCAGTCACGATGTCAAGTGTCAGTCATGATGTCAGGCAGCGGATGTCAGTGTCAGTCGATGTCAAGTGTCAGTCGTGATGTCAAGTGTCAGTCGTGATGTCAAGTGTCAGTCATGATGTCAAGTGTCAGTCATGATGTCAAGTGTCAGTCATGATGTCAAGTGTCAGTCGTGATGTCAAGTGTCATTCATGATGTCAAGTGTCATTCATGATGTCAAGTGTCAGTCGTGATGTCAAGTGTCAGTCGTGATGTCAAGTGTCAGTCATGATGTCAAGTGTCAGTCATGATGTCAAGTGTCAGTCATGATGTCAAGTGTCAGTCATGATGTCAAGTGTCAGTCATGATGTCAAGTGTCAGTCATGATGTCAAGTGTTAGTCGTGATGTCAAGTGTCAGTCATGATGTCAAGTGTCAGTCATGATGTCAAGTGTCAGTCATGATGTCAAGTGTCAGACGCAGCTCGGCATATCAGTATTTGATTAATTTATTAAAATAAAAAATAGTCATAACAGGCAAAACATATATCAAGGATAGGACAGCTAGAAGAGCTAAAAGGGCTAGAAGGGCTAGAAGGGCTAGAAGGGCTAGAAAGCATAGAAGGGATAAAAAGCCTTGAAGGATCTTAATAATAGCAAGGGATATCAAGTCGAATTATAAACTACGTCTACTATAACACAGCGCCTGATAGAAAAGGCAGGCAATCAGGTTTGATCCAAGGAAGTGGAGTGGTTGTATAAACACACTGCGGGTCCCCGACTTACGAACGAGCTGCGTGCCTGGTTGTTTTCTTTTGCCGACTTACGAACGAGTTCACAGATAACCCACACTGAGGCGTGGGAAACGCTGAGCGATGTTTCGATCCTATCCTGCCCCATTATTAATCCACGACTTTTACGAACGAGTTGTTTGTGTCAGCAAGCAATAATACAGCTGCTGTTTGTAGGTGTTTATGTATGTCGTAGTGTTTGCAGGTGTTTGTAAGTCGGGGACCTCAGGTGTTTAAAGACAGATTGTTTCAAGTGTGGAACAGTCACGTATGTAACCCTCATTAGCAGACGTTTCGACCGCCCCCGTGAACTGTCTCAATCCAATCATGCACTCACATATTTGTGGTTGCAGTGTGTGTGTGTGTGTGTGTGTGTGTGTGTGTGTATTTGCTTAACTACGCAATCATACGTTCAAAAACTAGGGATCAAATACACTAGACGAATGATGCTCCTGCAAGTACATTTAAGTGTGTAAATTTCCATTTAAGTAAGCAAATGCACATTTACGTAGGCAAATGTTCATTTAAATGAACAGATGCACCGCTTTAAAACAAAGGTACTAAAATTGGGTCTGGCTTAGGTTGAGTATTTAAGGACACTATTATACTGATAATTTAGAAAAAAATCGGAGAGGAAGGAGCCTGGGGAGAGAACTACCCAGAAGAGAAGTGGGGGGAAGAGACATGGGGAGAGAACTACCCAGAAGAGACGTGGGGGGAAAATACATGGGGGAAGGACTACCCAGAAGAGAGGTGAGGGGAAGAGGCATGGGGAGAGAACTATCCAGAAGAGAGGTGGGGGAAGAGACATGGAGAGAGAACTATCCAAAAAAGAGGTGAGGAAAGAGACATGGAGAGAGAACTATCCAAAAAAGAGGTGAGGGGAAGAGACATAGGGAGAGAACTACCCAGAAGAGAGGTGGGGGGAAGAGTCATGGAGAGAGAACTATCCAAAAAAGAGGTGAGAGGAAGAGACATGGGGAGAGAACTATCCAGAAGAGAGGTGAGTGGAAGAGACATGGGGAGAGAACTATCCAGAAGAGAGGTGAGTGGAAGAGACATGGGGAGAGAACTACCCAGAAGAGAGGTGGGGGAAGAGACATGGGGAGAGAACAACCCAGAAGAGAGGTGGGGGGAGGGACATGGGGAGAGAATTATCCAGAAGAGAGGTGAGTGGAAGAGACATGGGGAGAGAACTACCCAGAAGAGAGGTGGGGAAGAGACATGGGGAGAGAACTACCCAGAAGAGAGATGGGGGAAGGGACATGGGGAGAGAACTATCCAGAAGAGAGGTGAGGGGAAGAGACATGGGGAGAGAACTACCCAGAAGAGAGGTGGAGGAAGAGACATGGGGAGAGAACTACCCAGAAGAGAGGTGGGGGGAAGAAACATGGGGAGATAACTATACAGAAGAGAGGTGAGGGGAAAAGAAATGTGGAGATAACTACCCAGAAGAGAGGTGAGGGGAAGAGACATGGGGAGAGAACTATCCAGAAGAGAGGTGAGGGGAAGAGACATGGGGAGAGAACTGTCCAGAAGAGAGGTGAGGGGAAGAGATATAGGGAAGAGAAGTGTCCGAGAACGGCTACAGGTAAGCGCCAAGTACAAACAGTCCCCAACCCCTCCCCTATCCTTCACTATTCTCTGTCTTGACAGCCTCAGCCTAACTTCATCTTATCTCTCAGCTGCACTATGCATCTTCACCTCAGCTCTATAATGAATCTATCTCAGCTCTAGGCTGACTCTCAGGCGCGGCACACCTCTGTCTTGCCTCTATCCTGTTCATCTCTCAGCCTCGGTGTGTACCACCTCATCTCATCTTCCCAAAACTATCTCTCGGCCGCAGCGTCACCCATGCGTTGTCTCTCCCAGCATCCCTCGAGAGACTGATTATGAGGCTCTGGCAGGCAAGAGATTCGACTATGTCTTGCTCGGCACGAGCGTGGCCACGCACTGCAGTGATTGCAGAGTGCTGCGAGTGTCTGTAGTGAGCTGCGTAGCGGCTATAGTTGCTCATAGCGTGACTATAGTGGACAACTTAGTGATTATCCCTTTGCACGGGGCTGCCAGACGCACAACGTCCTACCGAGACAAGGTTATACATCAAGTTCCTCTGCATCAGTGTGTGTTTTTGTGCTCAGGAAGTGTAAGGGCTGTTACTGCTCGTCCGGTGTTTCTGAAAGGTGAATGAACTGGAAGGCTCAGGCATGCACCAGCATCTATACATTTGTATACACACATACACACACACACACAAAGGGTATGTCCTATGAAGAGAGGTTAAGGGGACTCAACCTGATGACACTAGAGGAAGAACTAGGGGTGATATGATAACAACGTGCAAAATACTGAGAGAATTGATAGCGTGGACAGGGACAGAATGTTTGAGAGACAGGGGTGAGGGGAAGAAAAACGAAGGCATTGCTGGAAGTTGAAAACACAGAAGAGTCACAGGGCTGTTAGGAAGTATTTCTACAGTCTTAGAGCAGTTAGAAAGTGGAACGACCTGGAGATTGGAGTGGTAGAGGCAGGATCCATCACATAGCTTCAAGAAGAGGTACAATAAAGTGGAAAGGGGTAAGTTTTAAGAGATTTCTGGAGGCTGGGAGCTTCCTTCTCTTGTCACCCGCTCCGCTACTCTCACATGCAAACGAGAACTTTTTTAGATGCTCTCTCGATCCAGATATTCAGTGTGATTATGATGCAAACGGTTTAACGAACCCACAGGTTGAAGAATGAGACAACTAGTGGCTTCTTTAGTCCATTACAGAGAAGAACTATGGAAGATGATGAAGAGGAGCTTGAGGTAATCAGTCCCCTCAGCCTGGAGTCAATGTTTTCAGTACATCATATTTGGGTATTGCCAACCATCTTCTCTCTCCTCTTCATCTCATTTTTGATTACTCTTTCGTTTTGCCGTTTCTTTACTTCTAGGTTTCACAGTCAAGTGTTGTAATTCTACATGGGATAGAGATAGACTATCAGTGATGCCAGGTGATAGAGAGACTGTCAGTGATACCAACTGACGGAGAGACTGTCAGTGATGCCAAAAGATAGAAAGACTTTCATTGATGTCAGGTGATGAAAAGACTGTCATTGATGTCAGGTGATGAAAAGACTGTCATTGATGTCAGGTGATGAAAAGACTGTCATTGATGTCAGGTGATAGACTGTCCTACTCTAGCACAGTCAAGTATATAATGATGCAGTGGTCGGAGAAGTGGCAGATGCAGTTTAATATAGACAAATGCAAAGTTCTAAATGTTAGACAGGAAAATAACCATGCCACATATAAACTAAATAATGTAGATCTTAATATTACTGATTGCGAAAAGGATTTAGGAGTTCTGGTTAGCAGTAATCTGAAACCAAGACAACAGTGCATAAGTGTTCGCAATAGAGCTAACAGAATCCTTGGCCTCGCATGGGCCAGTAGGCCTGCTGCAGTGTTCCTTCTATCTTATGTTCTTATGTTCTAAGATCTTCCTGTGATTTCAGTCTTGAGAAAGAGAGAGAGAGAGAGAGAGAGAGAGAGAGAGAGAGAGAGAGAGAGAGAGAGAGAGAGAGAGAGAGAGAGAGAGAGAGAGAGAGAGAGAGAGAGAGAGAGAGAGAGAGAGAGAGAGAGAGAGAGAGAGAGAGAGAGAGAGAGAGAGATAGAGAGAGAGAGAGAGAGAAGAGAAAACACTGGCCGCCTTCTGCTCAAATTTCCGTAGCATTTAGCAGTCGGTGGTGGTAATGGTGGTGGTGGGGAGGGGTGGGGTGTTTGGGGAGGAGGTGGTTGTGGGTGGTGGGGTAAGGTGGGGGTCTGGGTGGTGTTGGCAGGCTGTGGTGGTGGACGTTGTGGTGGTGGTGGCAGTTTTCGTGGTAATAGTGGTGGTTTTGATGATGATGGTGGTGGTGAATGGTGGTAGGTAGACTATAAACCTATTCTTTCATGACAGTGGTGGGCAGGTTTCTTGTGGTGGTGGGCAGGATGTTGGTGGTAGGAGGGGTGGGTGGGTATGATGACGGTGGTAGTGGTGGTGGTAGAAGGCGGATATTGGTGGTGGTGGTCGTCGTGCTGGTGGTGGTGGTAGCGTACATGGGGAGATGGTGGTTGAAGTGGTAGTAGTGGTGTTGGGGTGGGTAGAGTGGTGATGGTTGGGTGGTGTGGTTGAAGTGGGCGGGGCTAGTGGGCGGGGTGGCAATAGTGGTAGTTGCAATGGGGTGGGTGGGGATCTGGTGGTGGTGGTGGCGGTAGGGGTCAGTGGGACGGTGGTAGAGGTGGTGGTGCTAGTAGTAGTGGTAGTAATAGTAGTAGTGGTGTAGTAGTAATGGTAGTAGTAGTCGTGGTAGTAATAATAGTAGTAGTAGTGGTAATAGCAGTAGCGTGGGCGGCCGGGGGAAACTGCTGGCTGGTGGGCGGCCGGGGGAAACTGCTGGTTGGTGGGCGGCCGGGGGAAACTGCTGGTTGGTGGGCGGCCGGGGGAAACTGCTGGCTGGTGGGCGGCCGGGAGAAACTGCTGGCTGGTGGGCGGCCGGGGAAAACTGCTGGCTGGTGGGCGGCCGGGGGAAACTGCTGGTTGGTGGGCGGCCGGGGGAAACTGCTGGCTGGTGGGCGGCCGGGGAAAACTGCTGGCTGGTGGGCGGCCTGGGGAAACTGCTGGCTGGTGGGCGGCCGGGGGAAACTGCTGGCTGGTGGGCGGCCGGGGGAAACTGCTGGCTGGTGGGCGGCCCAAGTATTGACTTGTGGGCGGGCGGGCGGTCGGGGCGGGGGCTAGGCGATGCGGAGCGGGGGGCGGCGAGGCGGGGCGGGGGGCTTTGAGGCGGGGCGGGGGGCTTTGAGGCGGGCGGGGCGGTGTAAATACAGCAACCCGTCACCATTTAAAACAACCGTGTGCAGATATCAATAAGAAACAATTAATATCATCTGGGGGTCCCAAGCAGAGCTGTGTTAGGAGTGGAGTCTTCCTCCACCCTGGTCCCACCCTCCACCCTGGGTCCCACCCTCCACCCTGGGTCCCACCCTCCACCCTCCACCCGCCTCTACCTCCGCCATCCAGAGGCGCCCCTACCACCATCACCACCCGGACTCCAGTCCTCCTGCCGCCACCTTCCTGCGCTCCACTGCGCTGGGAGGCGCACACCTCGCCAGGGATAGACCCTCACGCAGACACGCTGCCGAGGGAGTCCCACGCCCCGTCGGGGACTCCAGCGAGTTAGAGGTTCGCGGAATGACTATGAGGAATGTTCAGACTGCTAGCTGGTGTGTACCGTAAGGTCGAGTCTTGTCCAAATTATACGTTTGGTTGGGAGGGTAATGACTCTAGCCTTGGCCAGCCATGGTGCTGCTGGCCTGCCCCGGCCTCCTTCCCTCCCTCCAGCCCTCCCTTCCCTTCCCTCCAGCCCTCCCTCTCCTGCTGCCACTCCTGCGGCGTCCCTCCGTCACCATCGCAGCGCCCGACGCCTCCCGACTCCATCCGACCGCTCATGATGTACCTTTTTTTTCCTTCTCGCCGTCAGCTCGTCACTGGGAGTGACGGAACGCCCGCCCTCGCCTGGGAAGGGTGTGGGTGGGGCCGCCCGTGCCTGGGAAGGGCGTGGGTGACGCCGCCCTTGGAGAACGCACCGGCAGAAGGGCGTGGAGGGAGAGCGGGAGAAGTGGAGTCACACTAAAATGCGATATCAACGGGCGATATCGAAATGGTACATAGCAGATGCCCTATCACTTGATTCCCTTCATCTTCCTCCTCCACCTCCCCTTCTTTCCTTATAGTCCTCCTCCTCCTCCTCCTCCTCCTCCTCCTCCTCCTCCTCCTCCTCCTCCTCCTGGTGCACCTCCTCCATCTCTGCTCCATCCTACTAACTGTTCCTCTTTTCACTAGCATTTTCTTGAAATCCAGAGAACCAAACGAAAAGATAGTCCATTCTGGTTCATTCCCAGGTACTAAACACCATACACACATCAGGGATAAAAACGTGTAGAAACTTCTTACGCTGGAAACATCAAAGACAACGGGACTTGTCTTACAAAGTTCACGCTCAAAATGCTAGCTAAAATCTACAGCAAGTCAACGGATACGAGGCAGTTGACAGAAATCAGGAAAACAACAAATGTGGTGGTCCCAGTGTTTATTAAGAAAGGGCGGGGACAGGTGGCACGAAACTACGGGCCAGTATCACTGACATGCATGCTATGTAGGGTAATAAAGAAGGTAATCGGAAGAGTGGTTGAACACCTGTGAATGAGTAGTTTCATAAACAATAAATATAGCACAAACTATAGCACTGTAACTATAGCCACAGACCGGGCGGCGGGGGGGGCGTTGATCCCCGAAACCCTTTCCAGGTATCTACAGGGATGGTAATTTAAGTCTCACAAACTTGCTTGAGTTCTATGAGGAGGTAGGAGAAACAAGAGAGAGAGATAGAGAGAGAGAAAGGGTGGGTTGCATATATTTAGACTGTAAGAAGGTATTCGACAGAGCACTGCACAAAATAACTGGGACAAAAGTTGGAGGAGCAGGCAGGAATAACAGGGAAACAAGTGTAATGGATCAAGGAATACGTAAGTAATAGAGAGTGATTGTTCAAAAAGAGGCACTGAAATCAACGTGTAAGAAACGGGGTTCAACAAGGACCGTAATACTAAACATGACATTAGTGGACATAAATACCAGGGAAGACATAACTACGTACAAAATACCCAGAGGAATTAATAAGGCGGACCGGGACAGGTTGACCGCTAAAGAGGAGGGAAACAGGTACACGAGAGAACAGCTATAAATTATAAAAAAAAAAAAAAACAGATGAATCACAGGGATGTCAGAAAGTAATTCTTCACCTCAGAGTGGTTAGGAAGTGGGATGACCTGAACTGCGAGGCAACTACGGGAAGATCCATACACAGCTTTAGGAATAGGTATGACAAGATTCGGGCAGGCAGGGAGAAAGGGAACCCAGTAGCGGTCAGCTGAAAGGGAGGGGCCAGGAGCTGAGACTCGAATCCCTGCAACCACAGATAGGTGAGCATAGGTGAATGCGTACCCACCCCTTCCAACCACACCCACACACACACACACACACACACACACACACACACAACACACACACACACACACAAACACACACACACACACACACACACACACACACACACACACAACACACCCACACACACACACACACACACACACACACACACACACACACACAAATAGGCAAGGGAAATTTATAGACTCTAATATTGATGTTTGCATCAATTTCACGATACATAAATAGAACTGGACACAGCTGGCGGTCAATCAGCGGCGTTAACGTTACTGTATCAAGCGTTGTAATTGACACTACATTATTTTATTAGGTTTAAAACCTATCGACTACACGAGGGTCATTAAGGCTGCATGTCACTCAGTTCACCACCATTCAAGAATACAATGAGATATACATGTCTTTCATCGTACATAAACTGAGAGATACATACCTCCGAGTGTATACACACCCGTCGGTGTATATACAGACATACTCCCATCTTGGTGTATATCCACTGAAAGACACACAGACAGTGTATAGTACACTGAATCATACACACCTTCCAGCTAATATACACCAAGACGCATTCACACCTCTCAGTTTATATACTCTTATTAATACAATATTTCAATTCACTATATAACTGTGTTGTATCGTGTCGGTTTCGTTATCAGAATTTTTTTTTTTGCATATGCAGTTCCTATTTTTGCTTTTTTTCAGCGAATGGTATTCAGTTCCTATCTATTTACATATTCATAATTTCTATTTAAATTAATTCATAATAATTAACTGGAATATTATGCAAATGTATATTTCGTATCTGAGGTATTGCTGGCGAGACAGTTGCAATACCTAACTGCAGTCTGCTAATTTCCGTAACTAATGTATATTTTTCTTCTCTTTTTCAGGTACGCCATGGGTTGTAAGGAAGACTTCTGACCCTCAGGAACAACTAGTATGTGTGTGTTATATGGATTTATACGAACGACAGGCGTCGGTGTGAGTAACAGAGGCCCTGGTGTGAGCGACAGGCTAGTTTGGTAACGAGGCCTGGTGAGCGACAGGCATTAGTTTGAGTAACAGAGGCCCTGGTGCGAGCGACAGGCGTCAGTTTGAGTAACAGAGGCCCTGGTGTGAGCGACAGGCATTAGTTTGAGTAACAGAGGCCCTGGTGTGAGCGACAGACTTCAGTTTGAGTGACAAGCCCTGGTGTGAGCGACAAGCGTCAGTTTGAGTAACAGAGGCCCTGGTGTGAGCGACAGGCATTAGTTTGTGTGACAGAGGCCCTGGTGAGCGACAGGCGTCAGTTGGTGTGACAGAGGCCATGGTGAGCGACAGGCGTCAGTTGGTGTGACAGAGGCCATGGTGAGCGACAGGCGTCAGTTTGTGTGACAGAGGCCCTGGTGAGCGACAGGCGTCAGTTTGTGTGACAGAGGCCCTGGTGAGCGACAGGCGTCAGTTTGTGTGACAGAGGCCCTGGTGAGCGACAGGCGTCAGTTTGTGTGACAGAGGCCCTGGTGTGAGCGACAAGTGTCAGTCTGGGTAACAGAGAGCCTAACGTGAGAGGATGACACCAAGCATTAGTCCCTGAGGGCCAGTTACGAGTGGCACCCCTCCAAGTATGAGCAGGCAGCTAGCGTTATGAATGACAGAGCAGCGAGTGTGAGTGACGTAGGAGTAAGTGGTGAGTTAGTAACACGAGTACTCGGGAGGAGAGACACTCATACACAGAAGCTCTCACCAGGCGGCTCCGTGTTGTGTTCACTTTATTACCCCCACACACAAGCCCCCTACACCCTTCCTCTCCTCTCTCCCTCCCCCCTTTTATCTCACCATCCCTCACTCCCTCTGTCACTTCTGCACTCTCACTTCACCATCAGGAGAGTGCAGGCGAGGGGAGAGTGACTTCACAGGGGTGAGGACGTCAGTTTAGCGGGGTCGGCCTATATGTATATGACGTGTATTATTTGCATTTCCCGGGGTTCCTCAAGGGAGTGTTAGGAACTGCCCGGGTTTTAACGTGATAAAATTTTCACGATTCCCGTCACGAGAGGATATTGTGGCCCCCTGTTGCACGCGGCCGACCGGTGTGCCAAGACACAGTTCACAGAGTGCCGCGGAGGACGTCCAGGGCTTCCCATCGACATTGAAAAAAACTCAAAAAGAGCCGACAGGTGTCAGAGAAGCTTGGCGCTGAGAGTCTGGTCTTAGATTTACAGTTTTACTAATGATGGTCATTATAACTATTATGGCGAAGGTAATTTAGGCCAATATTCGCTGAGCTCAGTCACCCTCCATCACTCAGCTTTCAAAGGCAACCCACCAACCAGCAATATCTACGTCGAAGAGCTTGAAAAGCTTAGTGGCCACAACTCACCCTGACAGTTCCCCAGTAAGGAGATTAGGCAACGCTCGGAGGTGTTGCAGGAGAGGAACAGAGACGATGTTCAGTGTCAGAGATCGTAGGTGCTGTGTGGCAGCAGAAACTCAACTCACAAGAAGAATGACCTAAGTTGTCGCAGTGAGAGATGCTAAAGATGGAAGTGTGTTATGGAGTTAGTAAAAGATAATAATTACTACTTTGTTACATGATACGTAAATTATGAGACGAAATTTACTGGTCGTAAAAGTCGATTCTGGTTATACGTCTTTGATAAGACATTTGCACACACACATACACACACGCACACACACACATGCACGCACACATGCACGTACATACACACGCACACACACACACACACATGCACGCACACACATACACACACACGCACACACACATGCAGAGACACATGCAGACACACACACATACACACACACACACACACACACACTTTTCGCAGATGATGTAAAGTTAATGAGGAGAATTAAATCAGATGAGGATCAGGCAGGACTACAAACAGACCTGGACAGGCTGGACACCTGGTCCAGTAACTGGCTCCTCGAATTTAATCCTGCTAAATACAAAGTCATGAAGATCGGGGAAGGGCAAAGGAGACCGCAGACAGAGTATAGGCTAGGTGGCTAAAGACTGCAAACCTCACTCAAGAAGAAAGATCTTGGGGTGAGTATAATACCGAGTACGTCTCCGGAAGCACACATCAACCAGATAACTGCTGCAGCATATGGGCGCCTGGCAAACCTGAGAATAGCGTTCGAATACCTCAGTAAGGAATCGTTCAAGACTCTGTACATTGTGTACGTTAGGCCCATACTGGAGTATGCAGTACCAGTTTGCAACCCATACCTGGTCAAGCACATTAAGAAATTAGAGAAAGTGCAAAGGTTTGCAACAAGACTAGTTCCAGAGCTAAGGGAAATGTCCTACGAAGAAAGGTTAACGGAAATCGGCCTGACGACACTTGAGGACAGGAGTGTTAGGGAAGACATGATAACGACATACAGAATGCTGCGAGGAATAGATAAGGTGAACAGAGACAGGATGTTCCAGAGAGGGGACACAGAAACAAGGGGTCACAATTGGAAGTTGAAGACTCAGATGAGTCAAAGGGATGTTAGAAAGTATTTCTTCAGTCATAGAGTTGTTTGGAAGTGGAATAGTCTAGCAAGTGATGTAGTGGAGGCAGGAACCATACATAGTTTTAAGACGAGGCATGATGAAGCTCATGGAGCAGGGAGAGAGAGGACCTAGTAGCGATCAGTAAAGAGGCGGGGCCAGGAGCTGAGTCTCGACCCCTGCAACCACAAATAGGTGAGTACACACACACACACACACATACATACACACGCATACACACACACATACACACACACACACACACACACACACACACATCACAATATCCCAGGTAAGGTGAAGGGCCTATGGCTGCATATCAAACTATCACACAAATCATATCACATACTATTTACTCAGAGGTATTAATAGGTTGAATAGGGAGAGAATAACATTTAAAAGAACCACATGAATTTTAGGAAATATTTCGTCAGGTTAAAGGTAGTGAAAAAGTGGAATACGTTGGATGAAGCAGAAGTGAAAGCAGTCTCCGTACACTGCGTTGAGAATAAATATATTTGGAACAGTGGATTGTAGATTAAGATATGGGTCCAAGAGCTAAGATTCAACTTCCATCCTTTTCCTTCTCTTCCCTTCCTTCTATCCACCCGCAAACACTCGGTAAGTAAACACTCGCGAGAAAACTCGTAAAGCAAATATTCCAGCACTGGGACAGACATGAAGCATTAAAGTGGAGGTGGTTGAGCCAGCTCAGGAAACAGGACAGACGCCTCCTGACCAAGATCAGATGATGACCCAACACTGGTGCTGCTGCTCACATGATGGAGACCTTCCTCTGGCTCACCGCTTCAACTTTTTAACAATTATAGATAACATCATTTGATGTGATAAATGGTTTTGAAAACCGACAAGTTGAAGATTGAGACACTTAAGCAGCATATGGGAATCTTTATTAAGGAAACGTTTTGCCACACAGTGGCTTCATCAGTCCAATACAAAGAAGAGAGGGGTAAGGAGAGGAGGAGTTTGAGGTAATCAGTCCCTCAGCCTAGAATCGATGTATTCCGTTCAGGCTGAGGGACTGATTACCTCAAACTCCTACTCTCCTTACCCCTCTCTTCTTTGTATTGGACTGATGAAGCCACTGTGTGGCGAAACGTTTCCTTAATAAAGATTCCCATGTGTTGCTTAAGTGTCTCAAACATCATTTGATATTTTTTGTCTGGTTGGGTCATATCACCAGCTGCTTGACGGTATGCTTTCCAAGCATACCTACAAGCAGGTCATATCACCATCTAGAAAGAACCACCAGCTGCCTGAAGGTATGCTCTCAAAGCATACGTTCTAGTAGATCATATCACCAGCTGCTTGAAGGTATGCTCTTCAAGCAACAGCTTGGATCAACATGATACTTTGATCAAGCATGCTGCTTCAGCTACCTGATATACTCTTCAATTCTGCCTACATACAATACGTACTTGTAAGGCTGGCGACGTCGTTTCACTAAACACATGCTGGGCGATCACCAAAAACCTGACTGGTCAGAGAGCGAACCATGATTAGAGGAAGGATTGACCCCTTCCCCTACCACTCAGTGGCCCACAGGGGTTTAACTATTCATGAAACACATTAGAATCAATACTAGCAACACATTTTACATTTTACCTGGTTTCCAAGTTCCGTCTCCCTTCCCTTAAAAAATACAGTATAATGATGGACGATTTAGATATAAGGGCACTAAAAATGAGAGCGTCGAGGATTAACTATTATTACTGAAGGAATTGAATCCCTTTAGCAGTAGACGGATGTGTACGAAGATGTCGTGCAAATTGTGTATACTGACTTTAACTACGAGTAGTCCTAAACGGATGCTCGTTAGAATGTAGTACTTACCTGTCAGCGGAAGGCTGACCGGTAAGTCAGCTGAAGGCTTCAGTCAGATGACCGAAAGCTTCAGCGGTGGGTCATCATATGACCCTTGTTATGAAACACTTGTCCTGTTTCCTGACAAACCTTACCTAACCTCCTCAGAATGGCTTAGTAGTAACAAGTGGCGTGCCACAGGGGAGAGTCTTGGGACCGGTTCTGTTCTTTATATACATAAAAGATATCTATAATGGGTTATGAAGTACGATATCAAAATTCACCGATGACACAAAACTAGAGAGCAAAGTTACAACGCCACATGAGCGTCAAAGATTACAAGCTGATTTAGACAAGTTAGTAATTTGGACTAATAAATGTCAAATGAATTTCAATGGTGGTAAGTGGAAAGTAAAACATATCGCAAGCAAAAATGAAGAGAGATTAATTTGTAAACACCTTAGAGCTAATGAAAGTAAATGAAGGAGATACCTTGGAGTACCAGTGGACAGTACCTGGACGCCTAAAAAGCAGCGTTCCCAGCCAGTATATATAAAAAAGGCTTCAGAATTTTAGGCTTTATTTTATTGGTAGATCGCTGAAGTCTGTTTCAAAAAACTACGTACAGATTTTATCACTACATCTGACGGAAGATAGGGACACACTGGAGGGTGTCATCAAGCAAGCGTATGACACACTGGAGGGTGTCATCAAGCAAGCGTATGACAAACTGGAGGGTGTCATCAAGCAAGCGTATGACACACTGGAGGGTGTCATCAAGCAAGCGTATGACAAACTGGAGGGTGTCATCAAGCAAGCGTATGACACACTGGAGGGTGTCATCAAGCAAGCGTATGACACACTGGAAGGTGTCATCAAGCAAGCGTATGACACACTGGAGGGTGTCATCAAGCAAGCGTATGACACACTGGAGGGTGTCATCAAGCAAGCGTATGACACACTGGAGGGTGTCATCAAGCAAGCGTATGACACACTGGAGGGTGTCATCAAGCAAGCGTATGACACACTGGAGGGTGTCATCAAGCAAGCGTATGACACACTGGAGGGTGTATCAAGCAACGTATGACACACTGGAGGGTGTCATCAAGCAAGCGTATGACACACTGGAGGGTGTCATCAAGCAAGCGTATGACACACTGGAGGGTGTCATCAAGCAAGCGTATGACACACTGGAGGGTGTCATCAAGCAAGCTATGACACTGGGTGCATCAAGCAAGCGTTGACACACTGGAGGGTGTCATCAAGCAAGCGTATGACACACTGGAGGGTGTCATCAAGCAAGCGTATGACACACTGGAGGGTGTCATCAAGCAAGCGTATGACACACTGGAGGGTGTCATCAAGCAAGCGTATGACACACTGGAGGGTGTCATCAAGCAAGCGTATGACACACTGGAGGGTGTCATCAAGCAAGCGTATGACACACTGGAGGGTGTCATCAAGCAAGCGTATGACACACTGGAGGGTGTCATCAAGCAAGCGTATGACACACTGGAGGGTGTCATCAAGCAAGCGTATGACACACTGGAGGGTGTCATCAAGCAAGCGTATGACACACTGGAGGGTGTCATCAAGCAAGCGTCATGACCACGCACTGGAGGGTGTCATCAAGCAAGCGTATGACACACTGGAGGGTGTCATCAAGCAAGCGTATGACACACTGGAGGGTGTCATCAACAAGCGTATGACAACTGGAGGGTGTCATCAAGCAAGCGTATGACAACTGGAGGGTGTCATCAAGCAAGCGTATGACACACTGGAGGGTGTCATCAAGCAAGCGTATGACACACTGGAGGGTGTCATCAAGCAAGCGTATGACACACTGGAGGGTGTCATCAAGCAAGCGTATGACAACTGGAGGGTGTCATCAAGCAAGCGTATGACAAACTGGAGGGTGTCATCAAGCAAGCGTATGACAAACTGGAGGGTGTCATCAAGCAGCGTATGACACACTGGAGGGTGTCATCAAGCAAGCGTATGACAAACTGGAGGGTGTCATCAAGCAAGCGTATGACAACTGGAGGGTGTCATCAAGCAAGCGTATGACACACTGGAGGGTGTCATCAAGCAAGCGTATGACAACTGGAGGTGTTCATAAGCAACGTATGACACACTGGAGGGTGTCATCAAGCAAGCGTATGACACACTGGAGGGTGTCATCAAGCAAGCGTATGACACACTGGAGGGTGTCATCAAGCAAGCGTATGACACACTGGAGGGTGTCATCAACAAGCTATGACACACTGAGGGTGTCATCAAGCAAGCGTATGACACACTGGAGGGTGTCATCAAGCAAGCGTATGACACACTGGAGGTGTTCATCAAGCAAGCGTATGACACACTGGAGGGTGTCATCAAGCAAGCGTATGACACACTGGAGGGTGTCATCAAGCAAGCGTATGACACACTGGAGGGTGTCATCAAGCAAGCGTATGACACACTGGAGGGTGTCATCAAGCAAGCGTATGACACACTGGAGGGTGTCATCAAGCAAGCGTATGACACACTGGAGGGTGTCATCAAGCAAGCGTATGACAAAACTGGAGGGTGTCATCAAGCAAGCGTATGACAAACTGGAGGGTGTCATCAAGCAAGCGTATGACAACTGGAGGGTGTCATCAAGCAAGCGTATGACACACTGGAGGGTGTCATCAAGCAAGCGTATGACACACTGGAGGGTGTCATCAAGCAAGCGTATGCCAATTGGAGGGTGTCATCAAGCAAGCGTATGACAACTGGAGGTGTCATCAAGCAAGCGTATGACACACTGGAGGTGTCATCAACAAGCGTATGACACACTGGAGGATGTCATCAAGCAAGCGTATGACAACTGGAGGGTGTCATCAAGCAAGCGTATGACAAACTGGAGGGTGTCATCAAGCAAGCGTATGACAAACTGGAGGGTGTCATCAAGCAAGCGTATGACAAACTGGAGTGGTGTCATCAAGCAAGCGTATGACACACTGGAGGTGTCATCAACAAGCGTATGACACACTGGAGGGTGTCATCAAGCAAGCGTATGACAAACTGGAGGGTGTCATCAAGCAAGCGTATGACAAACTGGAGGGTGTCATCAAGCAACGTATGACACACTGGAGGGTGTCATCAAGCAAGCGTATGACAAACTGGAGGGTGTCATCAAGCAAGCGTATGACAACTGGAGGGTGTCATCAAGCAACGTATGACACACTGGATGGTGTCATCAAGCAAGCGTATGACAAACTGGAGGGTGTCATCAAGCAAGCGTATGACAAACTGGAGGGTGTCATCAAGCAAGCGTATGACACACTGGAGGGTGTCATCAAGCAAGCGTATGACACACTGGAGGGTGTCATCAAGCAAGCGTATGACACATGGAGGGTGTCATCAAGCAAGCGTATGACAATTGGAGGGTGTCATCAAGCAAGCGTATGACAACTGGAGGTGTCATCAACAAGCGTATGACACACTGGATGTGTCATCAACAAGCGTATGACATTAACTTGGAGGGTGTCATCAAGCAAGCGTATGACACACTGGAGGGTGTCATCAAGCAAGCGTATGACAAACTGGAGGGTGTCATCAAGCAAGCGTATGACAAACTGGAGGGTGTCATCAAGCAAGCGTATGACACACTGGAGTGTGTCATCAACAAGCGTATGACACACTGGAGGATGTCATCAAGCAAGCGTATGACAAACTGGAGGGTGTCATCAAGCAAGCGTATGACACACTGGAGGGTGTCATCAAGCAAGCGTATGACACACTGGAGGGTGTCATCAAGCAAGCGTATGACACACTGGAGGGTGTCATCAAGCAAGCGTATGACACACTGGAGGGTGTCATCAAGCAAGCGTATGACAAACTGGAGGGTGTCATCAAGCAAGCGTATGACACACTGGAGGGTGTCATCAAGCAAGCGTATGACAAACTCATTAATTAGAGCTGAAATAATTTTGTCTGCCATGGCGAAGATTGAGGCGAAATTACTAAAAATATGTAACATTTTTTCAGCTGCATGGCAGTATTGATTTAGATAAATATTACCTTTTTTCCTCAACCTAACATGAGACAATGGCGATGAAATTATACTTATGAGAATTAAGTCAAATGATGAGAAAAAACTTCATGGAAAATTCCCCCCCCTACAAAAAAAGTAATTGAAATCAATTCTGTATATATATTTCTTTTTAAAATATCGGCCATCTCCTACCAAGGTGACCTTTAAAAGGAAACACACTCACCATCATTCCTTAAGTATCTTGCGAGAAGTGTTCAGACATCACAGTTCAGATGACCTTCTAATTACAACATTCTTACCCCAATTAGTCCTTTGGTCTTAATTAACTCAATGCTCTCCACCATTAATTTCAAGGGCAATTCCCATTTTTCAAGCTATTCTCTTGTTCATTGTATTCCTCTCACTTTAACCTCTCTCCCTCCTGCACACTCCAGCCACTCTCCACACCTGAGTGCACTTACCTGTTGCCTCCCAGTACATAGTACTTCACACCTCCAGGACTCAAGCTATGCCCGGGATGCGGGAGAAAGAAAACTCTCTAAACCCATCAAAGACAAGGTAAGGTTTCTTTGAATCCCTTTATATATGTAACCTTACTCACACGCCAACAGCATGTTAAACCATAAAAACCGCCCGTCTCCACTTCGATCTACTCTAACATACTCACACTCGCCTTCTCCAACTCTTGCTGGGTCGATCCCTTCTTCTTCACCCCTCCACTCACTGAGTTATACTCTCTCTGCCATCCTATTTTGCTCTAGCTTTTCCAAATGCCCACATCACCTCAATAACTCCTCCTGTGTCCTTTAAATTATACAGTTTTTATACCCTCGCACCATCTTCTAATTTCTGTGATCCAATTTTCTTCGTAATATTCACACACTGCTAGAGCCTCCTCTTCTCCATAACTTAAAGCTCAAGTCTCACACTCCCATTATACTCCACAGATAAAATTTCCTTCACCTACATATTTTCTTCATATATTCTACGGTTCTCTTCATTTTCCATAGACCCATCTGCCGACAAGTCCACACCCAACTATGTAAACACGTTAATTTTCTCCATACTTCCACTAGCCTTTACAGCGTCTCTTCAGAGCCTTCCAACGAACTCTGCTCTCTGCATAGAGTAACTGCGACAATTCCCACTTCTTATCAGATTCATTATCTTTCAATCCAAAACCTCTCCCCAAGAAACTAGCAATCATTTTTTTTTTAACAATCCCATCCATAAATATCTTGAACAACCATGGAGATATCACATATCCTTGTAAGACCTACTTTTACTAGAAAATAATCCCGTTCTCTTCTGAATACACTTACATGAACCTCAATTTCTGTACAAAAAAAAAAACTCTTTACTGCTATTAGTAGCTTACTACATATTCCATATATCTTCAGCCTCAGCCACATTGCCCCTCTATCTACCCTACCATATGCCTTTTCTAAATCCATCAATGCGAGAACCATTTCCTTACTCCCATATAAGTATTGTTCACTTCAATGTTCCTCTGCAATCCTACTTTCTGTCTTATCCATAACTCTTTCAGTAATAACTCTACGGTACACTTTACCTGGTATGTATTATTCTTACACTCTCTTTTGTTCCCCGTTCCCTTATACAATACTTTCTGTCAATCCTTTGGTATTTTTCCTTATTTCATGCATATATGGACAAATATACCAACGCTGTAAAACAGTTTTCTCTTTTGTCTTTAGCATCTCAGTCTTAATTCCGTCTGACCCAGCTGTTTTACCCCCATTCATTGTACCACCTGCCTCACGCATTTCTCCCACTCTCTTCCTGTTACCACAAGCCACTGCTGCGTACTCTAGCACTGCATTCCAAACTTTATTTCGACCTTCTCATTACCTCCACTCTCTATAGCTCATCTTCCTTTAAGTAACTGCTTATACCATCCACTAACTGCCTTCTCTAGACCATTCACTTTCGCTTCTCTCTTACCCATTGACATCATTCTCCTTTTAATCTATATGTCTCTTATGCTTGCTCTAGCTGCCACTAAATTATGATCTGGCAAACGTTCTCATTTCGTCATCTACTCATCAACCTTTTATCTTATATTCACCAACACACAGTATAACAAACTTCTGTCACTGCATACTTCTATCATACCTGGTACACTTACCCCATTTTCTTTAAAGTAAATATTACCCATTACTAAACTTCTATGCTATGCATAATTCAATTTCATCCCCCTCCCTCACCATTATCATTTACCTCTGGCACTTTAAACGTAATTACAGTTCACTCTCAAAAGCTTCTCCCACTTTATTAAGTAGGTTTCTCCACTCTCTAAACACTTGCTTAACCCCTGCTAGAACCCCTGCCAGAACCCCTGTCAGAATGTCTCTCTTCTACACTCCTCTCGTCCCCAGATACTGAATGAACACTTACTCTAACCCACTTCTCACATTCCACCCTTGTTCTAATGCACATATTTTTCTTGATTTTAAACACTTTATACTTTGGAAAAGAGAATGGAGCATAAAATTTAGTGTTACCGCCACTCCCTTAGTTACAGCTCTTTCAGACACAAATAACTGGTCAAAATTAACACTCACTCAAATGACTGGGCAAAATCAAAGCTTTCAATCCACTGAGTGGACAAAATCAGAACTTTCATTCCACTGACTGGACGAAAACAACATCTTCAGTCCACTGACTGAACAAAATCAGCACTTTCACTCAAATGACTAGACAAAAATCAGCAACTTTCACTCCACTGACTGGACAAAATCAACACTTTCACTGCACACTGGACAAAAAAAATCTAAAGAATATTTTTTCTTTTGTATTTGCCATGGGATGACGACCCTTACGTCTGTTCTCATGAAGACTCTCGACGTGTTGTACCAGACGCTAAGAGTTGCTGCGCTGAAAGTTTACATCCAATTTTAGTCTTATCTCAGGTTTACCTGACATGCTGTACTTGCAAATGGACCTTCGATTCATGGCACCTTTGTTATAGAATGAATTGAAATAATAAGTATTATTATTATTATTATTATTATTATTATTTCACCTCTAATCCATACACACTTTTCTCTCTCCCACACCTTCCTGCCTCCACACACACACACACTCACACACATACACACACACACACACACACACACTCACTCACACACACACACACTCACACACACACACACACACACACACACCTCCTCCCCCTACACATATACACTCTCCCCCTCCCCCCACACTGTATGAAGCATGTATTACATTCCAGTCATGACACTGCGAGTCGCGGAGGTGATAGCGAGTCATTAAATGGATCTGATCCCATTACCAACGGAATCCAAATGTTCTCATAAAGGATTGGATTCGACGCGAGCAGGTGTGAGCTGAATGCCAAGCGAAGCCTTCTAGTTAGACCATAAGAGAGGGTTTAGATATCAGTTAAAGAGCTCAAGTTCTACATTAGAGTTTTAGTTAAACATTAGATAATTCTAGTGAGACATTAGATAGTTCTAGATCTAATTATAGAATTCTAGTTCAACCATGGGAGGCGTGTTTAAATCATTAGGCTATGTATAAACGTGTTTACATATTCTAGGATATATATATATATATATATATATATATATATATATATATATATATATATATATATAGTATATATAGTATATATATATATATATATATATATATATATATATATATATATATATATATATATATATATATATATATATATATATATATAAAATATATATATATATATATATATATATATATATATATGGGTATGGTAGTGGTTATCACTATCAGATCTCTTCCTCCGGTCTTCTCTCCCTCCTTTCTTCTCTCCTTCACTTTCCTTAGAGAGAGGATGACCCATAGTCACGCGTGATGTGCGTGCATACTTGAACGTTGCCTGGGCTTTCCCGGACACCCCGCTGCCAGATGTTTCCCAACTTGACCCAGAAAAGTTTCCCAACTTAACTGGGAAAAGTGGAATTCGTGACTTTGATGAAGACGTCATTAAGTGACGCTGATGACTTCAATACGGCGTTGATGAAGAAGTCAGTGACGTTTTAAAATGATTCTATGTCATTAAGTAACGCTGACATCAATACGACGTTGATGAAGAAGTCAGTCAGATGTTGCAGCCAGAGGGAAACAGCAAGATTTTGTTCCCACCATGTAACTATCATATAGAATAGTGTGGCCACATACTGTTGGTGTTCCCACCCGGGTATGGGTCTTGGTTGGTCATGGGTCTTGCCCGAGCATGGGTCTTGGCCCGTTATGGGACTTGGCCAGTCATGGGTCTTGGCCAGTCATGGGTCTTGGTTTGTTATGGGTCTTGCCAGGAGATCTGTCTTGCCCAGGCATGGGTCTTCCCCGAGCATGAGTCCTGCCCAGGCATGGGTCTTGCCCGAGCATGGGTCTTGCCCGAGCATGGGTCTTGCGCGAGCATGGGCCTTGGCCTGTTATATGTCTTGGCAGTCATGGGTCTTGGCCTGTTATGGGTCTTGGCAGTCATTGGCCTCGCCCAGACATGGGCACGGCTGCTTGCCCACCATCGCCTTGGGTCACAATAACTTTGATCACCGAGCCAAGAAGTCAAGAAAGCTTAAGCTTTAAGCTTAAGCTGGAGTATATAAGCTTTATTTTTTACGAGGAGGTAAAGCTTCATGTAGCACTTGAAGCTGCTTAACCCCACAGTGGGCGAAACGTAGCGAGAGGAAGCATCTACGAGCTCACAGTGTCTCCGGGTCAACTCTGCTCACACACCCTCATTATAGGAGAGAGCTTCAAGGTGGTGATGGATGGGATAGCTTGCCACGCTGCGCGAGAACTGCGCCCCCAGTGCGCTCTCTCACTCGCGCACTGGCTTGCCGGAGTCCCTCTCTCCGGACTTGCAGTTCCGTGGAAGGAGGATCGAGTCTCCGCCACACCCAGCGCTGAGTGACGCTGTTGTTTTCTGTAACTTATGTCTGATTATTTATCTGACGCACTTACGGGAGGGATCCAATTCCCTCAAAAGGGATTCAACTCTCTCACGAGATCATGCTGCACAGTTTTGGTCACCGTATTACAGAATGGATATAAATGCACTGGAAAACGTACAAAGGAGGATGACAAAGTTGATCCCATGTATCAAAAAATCTTCCCTATGAGGATAGACTGAGGGCCCTGAATCTGCACTCTCTAGAAAGGCGTAGAATTAGGGGGTATATGATTGAGGTGCATAAATGGAAAACAGGAATTAATAAAGGGAACGTAAATAGCGTGCTAAAAATATCTAGCCAAGACAGGACACACAGCAATGGTTTTAAGTTGAAAAAAATCAGATTCAGGAAGGATATAGTAAAGCACTGTTTTGGTAATAGAGTTGTGGATGAGTCAAAAAACTCCCGAGTACCGTCATAGAAGCTAACATGTTGTGTAGTTTTTAAATTAAGTTAGATAAATACACGAGTGGGTGTGGGTGGGTGTGAGTTGAACCTGACTAGCTTGTGCTACTATGTCAGTCGCCGTGCTCCTTCCTTAAGTGAATGTGACCTAACCTGACTAGGTTAAGGCATTGGCTTAAGCCGGTGGAAGAATTGGACCTGCTTCGCATAGGCCAGTAGGCCTGCTGCAGTGTTCCTTCTTTCTTATGTTCTTATGAGAGATTCAACTCCCTCACGATGGATCTTACTCCCTCACGAGGGATCTAACTTCATGTTCACCCATCAGTAAAATGGGTACCTGGGTGTTAGTCGACTGGTGTGGGTCGCATCCTGGGACAAAACTGACCTAATTTGCCCGAAATGTTCAGCATAACAAGCGGCTTTCTATATAGTAGTATGTCATTGCTGTCAGCTAGGCCTGTATACCTTGTACATGTACTTGTAGAAATAAAGATTATTTATTATTATTATTATTATTATTATTATTATTATTATTATTATTATTATTATTATTATTTCCCTTGTTATGAAAGTTCTCACTATCCACCCCATGATCTTCCTGACTGTCGTGACATTTACCTTTTTGTGTTCTTTGTAAGAAAGGTCAGCCAATATAATTATTCCCAGGTCTTTCATGTATTCCTTTCGTTTTGTTTGATGATCGTCTTGGGCTTTGTATACAGTGTCCCTTTTGTGTTCTTCATTCTTACCACATCTAAGCAACCGGAACTTATCACTATTAAATGTCATGTTCTTCTCCACTGTTCACTGGTAAGATCTGCTTACATCTTCCTGTAAATGTGATTTGCATTTTCTACCGAGGCGACTTTCATGCTTATTTTGGCATCATCTGCAAATGATGAAACAAAACTGTGGCGAGTGTTTTTATGTATGTCTAATAGGATAAGAAACAATAGAGGCGCCACGACAGTGCTTTGACGTACTGAGCTCACAAGGCGTTCAATTCCCTCACGAGAGATTCAGTTCCCTCAAGAAGGATTCAACGCCCTCACGATAGATCCAACTCCCTCACAAGGGATTCGACTCCCTCACGAGAGATCCAACTCGCTCTGTCCTCTCCTTCCTGCAAACACTCCTACACCCTTACTCGAGGAATCCAACTCCTCCTGTCCCCCTCTCTTGCTACATCCTTGCACCTCCTAACTGACCATCCTTCCCCACCATTCTCATCCTCATTGTCTTGGTTTAAAGGAGCGAGACAGGGTATAAAGTGTTTGTTTAGATTTATGAGGAAGGGCGTGTATGTCTTTGTTCAGGACTGTAAGGGAGGACGTGTATGTATGTATGTCTTTGTTCAGGGTTGTGCGAGAGGACGTGTGTCTTTGTTCAGGGTTGTGCGAGAGGACGTGTGTCTTTGTTCAGGGCTGTGAGGGAGGACGTGTTTGTCTTTGTTCAGGGCAGTAAGAGAGGACGTGTTTGTCTTTGTTCAGGGCTGTGAAAGAGGACGTGTTTGTTTTTGTTCAGGGCTGTGAGGGAGGGCGTGTTTGTCTTTGTTCAGGGCTGTGAGGAAGGGCGTGTTTGTCTTTGTTCAGGGCTGTGAGGGAGGGCGTGTTTGCCTTTGTTCAGGGCTGTGAGGGAGGGCGTGTTTGCCTTTGTTCAGGGCTGTGAGGAAGGGCGTGTTTGCCTTTGTTCAGGGCTGTGAGGAAGGGCGTGTTTGTCTTTGTTCAGGGCTGTGAGGAAGGGCGTGTTTGTCTTTGTTCAGGGCTGTGAGGAAGGGCGTGTTTGCCTTTGTTCAGGGCTGTGAGGGAGGGCGTGTTTGTCTTTGTTCAGGTCTGGGATAGAGGTATTATTCGTGTTTATTCAAAGCTGTGTGGGAGGGCGGCGTGTGTATTTGTTCAGGGTTGTGAGGGAGGGCGTGTTTGTGTCTGATCAAAGCTTTGTGGGAGGTCGTGTTTGTTCAGGACAGTGGCCAACCTTTTCATGGAATCAATCGATGCTGAACGATCAAAGAATATCATCCCAACTAATAGCTGAAGAATATCATCCTAACTAATAGCTGAAGAATATCATCCTAACTAATAGCTGAAGAATATCATCCTAACTAATAGCTGAAGAATATCATCCTAACTAATAGCTGAAGAATATCATCCTAACTAATAGCTGAAGAATATCATCCCAACTAATAGCTGAAGAATATCATCCTAACTAATAGCTGAAGAATATCATCCCAACTAATAGCTGAAGAATATCATCCTAACTAATAGCTGAAGAATATCATCCTAACTAATAGCTGAAGAATATCATCCTAACTAATAGCTGAAGAATATCATCCTAACTAATAGCTGAAGAATATCATCCCAACTAATAGCTGAAGAATATCATCCTAACTAATAGCTGAAGAATATCATCCCAACTAATAGCTGAAGAATATCATCCTAACTAATAGCTGAAGAATATCATCCTAACTAATAGCTGAAGAATATCATCCTAACTAATAGCTGAAGAATATCATCCCAACTAATAGCTGAAGAATATCATCCCACTAATAGCTGAAGAATATCATCCTAACTAATAGCTGAAGAATATCATCCCAACTAATAGCTGAAGAATATCATCCTAACTAATAGCTGAAGAATATCATCCCAACTAATAGCTGAAGAATATCATCCCAACTAATAGCTGAAGAATATCATCCTAACTAATAGCTGAAGAATATCATCCTAACTAATAGCTGAAGAATATCATCCTAACTAATAGCTGAAGAATATCATCCTAACTAATAGCTGAAGAATATCATCCCAACTAATAGCTGAAGAATATCATCCTAACTAATAGCTGAAGAATATCATCCTAACTAGTAGTTCAAGAATATCATCCTAACTAATAGCTGAAGAATATCATCCCAACTAATAGCTGAAGAATATCATCCTAACTAATAGCTGAAGAATATCATCCTAACTAATAGCTGAAGAATATCATCCCAACTAATAGCTGAAGAATATCATCCTAACTAATAGCTGAAGAATATCATCCTAACTAATAGCTGAAGAATATCATCCTAACTAGTAGTTCAAGAATATCACCTCGACAAACTCAGCCAATCTGAGACATGATATGCAAAGCAGAAGAAAGGATGGATACTGAGAACTTTCAAAGCAAAAGAATTTGTGCCATTGGTGACACTAAATCATTTGTGCTGTGCTGCTTGTAGTACTGCTCAGTGTTGACGGCTCCGTTCAAGGCAGGAGAGCTATCAGAGCTGGAACAGACACAGAGAGCCTTTACTGTCTGCAAAGAGCCAATGAAGTATTAAAACTACTGAAACGCCTCGAGGAACCTGGAATGTACTCTCTGGAGCGAAGGAGAGTTACCTGCTAATATATATATATATATATATATATATATATATATATATATATATATATATATATATATATATATATATATATATACATGGATAATACTGGAAGACCTAGTTCTACATCCACGAACAAACATAACATTCTGGAGTGAGGGATAAGGTAAGAAGTATAAAATAGACCCAGTGAAAGCCAGGCGCGCCACGGGCACCACAAGGGAACACAGTGTCATCATCCGTGGTCCTCTGTTTTTCAAACTAGATCACTATCTTTGCAGTGTGTCTGATAAACCGGGTTGTGATGGGTGTATGGACCGGTAGGCCGCCAACAGCAACAGCCTTGTTGAACAGGCGGCCGCCTTGGAACCAGGCCCGAGTCAGGAAAACTATCAATACTGAGCAGATGTAAATCACAGGTAAAAGAGCACCATCACCACCTACAACCCCCCATTACAACCACAATAACCCTCCCCCACCCATATCCGCATCAACCCCAACCCTTTATTTTACCCCTACGTACCCGCTAAACACCTAAACATCACTATCTACTCCCCTCAGAGGTAATTCCCACGTCATGCTAACCACCTGTCGAGGGACTCCCCTTCCCATCACTCGGTGTGCTCGGCGGTTTAAAGGGACACAAGGGGACCAAGCATGCAAAATTAGCCATCAGGGATGGTAGTTGGGGGGGGGGGCTAAGGGGCATAATGACCCTTGAGGCGGCGGTTGTTAAGGGCAGTAATGGCGTGGTTAGCGCCACAGCAAACCCCAGTAGCCAGCATACATCAAACCAGGCAGGGTAATTAAATTGTAAAGCTGCTGTGTACATACCTTTCTCATAACTTCTGATGCAGCCGTTTTCTTTATCTTTCAGGGCCGACTCTTGTTTGTGTTGTGTTTGTGTTTTCTGGCGTCTGGGTGTGTTTGTTGACGTCTGGTTGTGTTTATTGATGTTTGGTTATGTTTATTGACGTCTGGTTGTGTTTGTTGATGTCTGGTTGTGTTTGTTGATGTCTGGTTGTGTTTGTTGATGTCTGGTTGTGTTTGTTGAGGTCTGGTGTGTTTGTTGACGTCTAGTTGTGTTTGTTGAAGTCTGGTGTGTTTGTTGACGTCTAGTTGTGTGTGTTGACGTCTGATTGTGTTTGTTAACGTCTGGTCGTATTTGTTGACGTCTGGTTGTGTTTGTTGACGTCTGGTTGTGTTTGTTGACGTCTGGTCGTATTTGTTGACATCTGGTCGTATTTGTTGACGTCTGGTTGTGTTTGTAGACGTCTGGTTCGCTCTTGTTTGCTGGAGGGAGGTGGAAAAGCCGAGGACGTATTGGTTGGTGTAGTGAGGGAAGGAAGGAGGTTGAGGGTCAAGGATTGTGTTTGTTGGTGTAGTGAGAAAGGTGGTAGTGTTTGGTCAGCAGCGCGTGTCTTTGCGATCTCTGAGTACCGACCCTCAGTATTCTTCATGCGGTACTTCACACAGATTTCATGTGAAGTACAAACTGCAGTCATGTTCCTGTAGAGTTTTCACGTGAAAATTGTAGAGGTAATGGCTGCATTGTTAATGACTTTAATGGTGGTGACTGCAGGGGTGACTGTAGGGGTGACTGTACTGGTGGCTGTTGGGGTGACTGTACTGGTGGTGACTGTAGGGGTGACTGAGGTGGTGACTGAGGTGGTGGTGACTGTAGGGGTGACTGAGGTGGGGGTGACTGTAGGGGTGACTGTGGTGGTGACTGGAGGGGGTGACTGTAGGGGTGACTGTTGGGTGACTGTAGGGGTGATTGTAGTGGTGACTGTAGGGGTGACTGTAGTGGTGACTGTAGGGGGTGACTGTAGGGGTGACTGTGGTGGTGACTGTAGGGGTGACTGTGGTGGTGACTGTAGGGGTGACAGTAGGGGTGACTGTGGTGGTGACTGTAGGAGTGACAGTAGGGGTATCTGTTGTGGTGACTGTAATGGTGACTGGTGGTGACTGTAGGGGTGACTGTAGAGGTGACTGTGGTGGTGATTGTAGGGGTGATTGTAGGGATGACTGTAGGGGTGACTGTAGGGGCGACTGTGGTGGTGACTGTAGGGGTGACTGTAGGGGTGACTGTAGGGGTGGTAATGACTGTAGTTGGGATACAGGAGGAGGTTTGTCTTCAAATAATTTACAGATATTTTTTTGCGTTCTATCTCTCTCTCTCCTCTTTACTTTACGTTTAGCATTGTCTGTCACTGTAACTGCCATTCTTTCTCCTTTCTTCCCATGTATCATCTGTCTCTCTTCCACCTTTATTATCTTACTTCATTTGTTTCTCCGTTAACTTCTACAGTTCGCTATAATCAACATTTTTCTTTCTCGTTATTCTCTACCGAGGAGAATTTTATTTCCAACATATCCTGCGTTATCTCCAACACATCCTGCGTTATCTCCAACACCTGCGTTATCTCCAATAGATTCTTCGTTATTCCCAACAGATTCTTCGTTATCTCCAACAGATTCTTCGTTATCCCCAACAGATTCTTCGTTATCCCCAACAGAAACTTCGTTATCTCTATTCCCAACAGATTCTTCGTTATCTCCAACAGATTCTTCATTATCCCCAACAGATTCTTCGTTATCTCCTACTGTTTTCTCTCTATTTCCGACATTTTTTCGTTATCTCCAAGGGTTCTTTGTGATCTCCAAGAGATATGGCACTCTCCCCTCTAGAAAGGAATGGCGATGTCTCCTCTAGATATTCTTCTGCCCTCCCATGAGGTCGCTACCTAGGAGGACGGCTCCCCTGCCCACCCAGGAGGTCACAAGCTAGGAAGACGGCTCCTTTGCCCTTCTAGGAGGGCGTTAGCTAGGACGAAGGCTTCCCTGCCCTCACAGGAGGTCGCTAGCTAGGAGGACGGCTCCCCTGCCCTCCCAAGAGGTCGCTGGCTAGGAGGCCGGCTACCCTCCATGAGTATATATGTTTCTCCGTCACTGTTTGCTAATTGCCCGGCCGAGCCAACAGAAACGGTGGAGAGAAACAGTCTGGGACCTCCGTGCTCTGAAACTTGGATTCCGTGCTCTGAAACTTGGATTCCGTGCTCTGAAACTTGGATTCCGTGCTCTGAAACTTGGATTCCGTGCTCTGAAACTTGGATTCCGTGCTCTGAAACCTGGATTCCGTGCTCTGAAACTTGGATTCCGTGCTCTGAAACTTGGATTCCGTGCTCTGAAACTTGGATTCCGTGCTCTGAAACCTGGATTCCTTGCTCTGAAACCTGGATTCCGTGCTCTGAAACCTGAAGTTCGTTCTCTGAGACCTGGTCAACGAAGACGTCTTGAGAGCCGCCAGTCAGTGGATTCCCCCGACCTAGCCTGGTCCTCACGTCTAGTCTGGTCCTCACGCCTAGCCTGGTCCTCACGTCTAGTCTGGTCCTCACTCCTAGCCTGGTCCTCACGCCTAGCCTGGTCCTCACGCCTAGCCTGGTTCTCACGCCTAGCCTGGTCCTCACGTCTAGTCTGGTCCTCACTCCTAGCCTGGTCCTCACGCCTAGCCTGGTCCTCACGCCTAGCCTGGTAGCTCTGGGACACTAACTATCCCTGTAGTTAGATAAAGCAACAGCTACGTCCTTCTTCTATCCTGCACCTTCCCTGTCACCCTATCACCTTCACTATCACCCTCACTATCACCTTCACTATCACCTCTCACTATCACCTTCAATATCACCCTCACTATCACCTTCAATATTACCCTCACTATCACCCTCACTATCACCTTCAATATTACCCTCACTATCACCTTCAATATCACATTCACTATCACCTTTACTGTCACCTTCACTATCACCTTCCCTGTCACGTTTCACTATGACCCTATCTTCCTCTGTTGCCCTGTCCGCTTCTCTTGCACTGCCCTTCCTTCCCGCACACGACGTGAAGGAGAGAGGCAAGGGGCAAGGGACAGAGAAGGGGGAGGGGCAATGGGCAAGGAAGGGGTAGGGGCAAGGGCGCGGGTTAACTAATTGCTACAGGTGTTGTAGCAGCGTTAGACCAAGGTGTGTACAGGTCACTAGTGCATCCACTCTACCCTCTTGCCCTGCCCTGTCTTGCCCTGCCCTGCCCTGTCCTGTCCTACCCTGACTTGTCCTACCCTGTCCTACCCTGTCCTGCCCTGTCCTGTCCTGCCCTGCAATGACCTGCCCTGTCCTGCCCTGTCCTGTCCTGTCCTGCCCTGTCCTAACCTGCCCTGCCCTGTTCTGTCCTGTCCTGCCCTGTTCTAACCTGCCCTGCCCTGTTCTGCCCTGTCCTGTCCTGTCCTGTGCTGCCTTGCTCTATCCTGCCCTGCTGTCCTGCCCTGCCCTGTCCTGCCCTGCCTTGTCCTTCCCTGTCCTGCCATGCCTTGTCCTACCCTGTCCTGCCTTGCCTTGTCCTACCCTGTCCTGCTCTGCCTTATCCTGCCCTGTCCTGTCCTCCCTTTCCTGCCCTGTCCTGTCCTGCCCTGCCCTGCCCAGTCTTGGATGATAAAGGGATGATAAAGCGAGGCAGAGAAGGATGAAGGAGAACAAGGAGGAAGAAAAGAGGTAGAGGAAGAACAGGAAAGTAGGAAGTGAAAGGTAGAAGAGGAAGAGGAAGAGAGACAATGAACATTCTTATCTGTGTTATCAGTTCTTCTTCCGCTTCTCCTTCAAATATTTCCTATTTACCTCCTCCTTTCCCTACCACCTCCTGTCCTCTCCTTCCTCTCCTCTACCTTCCCGTCCTCTCCTTCCTCTCCTCTTCCTTCCCGTCCTCTCTTCCTCCCTTTCCCCGTTCCTCTTCCCTCTTCAACCACGGATCTAATAATGAGCGTGGACACCAAGAATTACCTTATTATCATAACGTTCCGCTGTGTACTCACCTAATTGTGGTTGCAGGGGTCGAGTCTCAGCTCCTGGCCCCGGTCCACTCCTTTAAAAACTTAGGGCACGGGGTCACCTAGAAGTTCCGTTTCTTCAGTCAGTACCCAGGGATATATGTTGTCTGGTCCCATTGCTTGCGTTAAATCCAGCTCGTGTAGTAGTCTCGTCACTTCTCTTGGGTTGATTCTTTCTGGCACCTATTGACCTAATTACAGTGCGTTCCGGAGCTTCTCCAGCTTCTGTGAATATTTTGCCAATCTCTTCTCATACTTTTGTCATTCTCCGTCGGTTTGTCTCTCCTTCTTTAGCCGTTTTACCTGGTCCTTCATATTTGTCTTTTTTTTCGTATGTGGGTATGTAGTATCAATGGTTTTAAATGCTATGCCATATTTTAAACTGTCTTTAACATTGTTCTCTCATTCTTCTCTGCTTATTTCCGGTTCTCATTTTGTGTCCCTATTTTCTGTGTTTGTTTTGCTATATTCGTTCAAGTTCTCCTGCTCCTCCCAGTGTCCTCTATGTATGATTGACTCAACCATGGGCTCCTGTTTCCATCCTTGGTATGACTCTTCTTTGCCTCTTGGCATTTGAACTCTATTATCTCCATCCATTATTATACAGGTTTATCCTCTCGCTCCGTTTCCCATTGTGCTTCTCTCAGAAAAATTCTCAGATGCTATTGCAGCCAACCCCATTGTGTAGTCCAGTTTCCCCTTTCTCACTTCCTCCATTTCCCCTTTCTCATTTCTTCCATTTTTCCCTTTCTCATTTCCTCTATTTCCCCCTTTTCACCTCCTCTATTTCCCCTTTCTCACTTTCTCCAGTTTCCCTTTTTCACTTCCTCCATTTCCTTTATCATTTTCATTGCCACCTGGAGCTCAAAACTTGCCCATGTCCTTCACATTCGAAGCACTATGTACATGTTGCCTGTATCGAAGCCTCCGAAGATCTAATACGTCGTAACCATGTCTCCCCTGGTTACTCTCTTGTCCAAGGTCGATAGATTTAGCTCTGTGAACCTCTCCTAAGAGGTCAAACACTCTCAGCTCTGGAACCAGCCTGACTGCGTATCTCTGAACTTTCTCCAGCTTCTGGAATCCATGCCGGTGCTGTGTACTCTGAAATAATTCTGGCAGACGTCGAGTGCAATGCTGTGAAGAATTCCCCATTGAAGTTCAAGCTTCAGAAGGCACTTCTAAGATTTATAAGTCCCTAGCGTGTGTGCTTGTGTGTATGAGTGTGTGTGTGTGTGAATAGAGAGAGAGAGAGAGAGAGAGAGAGAGAGAGAGAGAGAGAGAGAGAGAGAGAGAGAGAGAGAATGTGAACACTAAATAAGGGGAGGAGTAAGAAGGTCGACCAATATATTAAAGAAGTTTCCAATAAAAGCTTGACTGTTATTGCTAGTAATGGTACAGTCAAGCTTGGCTGGGGCCAAGCTTTCCCCAGCTCACGCGTCGTGGGCGGCGGAAGAGGAAGACCAGGAAGAGGAGGAAGAAGAGGAGGAGGAAGAGGAGGAGGAAGAGGAGGAGGAAGAGGAGGAGGAAGAGGAGGAGGAAGAGGAGGAGGAAGAGGAGGCAAACGAGGAGGCAAAGGAAGAAGAGAAATAAAAGGAGTTAGAGGAATATGATTGAAGGGGATTACTTAGGATATAAAGGAGGATGAAGAGGAAAATCAGGAAGAAAAAGAAAAGATGGAGAAGAATGAGGAGTAGGAGGAGGGGAAAAAGAAGAGTAGTAAGAAAAGAAAGAAAAGTAAGAAGAGGAGAAAGAAGAGTAGGAAGAGGGGAAAGAAGAGTAGGAAAAGGAGAAAGAGGTGATGGTAGAAGGTAAAGACGAGGTGGAAGAGGAGAAGGAAGAGGAGAAGGAAGAGGAGAAGGAAGAGGAGAAGGAAGAGGAGAAGGAAGAGGAGGAGGAGGAGGAGGAGAACAGAAGGAAGAGGAGAACAGAAGGAAGAGGAGGATGAGGAGGGAAGGAGGGAGGAGGAGGAGCAGACTAGATTACTACATGACAGGTCATAAAGTTTACGTGTATGTGTGCCTTTATACATATTGAGGAGGAAGAGGAGAAGGAGGAAGTGGCAGAGGAGAAAGAAGAAGAGTAGGAGGAGGAGGAGGAGGAGGAGGAGGAGGAGGAAGTGGAGGAAGAGGAGGAGGAGGAGGAAATGTAGGAGGAAGTGGAGAAATCACCTAGACTTTACCTCATTCCTCCTCTCTCAGAGGTAGACAAACTGAATGAAGGCAGACTCACGTGTGTGTGTGTGTGTGTGTGTGTGTGTGTGTGTGTATGTGGTGTGTGTGTGTGTGTGTGTGTGTGTGTGTGTCGCGCGTGTGTGTGTGTGAATGTGTGTGTCGTGATCCAGACAGCTATCAGTGCCGTCACTGGAACTCTGTGTTGAGTGTTTGATTGCAATCACCCGCTGCTGTGGTTGCCACCTGCTGGGTGTGACCCACCAACCATTCAATTCACCTTTGAATGGGGCATTTAGAAAGGCTTAAATGAATACGTTAAGGGCGGCCTTTAAATTACCGGATGACCTTATACGGGTGCGTGAGTTAGTGTGTATGGAGAGAGAGAGAGAGAGAGAGAGAGAGAGAGAGAGAGAGAGAGAGAGAGAGAGAGAGAGAGACAATGTGAGCGCGTGCGAATACAAATGTATCTCCCGACCCCCTCCTCTCATCCCTCCCCATCCCCGACCTGCTCCTCCCCACCTCCTCCTTCCCCTTCCCCCACCACTTAAACATCACAATGTTTCTCAGCAACCACTCAGCTTACACTTAAGTGCCCTTTGAGAATTCGACCGTAAGAATCCTCAGCCGAGATAAAAAAAAATGGCTAAGATTTTTCCAAACGCGTGAAGAAACATCTCTGGCGAGGGCGTTCCTTAGGACGAGAGTCCCATAGAGATTGCAGGTCCGCCTCGCCCTTAGCTGAGGGTGTCTCTTAGCTGGCTCTGGCCTCAGCCACACCTACTGTGCTAACTTCCTCAGTGTTGACACAGCGCAATTAGTGCTACAAGATCTAGCAGCCAGACTACCAGTGGCAAGTGTTTGTGTGTATGTCCTGCTGAGAGTGCTGGGTACTATATCATGCTGGTGGAGGGTGGGGGGGGGTTGTAGGGATGGTGATGGTGGTGGTGGTGGTGTTGTTAATGGTAGTGGTGTTGTTGTTAATGGTAGTGGTGGTGTTGGTAATACTGGTGTTGTTGTTAATGGTAGTGGTGGTGTTGGTAATACTGGTGTTGTTGTTAATGGTAGTGGTGGTGTTGGTAATACTGGTGTTGTTGTTAATGGTAGTGGTGGTGTTGGTAATACTGGTGTTGTTGTTAATGGTGGTGGTGGTGTTAATAGTGGTGTTAATGGTGGTGTTAATGGCGGTGTTGTTAATGGTGGTGCTAGTGGTGGTGTTGTTAGTGGTGGTGTTAGTGGTGGTGTTGTTAGTGGTGGTGTTAGTAGTGGTGTTAGTGGTGGTGGTGGTGGTGTTAGTGGTGGTGGTGGTGGTGTTAGTGGTGGTGGTGGTGGTGTTAGTGGTGGTGGTGGTGGTGGTGGTGTTAGTGGTGGTGGTGGTGGTGGTGTTAGTGCTGGTGGTGGTGGTGTTAGTGCTGGTGGTGGTGTTAATGGCGGTGTTGTTAATGGTGGTGTTAGTGGTTGTGTTGTTAGTGGTGGTGTTAGTGGTGGTGGTGTTAGTGGTGGTGGTGTTAGTGGTGGTAGTGGTGGTAGTGGTGGTGGTGGTAGTGGTGGTGGTGGTGGGAGTGGTGGTAGTGGTGATTGTGGTGGTGGTGTTAGTGGTGGTGGTAGTTTACGTGGGTGTTGGATTTTCCAGGAAGGAGCCGTGATGCTGCTGAGGGGCTCTTGATCCGAGAAACTGACTTTATCCTTATCCTTCCAAGCACTGTAACATCCTTACACGTTTAGAGCTTTCACAAGAACATAATAATAATAATAATGGCAATAACAATATATATATAATATATATATATATATATATATATATATATATATATATATATATATATATATATATATATATATATACATTTAGCAAGAACTTTGTAATATTTTCTCTTATAGGTTTAAAGATTAAAAAAATCATTTATGTTAATGTAAAAATTAATAATTTTGTACGAAAAGAACCTTAGAAAACTTACGTAACTTTATTATAACAAGCGCAGTTTAATTTAGCCTAATCCAACTAAATATGTTTTAGATAAGTTTACAATAATTTAATAACAAACAAACAAAATTAAATATATTTTTTCGTTAGGTTTAGAAAGATTTTTTGCGAAATTATTGCATACACAAATTTTCGCTTAAATCATTCAGCAAGAAGAGCGTTGCTATTTAAGCCAAAATCGCAAGTTTTACCAATTCCGCATGATATATATATATATATATATATATATATATATATATATATATATATATATATATATATATATATATATATATAACAATAACAATAATAATAATAATATCGGGAGGTACCACACCTCTAGAACTTGACTGGGGACCCTCATCCTCAGAGAAGACAATAAACGTACCTCAGGGAAACTCAAGGTTCTTCCCGGAGCTGTTTGAATATTTTCTTCTCCTACCACCCCCTATATTTTATATTACATGTGAACTTTATTAATAGACAGAATACATTGACAGGAAACACAAGCATGAATACATTGGTACAATATATAAAAAATTATGAATCTCCTCCAGCTCCTCCGAAGCCGGACGAGAGCCCAGTATGCAGCATGCATTTCCCCTCTGGATGGCCACGCTGAGGCCTGGAACATGAAAGTGGCTGCCCTTGGGTCCCTGGTGGTGTCGATGAGTCTGGAACCCAGTTCTTTAAGGAAACGTGTGGTATTTTTTTCCCCATGATCCCAAGGTCTCTGATCCCACTGGGACAAATTGATACTCTTCGCTTATGTCCCTGTACTTGCCGATCTTGTACTCCTCCCTGTAGTCAGCAGCTCCTCCCTGTCGCCCGACACTGTGATGGATGTAGGTGTCAGCCAGTGTCGACACACAGGTATAATCCCATGCTAAGAGCTTGCCATTCTTCCAAGGATAGATGGTGATCCCATCGGGGCTGTTTGCTGGGTTGTGGGTATTGTTGGCTGCTAGTGATCGGGGCTCTCTCTCTCGGCTGGGCATCCAGCTGTAGCAAGGGTTCTCTTTATCATGTCGTTGACTTCATTGTGTCTTGCATGCCAGCCCTTGGTTTTGGAACAGTTAAGACCATGTAGACCATATTGGTCGGCTTGCGCATCGCCGCAAACACACGTATATTCCGTGTGAATTGGAAATTGAATTGGAATTGAATTGGAAATTGGAAAGTTTTACGCTGTCACTTAGAGGTTCCATCAATGCCATGGGAAAATCAGAGAGAAAATATAAAAGCAGTCCACGCTTGGCTCTGGCCGTGAGTGAACCTGTGTCTCAACATCCAACACACTTTCCTCTATACAGAAAAAAAGGCACTTTTTTTTTATTAGCAACAATTCATCCTAAACCAAGGAAAGCAGTCTTAGGTCCTTTTTTACGGGTATTAAGAATCTGTAGCCCATCTCTTCTAGATCAGGAATAAAGCTATTGGTTTAGTTAGGCTGGATTTGCTAAAGCTAATAGATCTGCATCATTGTTGAAACAGAACACGTGACAGACACCCCCTCTCTTCCCCCAGGGATTGAGAACAACAATTGCATCACAGAAGTGACCTTCTATCCCAGAAAAATGTTCGCTTCTCAGGAAGCCACGAGAGACCTGTCAACACACTCCAGGAGTTTGTGTTCACCGGTTGTGAATTGGTTGACGTGGGTGAGACAGGTCGTGATCTAACAACCATAACGTGTGAACAAAAACGATCTTTTAGATATACACAGGAGAGCTCTTGTTATGTTCCAACACGTGAAATCCACTCAATAAAATGGGACGGTAGAGAGTTAACACAAAGTAGCTGACCCATTCCATAGAAAGAAACCGGGAGTAGAAGTCATTGATCAAATACCCAACTTGAAGATATCAAGAAGACAGCTTCAGCCGGACATAATTACCAAGTTCACACTCAAGCATGAACCAGCGTCTATCTTCAAGCCCCTCCCCAACGAAAGCTTTGTGATGATGATGGTCTCACACCGAGATCGAAACATACATATCAACTATTCTAGTGTCTTGGTCTACATGTGAATCTCCTTGTATCACACACACACACACACACACACACACACACACACACACACACACACACACAGCCAGGAGCTATGAATCGACCCCTGCAACCACAAATAGGTGAGTACACACAGACACACGTAGCGACAAAGTGCAAGGAGGCAGAGGAACGGTTTATACCCAAAGGAAAAAGATTAAATGGGAAGACCAGAAAGAGCCCCTGGTTTACCCAAAGGTGCAGGGAGGCGAAGGCTCAGAGTGTCAGAGAATGGAAAAGGTACAGAAGGCATAGACCCCAAGTAAACAAAGAGATTAGTCGAAGAGCTAGAAAGGAGTATACACAGGTATGGTGGGAGGCCCAGAAACTGTACGAAAATGACATAGCATCGAAAGTCAAGTCTGACCCAAAACTGATGTACAGTCACATCAGAAGGAAGACAACAGTCAAGGACCAGGTGATAAGGCTGAGGAGAGAGGATGGGGAACTCACAAGTAATGATCAAGAAGTATGTGAGGAGCTCAACTCGAGGTTTAAGGAAGTATTCACAGTGGAGGCAGGAAGGCAGCTGGGTAGACAGGATGGGGTGCGTCACCAACAAGGGATGTATCAAGTGCTGGAGGGCATACACACAACTGAGGGGGAGATGAAGCAGTTACTCAGTGACCTTGATACCTCAAAGTTGATGGGTCCGGACAATATCTCCCCGTGGGTCCTTCGGGAAGGAGCTGAGGTTCTGAGTGTGCCACTTATCATAATATTCAACACATCCCTTGAAACTGGGCAGCTACCTGAGATATAGTGTGTAAAGTCTTAGAGAAAATCCTCAGGAAAAGAATGGTGGATCATCTGGAGCAGAACAGGATAATCAACGCCAGACAGCACGGATTCAGGGAAGGCAAATCCTGTGTAACAAACCTCCTGGAGTTCTATGATAAAGTAACAGAGGTAAGGCAAGAGAGAGAAGGGTGGATTGACTGCATTTTCCTGGACTGCAGGAAGGCTTTCGACACAGTTCCTCATATGAGATTAGTAAAGAAGTTGGAAGACCAAGCGTGTATAACAGGAAGGGCACTGGAATGGATCAGGGAATACCTCACAGGGAGGCAACAACGGTTCATGGTGCGTGATGAGGTATCACAGTGGGCGCCGGTGACGAGCGGTGTACCGCAGGGGTCAGTCCTAGGACCAGTGCTATTCTTGGTATATGTGAATGACATGACGAACGGGATAGACTCAGAAGTGTCTGTTCGCAGATGATGTGAAATTAATGAGGAGAATCACATCGGATGAAGACCAAGCAGGACTTCAAAGAGACCTGGACAAGCTTGACATCTAGTCTAGCAACTGGCTTCTCGAATTTAACCCCACCAAATGCAAAGTCATGAGGATCGGAGAAGGGCAATGAAGACCGCTGACAGAGTACAGGCTAGGTGGACAAAGGCTACAAACCTCATCAAAGAAGAAAGACCTTGGGTTGAGTATAACTCCAAGCACGTCTCCGGAAACACACATCAACCAGATAACCGCGGCAGCATATGGGCGACTGGCAAATCTAAGATTAGCGTTCCGTTACCTTAATAAGGAATCGTTCAAGACACTGTACACCGTGTACGTCAGGCCCATACTAGAGTATGCAGCACCAGTCTGGAACCCACACCTGGTCAAGCATGTCAAGAAATTAGAGAAAGTGCAAAGGTTTGCGACAAGGCTAGTTCCACAACTCAGGGGAATGCCATATGAAGAAAGGTTGAGGGAAATAGGACTAACAACACTGGAGGACAGAAGGGTTAGAGGAGACATGATAACGACATACAAAATACTGCAGGGAATCGACAAAGTAGATAGTGACAGGATGTTCCAGAGAGGGAACACAGAAACAAGGGGACACAACTGGAAGCTGAAGACTCAGATGAGTCAAAGGGATGTTAGGAAGCACTTCTTCAGCCATAGAGTAGTTAGGAAGTGGAATAGTTTAGCAAACGATATAGTGGATGCGGGAACCATACATAGTTTTAAGACAAGGTATGATAAAGCTCATGGAGCAGGGAGAGCAGAGACCCAGTAGCGGACAGCGAAGAGGCGGGGCCAGGAGCTGAGTCTCGACCCCTGCAACCACAATTATTTGAGTACAATTAGGTGACTACACACAGACACACACACTCACACTCACCTATATGAGATAAGACAAGGAAACAGCTGTTTATTTGTATAACAAGCGAGGGTAAGAAGAAAAGGGTTTTCCGTGCATGACGAGCTGAGGCAAAACAACACAGCCTTTTCTCTGTTGTAAACATGGTAATAAATATCATCCGAAAAGTCTATATACACTTAAAGGGCTTTCTTTTAAAGTGTGTGTGTGGAGAGAGAGAGAGAGAGAGAGAGAGAGAGAGAGAGAGAGAGAGAGAGAGAGAGAGAGAGAGAGAGAGAGAGAGAGAATTAAAGAGGGGTATTTAGTGCCGCAGTATTTAGCTTATATGAAGAAATTAGAACAAGTTGTAATAACTGCATAGATGGAGGGAAGAGGAGGGAAAGGGAAGGAGGGAGAGAGGAAGAGTGAGAGGGAGGTTGTGTGTGATGTGCTGCGACAAAGGATGTGAAGGCGATGGGGAGGGAGAGTAAGTTAACGGAGGCAGAGGGAGGGAGAGTAAGATGGAGGGAAGGAGAGAGGAATGGAGAGAGAGAGGTGGAGGGAAGGAGGGAGAAAGGGATGGAGATAGAGGGACTGGGAGGAATGGCGCGTGTGAAGAAAAGTATAGAGGACTGAAAGGCGGGCGTGAGTGAGTGAGGGAAGGAGGGAAGAAATGAGAAATGGAGGGAAGGAGAGGATAGAAGGGACGCCCCGATGGGGTAGGAGAGAGAGAGGGATTTTTTTTTTTTTTTGGTGGATGTGATTTAGACCAAGTCCTGGCGACGCCGGCTTGCTTAAATTGCCGGTTGGCTCAAAATTTATCGGCCTGATTTATAAAGAGAGACAGATAGCTAACCGGCCGCGTCTCTCACTTACTGACGTTGGTAAGACGTAACTAAAACGTCGCTCTCTTTATACGTCCCATACATCCCCCCTGTCACAAACACACTTCACCCCCAAACACACACCCACACACTCCCCCAGCAAAAAAAAAAAAAAATCTCCCACATTAAAAAAATGGCAATAAAAAGAGAAGGAAAAGAAATTGACGATAATAAATTTTGCCAATTTATTACACGGGGGTAAAAAACTTATTCGAAATGGCTGGTTGTTCAGCTATGTTAGCCACGTCAGGGTAGCTGACCGTGAGACTGATTCCTCTTAGTGTAATGTTCTGCTATGTAGCCCCTGTGTAACATTATGTAGCCCCTGTGTAACATTATGTAGCCCCTGAGTAACATTGTGTAGCCCCTGTGTAACATTATGTAGCCCTGTGTAACATTTTGTAGCCCCTGTGTAACATTATGTAGCCCCTGTGTAACATTTTGTAGCCCCTGTGTAACATTATGTAGCCCTGTGTAACATTTTGTAGCCCCTGTGTAACATTATGTAGCCCCTGTGTAACATTTTGTAGCCCCTGTGTAACATTTTGTAGCCCCTGTGTAACATTATGTAGCCCCTGTGTAACATTATGTAGCCCGTGAGTAACATTTTGTAGCCCCTGTGTAACATTATGTAGCCCCTGTATAACATTATGTAGCCCCTGTGTAACATTATGTAGCCCCTGTGTAACATTATGTAGCCCCTGTGTAACATTATGTAGCCCCTGAGTAACATTTTGTAGCCCCTGTGTAACATTATGTAGCCCCTGTGTAACATTATGTAGCCCCTGTGTAACAATATGTAGCCCATGAGTAACATTTTGTAGCCCCTGTATAACATTATGTAGCCCCTGTATAACATTATGTAGCTCCTGTGTAAAATTATGTAGCCCCTGTGTAACATTATGTAGCCCCTGTGTAACATTATGTAGCTCCTGTGTAACATTATGTAGCCCCTGTGTAACAACATGTAGCCCCTGAGTAACATTTTGTAGCGACTGTGTAACATTATGTAGCCCCTGAGTAACATTGTATAGTGCCTGTGTAACATTATGTAGCCTCTGTGTAACATGATGTAGCCCCTGTGTAACATTATGTAGTACCTGTGTAACATTATGTAGCCCTGTGTAACATTATGTAGCCCCTGTGTAACATTATGTAGCCCCTGTTTAACATTATGTCGCTCCTGTGTAACATTATGTAGCCCCTATGTAACATTATGTAGCCCCTATGTAACATTATGTAGTACCTGTGTAACATTATGTAGCCCCTGTGTAACATTATGTAGCTCCCGTGTAACATTATGTAGCTCCCGTGTAACATTATGTAGCCCCTGAGTAACATTATGTAGCTCCCGTGTAACATTATGTAGCTCCCGTGTAACATTATGTAGCTCCCGTGTAACATTATGTAGCTCCCGTGTAACATTATGTAGCTCCCGTGTAACATTATGTAGCTCCCGTGTAACATTATGTAGCCCCTGAGTAACATTATGTAGCTCCCGTGTAACATTATGTAGCCCCTGTGTAACATTATGTAGCCCCTGTGTAACATTATGTAGCTCCCGTGTAACATTATGTAGCTCCCGTGTAACATTATGTAGCTCCCGTGTAACATTATGTAGCTCCCGTGTAACATTATGTAGCTCCCGTGTAACATTATGTAGCCCCTGTGTAACATTATGTAGCCCCTGTGTAACATTATGTAGCTCCCGTGTAACATTATGTAGCTCCCGTGTAACATTATGTAGCCCCTGAGTAACATTATGTAGCTCCCGTGTAACATTATGTAGCCCCTGTGTAACATTATGTAGCTCCCGTGTAACATTATGTAGCTCCCGTGTAACATTATGTAGCTCCCGTGTAACATTATGTAGCCCCTGAGTAACATTATGTAGCCCCTGTGTAACATTATGTAGCCCCTGAGTAACATTATGTAGCCCCTGTGTAAAATTATGTAGCCCCTGTGGAACATTATGTAGCCCCTGTGTAAAATTATGTAGCCCCTGTGGAACATTATGTAGCCCCTGAGTAACATTATGTAGCCCCTGAGTAACATTATGTAGCCCCTGAGTAACATTATGTAGCCCTGAGTAACATTATGTAGCCCCTGTGTAAAATTATGTAGCCCCTGTGGAACATTATGGTAGCCCTGTGTAACATTATGTAGCCCCTGTGGAGACATTATGTAGCCCTGGTAACATTTGTAGCCCCTGTGTACATTATGTAGCCCTGAGTAACATTATGTAGTCTGTGTAACATTATGTAGCCCCTTTGTAACATTATGTAGCCCCTGAGTAACATTATGTAGTCATGTGTAACATTATGTAGCCCCTGTGTAACATTATATAGCCCCTGTGTAACATAATGGAGCTCCTAAGTAAAATTATGTAGCTCCCGTGTAACATTATATAGCCCCTATGTAACATTATGTAGCCCTGTGTAACATTATGTAGCCTCTGAGTAACATTATGTATCTCCTATGTAACATTATGTAGCTCCTTGTGTAACATAATGTAGCTCCTAAGTCAAATTATGTAGCCCCTGTGTAGCATTGTGTAACTCCTATGTAACATTATGTAGCCCCTGTGTAACATTATGTAGAGTCTGTGTAACATTATGTAGAGTCTGTGTAACATTATTAGCCTGGTAACATTAGACTCTGTGTACATTATATAGACTCTGTGTAACATTATGTAGACTCTGTTAACATTATGTAGACTCTGTGTAACATTATATAGACTCTGTGTAACATTATATAGACTCTGTGTAACATTATATAGACTCTGTGTAACATTATATAGACTCTGTGTAACATTATATAGACTCTGTGTAACATTATATAGACTCTGTGTAACATTATGTAGACTCTGTTAACATTATGTAGACTCTGTGTAACATTATGTAGACTCTGTGTAACATTATGTAGACTCTGTGTAACATTATGTAGACTCTGTGTAACATTATATAGACTCTGTGTAACATTATATAGACTCTGTGTAACATTATATAGACTCTGTGTAACATTATATAGACTCTGTGTAACATTATGTAGACTCTGTGTAACATTATATAGACTCTGTATAACATTATGTAGACTCTGTGTAACATTATGTAGACTCTGTGTAACATTATGTAGACTGTAACATTATGTTATCTGTATCATGGGAGTTTTTGAGTCTCCGCTGTAACGAAGCACACACTCCTCCATGTAACTGTCACCATCTGGACCTTTTATGCCCAGACCTGTAACACTGTTGAAGTATGGTATACCAGCACTGTAACTATCATGACCTGGTATACTCTCTCTCGACCTCTCTTTCTACGTCTCTCTTTCCCTCTCCACCTTTCTTTCTCTACTTCTGTCTCTATTTTTCTCTCTCTACTTCTCTACCTCTGTCTCTACCCTTCACTCTCAATCCCTCTCTCTCTACCGCTCTCTCTACCCCTCTCTCTCAATCCCTCTCTCTCTACTTCTCTACCTCTCTTTCTGCCTCTCTCTCTCCCTTCCTCTACCGCTCTCTCAACTACTCTACAGCTCTCTCTACTACTCTACCGCTCTCTCTACTACTCTACCGCTCTCTCTACTACTCTATCGCTCTCTCTACTACTCTACCGCTCTCTCTACTACTCTATATCTCTCTCCACTACTCTACCGCTCTCTCTACTACTCTACCTCTCTCTCTACTATTCTACCGCTCTCTCTATTACTCTACCGCTCTCTCTACTACTCTACCGCTCTCTCTACTACTCTACCGCTCTCTCTACTACTCTACCGCTCTCTCTACTACTCTACCGCTCTCTCTACTACTCTATATCTCTCTCCACTACTCTACCGCTCTCTCTACTACTCTACCTCTCTCTCTACTATTCTACCGCTCACTCTATTACTCTACCGCTCTCTCTACTACTCTGCCGCTCTCTCTACTTCTCTACCGCTCTCTCTACTGCTCTAACTCTCTCTCTACTACTCTACCGCTCTCTCTACTACTCTACCGCTCTCTCTACTACTCTACCTCTTTCTCTACTACTTTACCGCTCTCTCTACTACTCTACCGCTCTCTCTACTACTCTACCGCTCTCTCTACTACTCTACCTCTCTCTCTACTACTTTACCGCTCTCTCTACTACTCTACCGCTCTCTCTACTGCTCTACCGCTCTCTCTACTGCTCTACCGCTCTCTCTACTACTCTACCGTTCTCTCTACTGCTCTACCTCTCTCTCTACTACTTTACCGCTCTCTCTACTGCTCTACCGCTCTCTCTACTGCTCTACCGCTCTCTCTACTACTCTACCGCTCTCTCTACCTCTGGAGGGGTTCTCTCAATATTGGCCCGGGAGATCCCACTGTATATTTTGGCGAAAATGAGCAAAAAGTGTGATGATTTAGTATGAGGAGTCGGCTGCATACGTTCCAGGTTCATCTTAGTCTTATCATCAATTATGTCAAGTTTTGAAGAAAACATATGTTCTCAAATGATAGGCAGCCCTCATGGCTGCGATCCTCACATGATGATTTATTTTGTGTATTATGTATGCGTGTGTATTGTGGCTTGTGTATGTGTGTGTGTGTGTGTGTGTGTGTGTGTGTGTGTGTGTGTGTGTGTGTGTGTGGGGTGGAATTTGCATGTGTGTGTAGATTGTGAAATGTGAATGTATTTGTATGTGACTAGTATATATACGTATTTGTGAGTATTTCGGAGGAAAATTGTTAAAAGGGACTTAAAGACCTGTATCATTTTCACATTAGAGAGAGAGAGAGAGAGAGAGAGAGAGAGAGAGAGAGAGAGAGGGGAAGTGGCTTTCTATCAACAGGTTGACTGGAGTTGTGATCTGTACACTGAATCATGTATTAGTATGCAACTAGACAGTGTCGCTCAGGATACTTAAAAATGCGTACATCTCTCTCTCTCATACACATACACATACTCGTACACACACGAGCGAGGCCAAGAGCTGAAACTAGACCACCTGCAACCACAAATAGGTGTGTGTGTGTAATTATATATATATATATATATATATATATATATATATATATATATATATATATATATATATATATATATATATATATATTAATTTATCTAAAACGTACAATCATGTATACAATAGAACAACATTGCCGAGAATGCAGCAAGCATTTTCCCTCTGGATGGCCACACTAAGACGCTGGAAGAGGAAAGTGGCAACCCTTGGGTCGTTAGTGGTGTCGACAAGCCTGGAGGTAGTCTGTTGTAGGTTTCCCGTCGTGGTCCAAGGGTTTCTGATCATAATGAAACATACTGACACTGATGCCCCAAGTCTCCATATTTGATGAGTTTGTATTCTTCATTGTGATCGGGAGCACCTCCCTGTTACCTAATACTATGATGGATACTGGTGTCAAAGTGGACGCACTGGAATAGTCCCATGCTAAGTGTTTCCTATTGTTCCAGGGCATGAGTGTGACCCAATCACGGCGGTTAGCGGGATCACTGAGGTTGCTGGTTGCTGGGCACATAGCTGAAGCCAGTGATGATGTTGACTTCACTGTGTTTATATGACCGGCCTTAGAACTGGAACAGCTTAAACTATGTAGACCATATTAGTCAGCTTGTGCATTGCCTCAAATACACTCGTTTTCAGTGTGAATTGAGGTAGCAAAGCCGAGAGCTACTGCAATACTCAGGGTCTGCGGGTTGAGACTTGTGCCTATTCTGAAATAGGAACAGTAAGGAGGAAACCCCCCAGAGTGATGTGCACTCACAGCTGGGAGACAGATACTCTCATTCATGGACATTGCGGTAGTGTGCACGTTTTTCAACACCTTTTCTGCAGTTAGACTATTCCGGCTGGACTGCTTGTAGGCCACTGTCACATCTGGTTTTGACACCGGAGCAGTGAGTGTCTCCCAGTCATTAATGACCGTAGAGCACCTGGGGTCTTGTATCCCTGCTACGTCATCCAGGTCGTCTGACAGAATCTGTTTAATTCGTCTGATGTCATGGTGGATAAGAAAGCTGGCAAGGTAGTTCGGGATGCTGTACACCATGGCTAGCTGGAAGCGAGGCTTGCATCCACTGTCTGTCTTCAAGGGTAAGGTAGAGGTTACTCCCTAACATGGAGTTTAGGAAGGTGCCATATTCCTTGAGTCTGGGACTGGTGAAGACTGATAGCATCGTATGAAAGAGGTGAGCTTTGGGAAAGACAGACATTTGGTGAGTTGGTAGAAGTAATCATGTGCGTCAGTGTATATATCTGAGGTCGGAGATTTGCTTGACTAGAATCTGATGGATGGAAGCAAGAGGAGCACCCAGGAGAGAACTGTCTGCTGGATTAGTGACGCGTTCTTCTGGCCAGGAGACACTCATATCATCCATGATCTCTCCTTGCGATTTTGGCTTAAATAGCAACGCTATTCTTGCCGAATAAGGCAAGCAAAAATTTGTGTATGCGATAATTTCGCAAAAATCATTCTGAACCTAACGAAAAATATATATTTCATTGTGTTTGTTTATTATTAAATTATTGTAAACTTATCTAAAATATATTTAGTTGGATTAGGCTAAATTAAATTGTGCTTGTTATAATAAGGTTAGGTAAGTTTTCTAAGGTTCTTTTGAAACAAAATTATTAATTTTTACATTAACATAAATAAAAAAATATATATCTTTAAACGTATAAGAGAAAATTTTAGAAAGGACTTAATTTTAAATGAATTCTTGCTAATTGATCAGTTTTACCTATTCGGCACGACATTATATATATATAATACACACTCACAAAGAAAAGTCTTTATACCTCTTTGCTTTTTCCCAGAGAAATTATTGAAAACTGGGAGAAATTACTGGATAGATGGAGATGGAGGTGGGTAAACTAATGGATAAGTGGATGGATAAATGGATTGAACTCTGGATGGACCAGACCAAGGGAAAAAAAAACTTTGCCTGTACATATCGTTTACATTATTATTCTGGAGAAGAAAAAAAAAACTTTCGTTGATGGATGCGCATAAAGCCAGGATATTGAATATGCTAATTAGGCTGGCCATTATTCCTATTAAGTGTAATAAATTAGAGGAAGATCTCTGACGCACTCGGCCGAGTTAGAGCAGCAATCGACTTAGCGAATTCGCATGAGGAATAGCGAAGACGGGGTAGGGAGGGGTGAGGGGGAGAGGGAAGAATGCTTCAACCCCCCACCTCACCCCTTCCTTACTCTACTGGGGTTCAAAAGATTATTATTATTATAAACAAAGAAGTTTCAAGGGATGTCTGCTCCTACGGGAAGATTAACCCCGAAAAAAACAGCTATATTGTGTTCTTCCAACCACCAACCGCTCTGTTACCCGTAGGATTTACTCTGTTACCCGTAGGATTTACTCTGTTACCCGTAGGATTTACTCTGTTACCCGTAGGATTTACTCTGTTACCCGTAGGATTTACTCTGTTACCCGAAAGACCCGCTCTTTCTTATTCAAGTAACTGCCTCTCTGCTATCCAGGCGACTTACTCGTTGTTACCCGAGTAGTCGGAGGTCTGTTATCCAAATGGTTCACTTCGTTACACGAACCCCGGTTCCCCTGTCATGGTACGTGATGAGTTCCTAGTTTGCGTGAACCTTCAAGCATCTCAAGAAACTTTACTTACTGAAGCATATTTTATATGTTGCATATATACCTCATACTTCTAAACTCACACTCACACACAAAAGATATCATTATATATATACCCACAAACTGGCAACGAAAACCTAGACATTCCGGTCTGCCTTGAGATAGATAATGGTCCTGGCTGGGACCGAAACATCAAAGGGTTTTTATTTATTATTCATGGGTTGATTGATATTTTTTTATTGTTAGTTTTCACGACGAACGTTCATCATCATTCCCACTAACATTCATTCTTTTCTCTCCGCAGGTAACTGTGCGTCCCGCCTGCACCAAATGGTTGTGGACGTTCCCTGGTGGTAGGAACTAAGGAACGTTAAAGTACAGGTGGTTCAGTTTTAATCAGTATTAAAGCTTTATTACACTGATGCGTCAGTGTCTGCGGGTGAAGATAGATGCCCGGACGCGGAGGCGAGAGTTCAGGCGCAAGTTTCATGTTGATGGAAGAATGTAACTAAAGCTACAACCTTGGGCATGACAGGCTGAGTTACAGGCACACTGAGCAACTTTAGAGGCATGTGTATAATGTATATAATATGTATAATAGAGATAGACTCGAGAAACAAGTCAAAATTAAGAGTCAAATTGAAAATGAAAAGTTGTTTCGATCTTTCTCAAGCGTCCACTCTCTTGATAGTCATGTCCACTTCTCTGTGAAAGGCATTTCTTTTTCCGTCTACTGCGAGCCCATGCATGTACATTCTTCACTTTCCCCCGCTACATAAAATTTAAGACAAAGCGTCGTCTCTTCTCTCTTTCCCTGTGCTCTCGTCTTAAGATTAAAGCAACGAGTGTTGTCGCCTGATGCTTCATCTTACAAATATTGTGAGCGCAGCACAACAACTTACTCGAGATTCCAGTGCCAAGTACTACAAGTCAATTCTTTCTTGATGCAAATTATATGCAGTTTCACACAGTCGGCGACACAAGAATGATATAGCTTGCTAACAATTGCTAGTATATTCCTAGGAGAAAGCGTATCTAGTCACCGCCTCGCCTATATAACACGTTACCTTTACAAGTAATAATAATAAAAGTTGTAAATGTTCAGGTAATTAAGGTTAATAAAAATACGAGCATTTAACCGCTAACTGACCAAGGAAGGACACCCGAGTGTGCCGTGGATAGATGTTATCGTGAAGATACCGTAGCCGCCTGGAGACGCCCAAACCTCATCAGGTATATGGCAGAAATAGTGTTCTTCTGATGGTTGTTGTGGTTTTACAGCAACGTTTCCAGCCACTGTAGTGCGACTTTTTATTCTGTTTTCCTTGGCTGTTCTCCAGGCACTGGAGGGATGCTCAGAGATTATTATTATTATTATAAGCAAAAAGAAGCGCTAAACCACAGGGGTGATACAGCGCGATGCTCAGAGACACAAACCCAAGACCCTGAACACCACTAACAAGGGGTAGAAACCTGCGAAAGCACACACACACACACACACACACACACACACCGTGTTTGTTGACACAGTGGCTGCCAGTGTTGACAGCATGGCGGGTCACCAGATTGACAACATGGTGGTGGTGGTGACGGAGACGGCAAGCAAGAAGAGTCTGATCCAAGGCGGAGAAAGGTAGTTCCAATTCTTCGGATCAAGAGCCCCTCCTTCACCAGCAAAGAATGATTCAAGTCTCTCAGTATTCAACAAAAGCAAAACAGTTTACCGATACAGCAGCCAAAAAAAAAAAGACATTGTTGGTACATCAGGCGATACTGGAATAAATAAATAAATAAATAAATATATATATATATATATATATATATATATATATATATATATATATATATATATATATATATATATACATGTCGTGCCGATTAGGTAAAACTGGTCAATTAGCAAGAACTCATTTAAAATTAAGACCTTTCTAAAATTTTCTCTTATACGTTTAAAGATATATTTTTTTCATTTATGATAATGTAAAAATTTATAATTTTGTACCAAGAGAAACTTTTAAAACCTACCTAACCTTATTACAACAAGCGCAATTTAAGTTAGCCTAACCCAACTAAATATATTTTAGATACGTTAACAATAATTTAATAATAAACAAACACAGTGAAATATTTTTTTTTCGTTATGTTCAGAATGATTTTGGCGAAATTATTGCATACACAAATTTTCACTTGTCTTATATGGCAAGGTGAGCGTTGTTATTTAAGCCAAAATCGCAAGTTTTACCTAATCGGCACGACATATATATATATACACACAATTTAAGCGCTAAATCTGAAAGGGTGATATAGGGTAAAACAAAAAATAACCTTGTAAACAGAATGAAAAACTTTTAAAACGAGAGAAGCTAGAGAAGAAAATAATTGATTCTAAGTTGACATAATACAGAGCGTTGAATCCACCCGAACTTTAAGAAAAAGTATATGAAAAGAAACCAATAGGCCTAACTGAGACGAAATTAGAGGAATTTTTTGCTGAACGAGAGAGCATTCAAGATTATTATTATTAGTAGTAATAATATTAATATTATTGTTATTATAATTATTACAGTATTTCATAAGTTATATTTTAATTCTAACTATATTCCCAGGGAAAACATTAAACAAGTAAGGGGGTCATATAGAGACTGGAGAGTAGAAGGCATGATCAAGGCTGACCCAAGCAAGGTTAGCCCTGATTCCTTGGATCACGGGCCCTTCAACACATATGTGAGCAAATGTATGGACACTTGACCCCACGGTTTACACAACTCTGTGTATTCTCACACACACACACACACACACACACACACACACTTGCGAAAATGAAATCCCGCAGCCCGGTCGTGCACCAGGCTTGTCTAGTTCAGCTGTAAGGCTCAAGAGACAGGAGCCAGGAGCTTGAGCACTACTAATGCAGACAGCTCTGCGAGTGCAACTGGGTGAGTAAGGCTCTCTGAATTCCGCTATATGACTATAGTTCTGCTATCATTCAGAACCACGGTTCGAATCCCCGTCCATTCTTATGTTTATTTACTGGCAGTACTTTATTACGACTTACCTCGAATTCAAAGCTGTGTTCAGCTTAGTGAATAAAGTTCTGCGAGTACAGCTGTATGAGTACAGCTGCATGAGTACAAATGCACGAGTACACCGGTTGGGTGAATACATATACCCAGCGAATATAACTGCCTGAGTACACAGTACAGCAGTTAACTGAAAACAAACACACACACACACACACACACACACACACACACACACACACACGAGTCATGGTACGTGACGAGGTGTCAGAGTGGACACCTGTGACGAGTGGGGTTTCATAAGGGTCAGTCCTAGGACCTGTACTGTTTTTGGTATATGTGAATGACATAACAGAAAGGATAGACTCAGAAGTGTCCCTGTTTGCAGATGATGTGAAGTTAATGAGAAGAATTAAATCAGTCGAGGATCAGGCAGGACTACAAAGAGACCTGGACAGGCTACAAACCTGGTCCAGTAACTGGCTCCTAGAATTTAACCCTGCCAAATGTAAAGTCATGAAGATCGGGGAAGGGCAAAGAAGACCGCATACAGAGTATAGCTAGGTGGCCAAAGACTGCAAACCTCACTCAAGAAAAAAGATCTTGGGGTGAGTATAATACCGAGCACATCTCCTGAGGCACACATCAATCAGATAACTGCTGCAGCATACGGGCGGCTGGCAAACCTAAGAATAGCATTCCAATACCTCACTAAGGAATCATTCAAGACTCTGTATACCATATACGTCAGGCCCATACTGGAGTATGCAGCACCAGTTTGGAACCCACACCTGGTCAAGAACGTCAAGAAATTAGAGAAAGTGCAGAGGTTTGCAACAAGACTAGTCCCAGAGCTAAGGGTATTGTCCTACGAAGAAAGGTTAAGGGAAATCGGCCTGACGACACTAGAGGACAGGAGGGTTAGAGGAGACATGATAACGACATATAAAATACTGCGAGGAGTAGATAAGGTGGACAGAGACAAGATGTTCCAGAGAGGGGACACAGAAACAAGGGGTCACAATTGGAAGTTGAAGACTCCTATGAGTCAAAGGGATGTTAGGAAGTATTTCTTCAGTCATAGAGTTGTCAGGAAGTGGAATAGCCTAGAAAGCGACGTAGTGGAGGCAGGAACTATACATAGTTTTAAGACGAGGTTTGATAAAGCTCATGGAGCAGGGAGAGAGAGGACCTAGTAGCAATCAGTGAAGAGGCGGGGCCAGGAGCTATGAATCGACCCCTGCAACCACAAATAGGTGAGTACACACACCAAGAAATCTTCATTTCTCAGTTATAATTCTTAATCGCCTTAACAATCAGCTGTTTTCTGACATTCTCCTCTTCTGTCTGACATATCAGTATTTTGCACGTTTCTATTATTTATGTCAGTTTTCATTACTCCCCATCTCCGTTATTTTTTCTTATTTTCTTTTCCAATCTCCGTTGTTTTCCGTTATTTTCTCTTCATATCTCCGCTGTTTTCTGTTATCTCTTTTCATCTCCGTTGTTTTCCGTTATTTTCTCTTCCCATCTCCGCTGTTGTCTGTTATCTCTTCCCATCTAAGTTGTTTTCTGTTATCTCTTAATGTCTGCGTTATCTGTTAAAGCCATCTCCGTTTTTTCTGTTATCTCTTTTCGTCTCCGTTGTATTCTGTTACTTCTCCGTTTTGTCGACGGTTTAAAAGGCAGAAATCTGGTACGCATTATTGCAATTACACGGAATCCTTTATCGACGTCGTTGCGTTAACGCAGCGGGCGAAACGTTGTGCAAAAAAGGTGTTTGTTTAGAGTCCCTTTCATGTAACATCGTTTTGATCGACAATTGTTTTTTTTACTTTCGCATTTTTTGTTTGTTTTTCCATGTCCAGTTGCGTATTATGAGACGTCTTGAAACTTTCCAGTTGCGCATTATGAGATGTCTTGAAGCTTCCAGTTGCGCATTATGAGACATCTTGAAACTTCCAGTTGCGCATTATGAGACGTCTTGAAACTTCCAATTGCGTATTATGAGACATCTTGAAACTTCCAGTTGCGTATTATGAGACGTCTAGAAACTTCCAGTTGCGCATTATGAGACGTCTTGAAACTTCCAGTTGCGTATTATGAGATGTCTAGAAACTTCCAGTTGCACATTATGAGACGTCTTGAAACTTCCAGTTTCGCATTATGAGACGTCTTGAAACTTCCAGTTGCGTATTATGAGACGTCTGGAAACTTCCAGTTACGCATTATGAGACGTCTTGAAACTTCCAGTTGCGCATTATGAGACGTCTAGAAACTTCCAGTTGCGTATCATGAGACGTCTAGAAACTTCCAGTTGCGTATTATGAGACGTCTGAAAACTTCCAGTTGCGTATTATGAGACGTCTTGAAACTTCCAGTTGCGTATTATGAGACATCTTGAAACTTCCAGTTGCGTATTATGAGACATCTTGAAACTTCCAGTTGCGTATTATGAGACGTCTTGAAACTTTCAGTTACGTATTATGAGACGTCTAGAAACTTCCAGTTGCGTATTATGAGACTTCTAGAAAATTCCAGTTGCGTATTATGAGACGTCTGGAAACTTCCAGTTGGTATTATGAGATGTCTGGAAACTTCCAGTTGCGTATTATGAGACGTCTGGAAATTTCCAGTTGCGTATTATGAGACGTCTGGAAATTTCCAGTTGCGTATTATGTGCCGTTTAGAAGCCTTCAGTTGTGTGTCGTCTTTAAATTTCTTTAAGTATCATGTGTTTCATCTTTATATTTCCAGTTCAACGTCTGTCTTAGTGTAGATGAATAGTTCAGGGAACCGACAAGTTATAAATTAGACACATATGCAACATTTGGGTATCTTTATTGAGGAAACGTTTCGCCACACAGTGGCTTCATCAGTCCAATACAAAGTAGAATGGTGTAAGGAGAGGAGGAGTTGAGGTAATCAGTCCCTCGGCCTGGAGTCGATGTGTTCAGTCCATCAATCTTGTAGAAAGTACAGTATAGAGCCATACAAGTGGCTTATATACAGTCTTAGTGTTGACAGCATCAACACTACTGTTAACACTAAGAGTCTTGATAAACTTTATTGATACAGATAGTGTCTTCCCTCCTTCTTTATTTTAAACGAGTATCCTTGCTAAGTGTTCCAGTATTTGGCCAGAGCGAACGACCACCCATTACCGGTTTACTTTATGATTATTATTATTATTATTTACCATGAAGTTTCGACACTCTTTCTTCAACGAGGCACATTAATACAATACTAAGAATGATTCGCGTATTGTGTAGCTGAAAATGAGGACAAGTCTGAAAAACTGTGAGCACCTCTAGCTTGCTATTATATGAGCTGCAGTATGTTGCAGCAGCATGTTGCAGCAGCAACTCCAGCCCCTCACATTCCACACCTCCAGGAAAGAATCAAGACACGATATGTCAGAGTGTTTTTACCGTATCGTCATGACTAGCAATTGCCTCTTCCCATGATATTATCAGTATGAAGATACACCGTATGTAACTGGAGGTTTCACTATAGCATAGCAACTTCACGGGTACGAAAGAGATGCCAAGGCAGAATCAACACTTTGTGAAAACAGCTTTGCAGATTATAGTTTTTTATTTGCCTCTTTTGCACAACTTTATGCATGCCTTGTATATCAGGCTCAAGGAAGGAGATTGTTCACATATTGGGGGCTGGAGCAGTGACGCCTTTCTAGCCCTCTGTGATAGTCATCGAGATGATTTCCCTCATATGATCAGGCTCTGAAGTGTTGAATGCTATGTTTTATGAAGACTGGACCCTCCATCAAGGTGTCATTCAAGACAAGGTCAGGTCTGGTGGATGCAACTGTGTGAGCTGACGCCTTGTGTGACACCAAGGCTAGGCTGGAGGGAAGGTACCGGCCCGACGCTCACATCTGCGCACCACTCCTGCCTCTATGGTCCCAGTTATACGTCCTTTCATCTCCACCAGTCAAATTAGTATACAAATCGGCGAAATTATCCGCACTCCAACGTGTCCAAATGGGGAGAAATGAACAGAAAGTGTGAGGTGTCCGTTGTGCCTTGTCTGTCTGCAGTACTGGGGTTGATGTTTTGGTGTCGATCTTCATTTGTTTACAAGATGGGCGGCCATGTTCGAGCCTTGGGGCAGCGAGGGCTCCACAGCGTCTAGCAAGCTCGGCAAAGTCTTCATTACTGCAGAGTCTGGCCGCCAACCCCATCATCAACAATAGTTTATGACGCCACAGCCACTGACTGACTCCCCCACTGCCTTGCCGCCTCTTGCTACCGCCCTCCGCCAATGGAAACTAAGCATGAGGAAGGCTCGACGCTTCTCTCTAGTTTCTATTGGACGTCCTCCTTGCTGGGTACTTCCTCTTCAGCTCCGCCAATAGAAACCTCAGGTTAAAAAGCAAGGGTATCACTAGGGATATCTGCGTCAGTTCTCCAGATGGACATGTGACTGCCTTAGATTGTGAGTTAGTTCAGAGCTCACGGGACGACACACCTTGGACACTACTGAAAGTAACTTACTCCTGTCCGCTTGATTGAGCCTTCGTGTTAAGCTTAATGGGTACACCTAGCGAGTGTACCTGTGTACGCATCAAGAGTTGCTTTCGCAGGTAAAGTGCATGGTGGTGTTTCTGTGTAATATTTCGTCGAGTAATGAAGATAAATGTGAAAAAAAAGGATGACGAATGTTTCAACGTCTGGGATGGAAATTACGTTCGCTTTACTACGTGCATATATCAACGGGAGAAATGAGAACGAGTTTAGCTCCTCAAGTCTTCCAACGGACAAAATACCAGTGATCTCACCCTAACCTCTGCTCAACACGTACAAGGAAAACGAAGTAAATTAATCGGGTAGGCCTCGTTGCTTCCTCGCTACAACGACCACAATTGCTGTACGATGGGATGTCGCTTAATAGTGAAGGTGATGATTAACTCTATTATATCTTCCTCAATGCGTACTGGGTAGTGAGGTATTACCTCAATATATAATATATATATATATATATATATATATATATATATATATATATATATATATATATATATATATATATATATATATATATATATAATAATGTGTGTGAATATATAAAATGTATGACCTACACTGTTATACCACTTGTTAATGTGTACCTGCATTTATGGGTATAAACAGAGTAAACCTTAATCTATATTTTAAGGATATTAGTGTACACGTACCATGATGTGACCTTATTAATCACATGACAGTCGATAAATCTTAATATCAGCAATCTAATAACCTCGTCTTATGTATATAGTTCTGTCTTCACATTATGTCCTTGAATTGTATTGGTAAAAACACTGGCTGGCGAAACGTCTGCGAAGACACCCAGATGTTGCACCTGTGTCGTAATTCTTCGTCTTGTCGGTACTGTATGTCATTCATATACAATTTATTAACTAATTAGCCTTTCGATTAGTGATTGGTTATTGAGGCACAGTCCTCCTGCTGTTAATTCTTCAATATTCTCGTTAAATTGAAACATCAGGGCCATTTTATTTTTAACCTGGCTATGGCAAAATTGACTTTAGGCCTTCGCAAAATAACCTGACGGCGAGTGACATTTTTCCTTCAAGAGGGAAGGGAGGGGGGGATGCCTTGATGCTGTTGAGGGGCTCTTGTTCACAGGAACTAAATAATAATAATTCACGTTAAGCGCTAAACCCATGTGGGTTTTTCAGCTCAAGACGTGGTGGAGGGTCTGATCCATCCGTCTGCTGATCCTGGTTACCCCTCAGTCTCCAGGCACTTGAAGGATCCTACGGGTTTAACACAGATGCTGGCTTCTTAAGGTTGCGAAATACAAATATATGCACAAAGATATGTGCAAGTATATATATATATATATATATACAAGTACATACATTGACGTATATACACTTTTGTGTATATAACCTGGCATTTTAGAATGTGGTATTTGGGTATATTTATACAGTGTAAGGGGTTCTGCGAATCATTTTTTTAACATTTGTGTTCATCGCACTCTGAGTTTCCTCACTATATGGTGGAAACAACACTGTGTTTCTTCTGTATTCCATCACCCAGAATGGGATGCATAGGTGAAGTTACTGAGTATGTCAGCTTGAGTTTCGACGCTCCAGTGGGACGAGAAGGATACATAGAGCGAGAGGTGTCGAGCGAAATACGTATGCACCAATTGGATATCCGGAGTGTTCAAACGTTTCGCCTTTACGACAGTCTACATCAGTCGAATACACGCGACTATATTTCACTGGAGGCGAAACATTTCAACAATAATGATGTTGTAAATGAATGGTATATAATGCCGACAAGGTGAAGAATTAGACACATGTTCAGAATCTGGGTTCCTTTATTTGTGGATGTTTCGCCCTTTAGTGGCTTTATCAGTACAAGGACATAATGTGAAGAATGTAGAACTATATAGAAAAGATGAGATAATCAGTCCCTCGGAGGTGAAGAGCACCATAGTCTTGAAGACTCCGAAGATCCTTCAAGACTACGCTGCTCTTCATCAACTCCAAGGCTCAGGGTCTGATTACCTCATCTTCTGTATATAAATAAAAAAAAAAAGACACAATACCGTGACTGGAACAATACACACACAACTCGCACATAGAAGAGAGAAGCTTACGACGACGTTTCGGTCCGACTTGGACCATTTACAAAGTCACACTAACGTTAGTGTGACTTTGTAAATGGTCCAAGTCGGACCGAAACGTCGTCGTAAGCTCCTCTTTTCTATGTGCGGGTTGTATGCGTAATGTTCTGTATATAGTTCTACAGTCTTCACATTATGTCCTTTTATTGTATTGATAAAGCCCCTGGAGAGCGAATTGTCTACAAATAAAGATACCGAGATGCTGCATTTGTGTCTAATTCTTCAACAATAATGACACCCGAGCGTTGCTCATGCGTTTTGCGCATCAAAGATGACCACTGTAGACATGTTGACAAAGAGAAAACCCAATTGCAAAGTAAGGTTTTTTAGTGGCAAAGTTTCGCTCTACGAAGAACTTTATCACTTCAATATGTTTTGATACCTTCGTAGTAGCAAGAGATGAAGATACTAAAAAGAACAGTGGGAGAAACTATGGTTTTAAAGGGAGGAAGTATTTAACATCTCTCCCGTAACGTTATTAGTCTTATTGATATTATTGTGGTTGTTGTTGTGGTATTTGTGGAATACGCTAAACCGTAGAGAGCGTGATGTAGAGCTGGAAACCATGAATCTGAGCGATGACAGTCAGCTTTCAGAAAGGAGATCAGATTTTAAGGGAAAGAAATCTTACTCTATCTATCTAGATCTCCCTCACACACATATACACAATCACACCTACGTGCACAATAGGTCAAATGTCTATCGAGAAGTACCTTTGATAACTGGTAACGAACACACACGTCAGTTCCCCTTCCATTTTCTTCCCACACTCCTATCCTCTTCCATCTGTTTTCCATCCTTACCTGTTCCTTCTCTCAGTCTCACTATCTTTCATATTTCAATGAAATTATTTCACGTTTCTTTTCTTCTTCTCTCCCTCCATCCCTCCTTTCTCCTGTCTCCTTCCCTCGTTTTCTCTTTCCATACACTTTTTCCCTACTTTCCTTTATATACCCATTATCCCTAATTATTCAGATATTTCTACTCTCCATCCTTTTTTTCCCCTATTGTCTCTCCTTTTCCTAAACGCAAGACAGACCTCCCTCCCACCCTCTTGCTCTTCCACCCTCTTGCTCTCCCTCCCTCTTACTCTCCCTCTCTTGCTCTCCCTCTCTCTTGCTCTCCCTCCCTCTTGCTCTCCCACCCTCTTACTCTTCCTCCCTCTTACTCTCCCTCCCTCTTACTCTCTCTCCCTCTTGCTCTCCCTCCCTCTTGCTGTCCCTCCCTCTTGCTGTCCCCCTCTCGCTCTCCCACCCTCTGCTCTCCCACCCTCTTGCTCTCCCTCCCTCTTGCTGTCCCTCCCTCTTGCTCTCCCTCCCTCTTGCTCTCCCACCCTCTTGCTCTCCCACCCTCTTGCTCTCCCACCCTCTTGCTCTCCCACCCTCTTGCTCTCCCACCCTCTTGCTCTCCCACCCTTTCATTCCTTCTAGTGTAATCCATCCTAACAGAGCAAAATAAAGTTGCGCTTTGCCTTTCTCTCTCCCGTTTATATTATTACTCTCCCCTTCACACACTTTTCCATTAAGAGGCTGCACAGACGTCATCAGCTGGTCGTGTGACTGTGTCGTGCTGGTCGTGTGACTGTGTCGTGCTGGTCGTGTGACTGTGTCGTGCTGGTCGTGTGACTGTGTCGTGCTGGTCGTGTGACTGTATCGTGATGGTCGTGTGACTGTATCGTGATGGTCGTGTGACTGTATCGTGATGGTCGTGTGACTGTGTCGTGCTGGTCGTGTGACTGTCATGATGCTCGTGTGACTGTATCGTGATGGTCGTGTGACTGTGTCGTGCTGGTCGTGTGACTGTGTCGTGATGCTCGTGTGACTGTATCGTGATGGTCGTGTGACTGTATCGTGATGGTCGTATGACTGTGTCGTGATGGTCGTGTGACTGTGCCGTGATGGTCGTGTGACTGTATCGTGATAGTCGTGTGACTGTATCGTGATGGTCGTGTGACTGTGTCGTGATGGTCGTGTGACTGTGTCGTGATGGTCGTGTGACTATGTCGTGCTGGTCGTGTGACTGTGTCGTGCTGGTCGTGACTGTGTCGTGCTGGTCGTGTGATTGTGTCGTGCTGGTCGTGTGATTGTGTCGTGCTGGTCGTATGACTGTGTCGTGATGGTCGTATGACTGTGTCGTGATGGTCGTATGACTGTGTCGTGATGGTCGTGTGATTGTGTCGTGCTGGTCGTGTGACTGTGTCGTGCTGGTCGTGTGATTGTGTCGTGCTGGTTGTATGATAGTGTGTCGTGTTGAGGGACCCTTGAGGAATCACAGGTAATATTGAACACTCATGTCAGGATCCTCTTAACGACAAAGGGATATAATAATATCGAAGACGATGACCAAGACGAAGACGATAACTAAGGCGATAATATTACCACTAGCACACGAGGAGATATTACTAGTAGCACACTGGTGGAGATACCAGCATCACTGCTCTGCTACCAGCACTATTCTTCTCAAGGAGAGTAATGAATGGTGGTAGCCTGCCCAGCCATCACCACCACTACCTACACCACCACCACCACTACTACTACCAACACCACCACTACCTTCACTACCACCACTACTTGCACCACCACCACTATCTGCACCACCACCACCATCAACACGTGTATCTGCATCTCCACTGCATGTATCACCACTACTATCTACACCTTCACCACCACAATCCTCACCTCTACCACCACTACAACTCCTTTCTTCCAAGACTACCATTACCATCACCTCTTTCCTCACCACCGACACCACTACTCAGAGGCACCCAGCTTGCTTGGGCTGGTGTAGGAAGACAGGTCACGGAGTGTGCATGTGTGTGTATGCTTCAGTCTTCATATGGCGAGCTGTGAAACCTGAGTCCGGTGCGCTGGTCGCTGCAAGAACGCACCAGCTTGCCATCAACCGGATTTTGGTATATTCTGTGGCAATAAGGATTGAATTGAGTGTTTGTGGGAAGAGCGAGAGAGAGAGAGAGAGAGAGAGAGAGAGAGAGAGAGAGAGAGAGAGAGAGAGAGAGAGAGAGAGAGAGAGTAGAGAGATGATTCTTGCTCAAAGGTACTAGAGATCGTTGCTTCAACTCCCACACCTTCATCCATATGATGAATTATGCTGAAATATATATCTATGTAAAGAAAAACACCAAAATAATAACAAAAATATAAAAACGAAGATTAATTTAAATTTGATTTTAAAAGCAATTAAAAAAAATTAAATATTAAGAGTAAATAATTATTCCTGTTATAAAACCTCTTAGACAATAATAACTATCAATATACAACTATTTTACAAATAATATGAATGATAACTTATCTCGACATACAGATAGGCAGAATAAATCCAGTTAGATTTTTTTTCCAAAGTTACACTTCCCTCCCTCCTCGAAAAAGTACATTCGTAGTCTCCCTCACAGAGGTCACCACCAACCATGCTACCACCAGACGTCAGAAAGAGCATTGCTGATGTCAGTCAAGGCGATAGTTAAGAGATGTGTTGGGGTGTTAACCTGAGGCGTTGTAGCCAGTTTTGTCGTGTTTATATAATTTCACAAATGCTGTAGTTATTTGGGTCACTATCACTGATGCAAATTTGGTAACAAGGACTTAAGTCTAGTTTGCCCTGTCAATGCATTACACACACACACACACACACACACACACACACACACACACACACACACACACACACACACACTGCAATGGATCAGAGAATACCTGGCAGAGAGGCAACAACGAGTCATGGTACGTGATGAGATATCACAGTGGGCGCTTGTGACGAGCGGGGTCCCACAAGGGTCAATTCTAGGACCAGTGCTATTTTTGGTATATGTGAATGACATGATGGAAGGGATAGACTCAGAAGTGTCTCTGTTCGCAGATGATGCGAAGTTAATGAGGAGAATTAAATCAGATGAGGATCAGGCAGGACTACAAAGAGACCTGGACAGGCTGGACACCTGGTTCAGCAACTGGCTTCTCGAGTTTAACCCTGCTAAATGCAAAGTCATGAAGATCGGGGAAGGGCAAAGACTGCAAACCTCACTCAAGGAGAAAGATCTTGGGGTGAGTATAACACCGAGAACGTCTCCGGAAGCACACATCAACCAGATAATTGGTGCAGCTTATGGGTGCCTGGCAAACCTGAGAATAGCGTTCCGATTCCTTAGTAAGAAATCGTTCAAGGCACTGTACACTGTGTACGTCAGGCCCATATTGGAGTATGCAACACCAGCTTGGAACCCACACCTGGTCAAACACGTCAAAAAATTAGAGAAAGTGCAAAGGTTTGCAGCAAGGTTAGTTCCGGAACTAAGGGGAATGTCCTATGAAGAAAGGTTAAGGGAAATCGGCCTGACAACACTGGAGGACAGGAGGGTTAGGGGAGACATGATAACGACATACAAAATACTGCGTGGAATAGATAAGATGGACAGAGACAGGATGTTCCAGAGAGGGGACATAGAAACAAGGGGTCACAATTGGAAGTTGAAGACTCAGACGAGTCAAAGGGATGTTAGGAAGTATTTCTTCAGTCATAGAGTTGTCAGGAAGTGGAATAGTCTAGCAAGTGACGTAGTGGAGGCAGGAACCATACATAGCTTTAAGACGAGGTATGATAAAGCTCATGGAGCAGGGAGAGAGAGGACCTAGTAGCAGTCAGTGAAGAGGCGGGGCCAGGAGCTAAGTATCGACCCCTGCAACCACAATTAGGTGAATTAGGTAAGTACACACACACATACATACATATATTTGCCAGATGGGCTAATACTGTATTTATTTAGTTGTAAAAAGAGTATGTGAAGCAGACAAGTTAGTCACCAAGGACGTGTTGACAAGAAAGATGTAGTGCAGCATGACAGTGTGTGTGTGTGTGTGTGTGTGTGTGTGTGTGTGTGTGTGTGTGTGTGTGTGTGTGTGTGTGTGTGTGTGTGTGTGTGTCTGTGTGTCTGTGTGTGTGTGTGTGTGTGTGTCTGTGTGTGTGTCTGTGTAAAAGGTGCACTCGCGTATGTTTGGCCATGTGCGCAAAGGAAATTATGTGCACCTGAATGACTGTAACTCTATACGCAACAAAGCGTATTCGCACATGTGTACGTATGTGCGTAAACCACTAGCTGAGGTGTTGGTCGTACTCACTCAGCTGTGGTTAAGGGGGGGGTCGAGGCTCGACTCCTAACCCGCCTCTTATCTAATCACTAACAGCCTCTCTGTTTCTGGCCTCTTGGGCCCCTGTCATACCTGTTTTTGAAACGGTGGATTCAATCAGCTCATTCCGCTTCCTCCTCCTAAAGGTCAGACTGAAGAAGTAGTTCATGACATCCCAGTTTCTTGTGTCTGTGTTTTCTCAGGATTGATGCTAGTGTCTCATACTGCGAGGATGAGACATATATACCTCTTAAATACGACGTTAAGTTCGTGAGTCTACCAGACGTGCATGTGTCCCATCTCTGGAACATCCTGTCTCTGTCCACCTTGTCGATTCCTCTCAGTATTTTATATGTCGTTATCATATCCCCCCCTATTTCTCCTGTCTAACAGGGATGTGCCCGGTGTTATACTCACCCCAAGATCCTTTTCTTTCAGTGAGGTTTATAGCCCCTGGCCTCCTAGACTGTACTCCGGCTGTGGTCTTCTTTGCCCTTCCCCAATCTTCATGACTTTGCACATGGTCCTCATCCGACTGAATTCTTCTCAACTTCACATCATCTGCAAACAGGGACACTTCTGAGTCTATTCCTTCCGTCATGTCGTTCACAAATACCAGAAACAGCACCGGTCCTGTGGCACCCCGCTCGTTACAAGCGCCCACTCTGACACCTCGCCACGTACCATGACTCGCTGTTGTCTTCCTGACAGGTATTCCCTGATCCATTGTAGTGCTTTCCTTGTTATCCCTGCCTGGTCCTCCAGCCTTTGCCCTAATCTCTTGTGTGGAACTGTGTCAAACGCCTTCTTACAATCCAAAAAAAAATACAATCTACCCACCCCTCTCTCTCTTGTTTTACTGCCGTCACCCTGTCATAGAACTAAAGTAGGTTTATGACACAGAATTTGCCGTCCCTGAAACCGTGTGGCTGTCGTTGATAAGCTCATTTCTTTCTAGGTGTTCCACCACTCTTCTCCTGATAATCTTCTCCATGACCTTGCATACTATACATGTCAGTGACACTGGTCTGTAGTTTATGCTTCGCGTCTGTCACCTTTTTTAAAAGTTGGGACTACATTTGCTGTCTTCCATACCTCAGGTAGTGTGTGTGTGTGTGTGTGTGTTGTGTGTGTCTGGATGTGACAGCGTGCTTGTTTGTACGTGCACGGAAGCAATGTACGTGTACATTGTCGTGTACGTGTGCACGAGTGTGGTGGTGTATGCATGTGTGGTCATAGGTGTGTGTACGTGTACATGTGCGTGTGTAGCGTGCGGGTACTGTCACCTGAGCTCACCTGTCACTCTTAATTATTTTAGGCCAAATGAACACCCTTCTTCACACCCTCCCTCACCCTCACTCACCCTTACGTACACTCACCCTCACCCTTACGCACACTCACCCTCACCCTTACGCACACTCACCCTCACCCTTACGCACACTCACCCTCACTCTTACGCACACTCACCCTCACCCTTACGCACACTCACCCTCACTCACACTCACCCTTACTCTTACCCTCACACTTACCCTCATCCATCACCATCACCCTCCCTCACTATCCCTCACCCTCCCTCACTATCCCTCACCCTTCCTCACTTTATCATACTCTTTGAACTCTCTCACCTCCCTCCCTCATTTTCTCACTTCATCACTTTCAATTTCTACTTTACTGTCTCACTTACATTCTCACTTTCTCATTTCTCGTTAATAATAATGCTTATTATCTTTCTTAGTCTCTCTCTCTCTCACTCTCTTTCTCTTTATTTCTCTATTTGTCAAATTAATTATTATATTCTTTATATGAATATATTATCTGTTTTGTCTGTTGCTCTCACCTGTTGCTCTCACCTGTTGCTCTCTCACCTGTTGCTCTCACCTGTTGCTCTCACCTGTTGCTCTCACCTGTTGCTCTCTCACCTGTTGCTCTCTCACCTGTTGCTCTCACCTGTTGCTCTCATCTGGTGCTCTTATCTGTTGCTCTCATCTGTTGCTCTCATCTGTTGCTCTTACCTGTTGCTCACACCTGTTGCTCACACCTGTTGCTCTCACCTGTTGCTCTCACCTGTTGCTCTCACCTGTTGCTCTCACCTGTTGCTCTCATCTGTTGCTATCGCTTGTTGGTCTCACCTATTGCTCACACCTGTTGCTCTCACCTGTTGCTCTCACCTGTTGCTCTCACCTGTTGCTCTCACCTGTTGCTCACACCTGTTGCTCACAGCTGTCGCTCACACTTTTTGCTCTCATCTGTTGCTCTCACCTGTTGATCTCATCTGTTGCTTTTTCTTGTTGCTCTCACCTGTTGTTCTCATCTGTTGTTATCGTCTGTTGCGCTCACCTGTTGATCTCACCTGTTCCTATCGCCTGTTGCTCTCACATGTTGCACTCATCTATTGCTCACACCTGTTGCTCTCATCTGTTGCTCTCACCTGTTGCTCTCACCTGTTGATCTCATCTGTTGCTCTCACCTGTTGCTCTCACCTGTTGCTCTCACCTGTTGATCTCATCTGTTGCTCTCACCTGTTGCTCTCACCTGTTGATCTCATCTGTTGCTATCGCTTGTTGCTCTCACCTATTCCTCTCACCTGTTACTTTCGCCTATTCAGAGCAACAGAGGTAACAGCAGTAGTAGCAAATGTAGAGGCAAAAGGGCAACACAGCACCAGAACAATAGCAGTAATAACAGCAACAGCAGCACTTCATCGTTGCATCAGCAGCACTGCAGCCGTTGCATCAGCAACATTGTTGTATCACAACAATGCAACTGAGGGAAGAAACCAAATCACTGATGTTAGCAGAATTCGCCGCTCTGGCTGTGACTTTGGTGGCGTAAGAGAATGCTAAGAGGCCCTTCGACCCCTGCGGGACCTGGCTATCCCTGGGGAGGAACTCGCTACTCATGGCGAGGTAATTTTTTCACCCCTGGAGAACCCCCTCGCTTTCCCAAGGAGGTCCTCGCGACCTCTGGGGATAGGATGGAAGCCACGCCACTTCTCTGGGTAGATTCTTGACACCTGGGGAAGCAGTGCTACCCCAGGGGCTGAGACCCCATCAATTTCCTTGCAGGGGTCACAATCATTTCCCATTTTTCCTATCTCAATCTTTCGTTTCTTTTCACTACCCATCTTTTCTCCTCTGATTCTTTTTTTTTCATTGACTGCTGAATCTCTCACTCCCTCCCTTTTCTCTTCCTCTCCTCCTCACAACATTCTCTCATTCCCTCCCACTCCCTCTGCCTCTTCCAGCCACCCTTTTCTCCCTAGTTTTACTGTACGTCAGTAAATAATCCTGCTTCTCACAACGCTTAGATACATCGTTGCAGACACCAGTTGCACCTTTGCTAGAAACTAGAACACAACTGCTGCTTTTGCTGACAGGCAGCTAGCAAGATCAGCAAAGGTGTGAATCCAGACTCAGGAGAAAGAGCAAATACAAGCCCCCTCAGAACCACCTACAGAAGGACATCAACCACGAGAACCCCAATACAACCAAACAATCTAACCCAAAACCCACACCGTACCTACTGCCTCCACCCCCTCATCACAAACTCCACCCCCACAGCAACCCCCATAGTTCCCTGTCAGGTCTTCCGCTCCCCAAACCCCACCGTTCTCCCCAGACCACAGTTTTAAAAAAGAAGTTGAAGGTTTGGTATACGAATGTGGATGGTATAACAAATAAATGTGAGGAGTGGCATGAAAGAATCAAGGAGACGTTCCCAGACATCATAGCACTCACACAAACGAAACTCACCGGTATGATAACAGACGCAATCTTCCCACCCGGATATCAGATCCTGAGGAATGATAGAGGGAGCAGAGGGGAAGGAGGAGTTGCACTGCTCATTAAAAACCGATGTAGATTTGAGGAAATGGAAGGAATGGGCGAAATGGTTGAAAGGGACTACATAGGTACAATTCAGTTTGGGGGACACAAGGTAGTCATTGCAGTGATGTACAACCCGCCAAATAACTGCAAGAGGCCAAGAGAAGAATATAAAGAGAGCAACAGATCAATGGTGGATACACTAGCTGAGGTGGCCAGAAGAGGTCACACGGGTAGAACAAAGTTACTAGTTATAAGTGATTTCAATCTCAAGGAGATTATTTGGGAAAACCTGGATCCACTTGTGGGTCCCGAAACATGGAGAGCCAAGATGATGGATGTGGTACTGGAAAACTTCATGCATCAACATGTTAGGGACACTACCAGAGAGAGAGAGGTGAGGAAGAATTAGCAAGACGTGACCTCGTATTCACCCTGAGTAGCTCGGACATCGAGGACATCACATATGAAAGGCCCCTCGGAGCTAGTAATCACGTGGTTCTGAGCTTTGAATACATAGAGTTATAAGTGGAGAGGGTAACAGAAGTAGGATGGGAAAAGGCAAACTACAAAAGGGAAGACTACACAGGCATGAGGAACTTCCTGCAGGAGGTTCAGTGGGAAAGAGAATTGGTAGGAAAATCAGTAAACGAAATGATGGACTATGTGACAACAAAATGCAAGGAGGCAGATGAAAGGTTTGTTCCCAAGGGCAACAGAAATAATGGGAAGATCAGAACGAGCCCTTGGTTTACCCAAAGGTGTAGGGACACAAAAAACTAAGTGTGCTAGAGAATGGAAAATGTGCAGAAGACAAAGGACCCAAGAAAATAAAGAGATTAGTCGGAGAGCCAGAAACAAGTATGCACAGATAAGGAGGGAGGCCCAGTGGCAGTACAAAAACGACATAGCATCGAAAGTCAAGTCTGACCCGAAGCTGTTGTATAGCCACATCAAGAGGAAGACAACAATCAAGGACCAGGTAATCAGGCTGAGGAAGGAAGGTGGTAGCTCACAAGAAACGACCTAGAAGTATATGAGGAGCTCAACATGAGATTTAAGGAAGTATTTACAGTGAAGACAGAAAGGACTCCGGGAAGTCAGAATAGGGGGGTACACCAACACGGGATATACCAACAAGTGCTGGATGAAATACACACAACCGAGGAGGAGGTGAAAAAGCTGCTAAGTGAACTTGATTCCTCAAAGGCCGTGGAACCGGACAATATCTCACTGTGGGTCTTTAGAGAGGGAGCAGAGACGCTCTGTGTGCCACTAACAACAATTTTCAACACATCCATTGAAACTGGGCAACTACCTGAGGTATGGAAGATGGCAAATGTAGTCACCAATATTAAGAAAGGAGACAGACACGAGGCACTAAACTACAGACCAGTGTCACTGACGTGCATAGTATGCAATGTCATGGAGAAGATTATCAGGAGGAGAGTGGTGGAGCACCTAGAACGGGACAAGCTTATAAACGACAACCAGCACGGATTCATGGAAGGAAAGTCCTGTGTCACAAAACCTACTGGAGATTTATGACAACGTAGCGGAAGAGAGGGGTGGGTAGATTGCATTTTCTTGGACTTCAAGAAGGCCTTCGTCCTCACAAGAGATTATTGGAAAAGCTAGAGGATCTGTCACACATAACAGGAAAGGCATTGAAATGGATCAGAGAATACCTGACAGGGAGGCAACAGCGTGTCATGGTATGTGACAAGGTGTCAGAATGGGCGCCTGTGACGAGCGGTGTTCCACAAGGGTCAGTCCTAGGACCAGTGCCATTTTTTAGCATATGTGAATGACATGACGAAAGGGCTAGACTCAGAAGTGTCCCTGTTTGCAGATAATATGAAGTTAATGAGGTGAATTAAATCGAATGATGATCAGGCAGGACTACAAAGAGACTTGGACAGGCTGGAAGCTTGGTCCAGCAACTGGCTCCTCGAATTTAACCCCGCCAAATGGAAAGTAATGAAGATCGAGGAAGAGCAAAGAAGACCGCAGACAGAATATAGGGTGGGTGGCCAAAGACTGCAAACCTCACTCAAGGAAAAGGATCTTGGGGCGAGTATAATACCGAGCACATCTCTGAGAAGCACAATTGCCAGATAACTGCTACAGAATATGGGCGCCTGGCAAACCTGAGAATAGCGCTCCGATACCTCAATAAGAAATTGTTCAAGACTCTGTACACCGTGTACGTCAGGCCCATACAGGAGTATGCAGCACCAGTTTGGAACCCACACGAAGAAAGGTTAAGGTAAATCGGCCTGACGATACTGGAGGACAGGAGGGTTAGGAAAGAAATGATAACGACATGCAAAATACTGCGAGGAATTGACAAGGTGGACAGAGACAGGATGTTCCAGAGAGGGGACACAGAAACAAGGGGGCACAACTGGAAGCTGAAGACTCAGATGAGTCAAAGGGATGTTAGGAAGCATTTCTTCAGCCATAGAGTAATCAGGAAGTGGAATAGTCTAGCTAACGATATAGTGGAGGCGGGAACCATACATAGTTTTAAGACAAGGTATGATAAAGCTCATGAAGCAGGGAGAGCAGAGACCCAGTAGCGGACAGCGAAGAGGCGGGGCCAGGAGCTGAGTCTCGACCTCTGCAACCACAATTAGGTGAGTACACACAAAGATTAAATTCTACCTTCGATGCGGCTAGGTCATTATGTACCTTCACACTCATTTCGTGGATGGCAGAAAACACAAATAAACAGTACAAGGCCTAGGAACAAGGTTCCCTGAAAAGGGCCTAACTAGGGATGCCTTTTGGTGTATTTTATTTACACATTGATATTCATTCATATGTTACAGGCGAATTCAGGAGATTACAATTACAAAGGTTTGTCAGCGGGGTCAGTGTGGGGTGAGGGAGGGTTGCCAGAGAATCTTCAACGCACATGTGTTGGCTACCGTTGCCAGCCTCCTCTTCTTCTTCCTTTTCAGGCCCTTTCTGATATCGGGAGAGTGGTCAGTTTGTATCCGATGTGGGGTGTGTGGGGTGATGGAGGGCGTGTGGGGGTGTTGGAGGGCGTGGGTGCCAAAAGAGTGGGGTGGGAAGGCGTGTGTGTTGGAGAGAGGGATAGGGACGAGAGAGAGAGAGTGGGAGGCTGCCACGACTGCTTCACTGTTTAGACGGAAATCAAGCATAAACACTATCCTGACAGCCTCCAACCCAGCCCACTGGATACACTGCCCCGCGCCTCCAACACTGCCCTGCGCATCCAACACACTGCCCGGCGCCTTCAGCACACTGTCCCGCCCATCCAACACACCCACCCGCCCCTCCAACACACCGACCCACCCCTCCAACACACCGCCCCGCCCCTTCAACACACTGCCCTGCTCCTCCAACACACCGCCCCGCGCCTCCAACACACCGCCCCGCGCCTCTAACACACTGCCTCGCACCTCCAACACACTGCCCTGCGCATCCAACACACTGCCCTGCTCCTCCAACACACCGCCCCGCGCCTCCAACACACCGCCCCGCGCCTCCAACACACTGCCTCGCACCTCCAACACACTGCCCTGCGCATCCAACACACTGCCCTGCTCCTCCAACACACCGCCCCGCGCCTCCAACACAACGCCCCGCGCCTCCAACACACTGCCTCGCACCTCCAACACACTGCCCTGCGCATCCAACACACTGCCCGGCGCCTTCAACACACTGTCCCGCGCATTCAACACACCCACCCGCCCCTCCAACACACCGACCCGCCCCTCCAACACACCGACCCACGCATCCAACACTGCCCCGCGCATTCAAAACACTGCCCCGCGCATTCAAAACACTGCCCGGCGCATCCAACACACTGTCCCGCACCTCCAAAATACTGTCCCGCAGTTCTTTCACAACGCTCCCGCTCCCAACACACCGTTCTGCGCCTTTAACACACTGTCCTGTTCCTCCAACACACCACCCCGACTCTCCAACACACTGCCCCGAGCCTCCAACACACCGCCTCAAGCCTCCAACCCCCCAGCACCTTCAGCACACTGGCCGCACCTTTATCACACCGTCCACGCCTCCAACACTTCACCAACACACCGCCCTCACCTCCAACACTTCATCACACCGCCCTCACCTCCAACACTTCATCACACCGCCCTCACCTCCAACACTTCATCACACCGCCCTCACCTCCAGCACTTCATCACACCGCCCTCACCTCCAACACTACATCACACCGCCCTCACCTCCAACACTTCTTCATCACACCGCCTTCACCTCCAACACTTCTTCATCACACCGCCCGCGCCTCCAGCACACTGCTTCAGCATTCCAGCTCCGGCAGTGTTGTTCAACACTTTCATACCACTCCACCAACATTCCTCCCAAACCACTGCATTCCTACTTCATTCCTCCAACACTACTACATTCCTACTTTATTCCTCCAACACTACTGCATTCCTACTTCATTCTTACAGCACTACTGCATTCCTACTTCATTCCTCCAACACTACTGCATTCCTACTTCATTACTCCAACACTACTACATTCCTACTTCATTCCTCCAACACTACTGCATTTCTACTTCATTCCTCCAACACTACTGCATTCCTACTTCATTCCTCCAACACTTCTGCATTCCTACTTCATTCCTCCAACACTACTGCATTCCTACTTCATTCCTCCAACACTACTGCATTCCTACTTCATTCCTCCAACACTACTGCATTCTTACTTCATTCCTCCAACACTACTGCATTCCTACTTCATTCTTACAGCACTACTGCCTTCCTACTTCATTCTTACAGCACTATTACATTCCTACTTCATTCCTACAACACTAGTACATTCTAACTTCATTCTTACAACACTACTGCATTCCTGCTTCATTCTTTCAATATTTCACAAAAACTTTACCTTCAGTGTTTCAGCACAAATGTGAAACTCTTCCAAAACTCCTCCAACGCCTCATCAACCTTCCTCCAACGCTTCCACTATCATTACTATTACTTAAACACTTCTCCAACACTTCTCCACCAAGCCCCCTCTTCTCCCCATCTTCTCCTTTCCTCTCCTCTACTTGTTAGACTGTAAAAGTGTTGAATATTGTAAGTTTCCCCTTCATCCAACACTTTTGTTTTTAAGATCTTCCTCCATCACTTGGTTTTCATTCCTCCAACACTCCAAAAATCTTCCTCTATCACTTGTTTTTCATTCCTCCAACACTCCAAAAATCTTCCTCCATCACTTGTTTTTCATTCCTCCAACACTTCCTAAGTTATCCTCACCACGACTTTTCATCTCCTGTTCATATCTCATCACATTTCTTATTGTAATCGGATATCTCCTCTTCAGAACTGATATCTCTTGCTTCTCAGGCTATCTCTTGTTTATCTGGATTCCATCTTATTATCATATCCCCTTGACATGATACGGTATATCGTTATCTTGATATCTTATCAGGGGTATGTTATCAAGATATCCTCTTATTGGTATATCTCCTTTTCAATATATGTCCTTACCAGGATGTCTTATTAGAATTTTATATCTTATCAGTATATGTGCTTATCATATCTTTTTACCAGGATATCTCTTTACCAGGATATCTTTTTAACAGGATATCTCGTTACCAGGATATCTCTTTAACAGGATATCTCTTTAACAGGATAATATCTTGCCAGTGTATCTCCTTAAGATATCTCCTTAACACGATAACTCCTTACCATGATATTTCCTTATCAGGGTAGCTCCTTAGTGTATCTTCTCGGCAGGTTAGCCATCCAAGTACTAACCAGACTTAAAGTTGCTTAGCTTCGTTGATGGAAGGAATGGTGTGCTGAGTGTGGAAGAATTGTGGTCACGCTGGGGTTGTTCCTAATTCTCATTTCGCTACTACACCTGCTGTATTTGACTGAAGAAGCCTACTGTGTAGGCGAAACGTTTCAACAACAAAGATACCTAACTGTTGCACATGTGTCTTGGTCATCAACTTATCGGTATTCGCAATATCGGTAAGTGATATTGCAAATAGAACGGTTATGCTACGCCACAGAGAGGACTTCTCAGTTCTGTTCTATTTAATGCTTTTATTAATGCTCATTTAAATGCGCTACGTATCTCATTTAATCAACGTGGCATAAGAAACCGAGTGCCATTCTTAATGAAGCTCAAATTAAATGTAGCTGACTAGGCTGTATAATATCTGCATCCAAAACTAAGATATTAAGAAACAAGCGACTTGACCCCCTATTTATTTCGTGTGTGACCACATGAGCTACGTGGGTCTACACCAGGATATCTATCCTGGTGTAGACCCACCCTTCCGTCACTCCACCATACCACAACTAAATAACAAATGCAAAGATAGGCTAAATGCTCTCTGAGCTGTTGCTGGCTACAACCCCAAATAGGGTGCCAATGTAAGAATAGTGAAAATAATGTACATATATTAGATTCTTAATTGATTATGCTGCTTCCAAGTTAAATTTTGATAAATGAAATTCTCTCCGGCACTTGGAAGTAATGTAAAGAGAAGCCTCAGTTTTATTTTTTGGCTATCCTAATACTACCATGGTTTTTATTAAGAGGAAGGAGCTTGGTGATCCTAGTATCAGTGATAGGATAACTGATGTTAACACCGTAATTGGTTTTAAAATGTTGAGAAACGATCTAAATGGGCTGCGAAAACATAAAATTACTGCATATTAAGTTCTTTAACCTCCATTAATTGTATCGGTGTAAACAGCAGGAACATTTCACCCCCTCCCCCCTTCCTGGAAGATGTATTCATTTAATATCACATATCTGACAGCTCCTCCCAAGATGCTCCTCATTAGTGGTCCCTTAAATCACTTGCAAAGGCAACTGCCAAAAAAGCAATTTCTCGCTTAAGTGTTAGAAATGACATATCACAAAATATATACACTGATGGATCTAAGTAGGAGTCTACTGGCAAGGCTGCGTCTGCTTATGTTGCCACCTCCCTAGATAACAACTATGGCAACTATGATGAGTTAGGCATCAGAAATAACAGCTGCGCTTCTACATTACAAACTAAAGTGTTTGCCATTCTAATGGCACTAAAATTAACTTGGGACATTGAGCATAACTCCTTGATCAGTACTGGTTTGATGCCACCAGTGAAGGTACTTCACTCACATGTAATGACTGACAACATGATCACTGGAGAAGCCGAGTACAGATATTTAAAAAAAAGCTTAATGTAATCTGGGTCTGTCATTGTCAAGTATTTAAAATAATGTTAGTTGAGAGGTAAATAAAGACTCTGAATGTCAAGGAAATACAGCTAAAAGTCTCACTATAATAACGTGAACCTAAATCAGCACATTGACGGATCAACTCGCATTGTAAACATTACTGGCTGATGTTGTTAGTATCATTGTATTAATGGCATACAATACCGACAAGTAAACGAGGCATAAGTGCAACAGTTGATTTATTTATTTTCGAAACGTTTCGCCTGCACTGTAGACTTCTTTAGTCAGATACACAGGCTACTAAATGCAGCAGTGGCTGAGGTCAGTCCCTCAGCCATGAAGAAGTAATAATACCCACAAAATCTGGTGTTAAATATTAAATATCTGAGGGTAAATACCAGCAACAGCAGCAGCAGGCTATATGGAGAGTGAGAGAGCGAGAGAGAGAGCGAGAGAGAGAGAGAGAGAGAGAGAGAGAGAGAGAGAGAGAGAGAGCGAGAGAGAGAACCATTGAAACCTCACCAACGATGGGTGGCTTGGCCGAGTGAACAGTGTGTATGGTATCAGAGAACTGATCGTTCAGGGGAAGACCCCCACTGTAAGTAACGAGAGGTGGGAGAGGCGTAACGGATAAAACTGGGATAACAGCCAGAAGGAAGATTACGTGGTGCGTGTAACTGATACACACACACACACACACACACACACACACACACACACACACATATATACATACATATAAATGGGAAAAAAAGGAAAGGAGACTATGCATATAAGGAATGAAGGTTATACGACGAATGAAACAGAAGAAAAATTTGATTAGACTCAGACTTTGTGATTTCTTGTAAATGTGACAATAATAATAATAATAATAATAATAATAATAATAATAATAATAATAATAATAATAATAATAATAATAATAATAATAATTATTATTATTATTATTATTATTATTACTAATACATAGCGGATGTCGAAACGAGAAAAGACGTGACATGACAAGACGGAAGAGGATGTGGTAGCTGCGTGTTACTGCGTACTACTGCGTGCTACTGCGTGCTACTGCGTGCTACTGCGTGCTACTGCGTGCTACTGCGTGCTACTGCGTGCTACTGCGTGCTACTGCTACCATCATTGCAGCCTCCCCAGCAGATCTGTCCCAGCTGATCCTCAGAGTACACAATCCAACGTCAGAGTTGTGTGAAGCGCAGATCCCCGTTGTTGATTGTTGTGCGGTATTAGCGCATTATCCCCGTTACCTGGGGAGAGGGATGGTTAGGAGAGCGGGAGGGGAGAGGAGAGAGGGATGGTTAGGAGAGCGGGAGGGGAGAGGATAAGAGAGAGGAGAGGGGGAGGGGAGAGGATAAGAGAGAGGAGAGAGGGCTGAAGTTTTTTTGGAAATGTGGGTAGTAAGAGTCGTGGGAAATCTGGAGTATGAGTGGATCATTAAATGTATTGAAGTGTGTTCAGCAGTGTGTTCAGCAGTGTGTTCAGCAGTGTGTTCAGCAGTGTGTTCAGCAGTGTGTTCAGTAGTGTGTTCAGTAGTGTGTTCAGTAGTGTGTTCAGTAGTGTGTTCAGTAGTGTGTTCAGCAGTGTGTTCAGAAGTGTGTTCAGCAGTGTGTTCAGCAGTGTGTTCAGCAGTGTGTTCAGTAGTGTGTTCAGCAGTGTGTTCAGCAGTGTGTTCAGCAGTGTGTTCAGTAGTGTGTTCAGTAGTGTGTTCAGCAGTGTGTTCAGTAGTGTGTTCAGCAGTGTGTTCAGCAGTGTGTTCAGCAGTGTGTTCAGCAGTGTGTTCAGTAGTGTGTTCAGCAGTGTGTTCAGTAGTGTGTTCAGCAGTGTGTTCAGCAGTGTGTTCAGTAGTGTGTTCAGCAGTGTGTTCAGCAGTGTGTTCAGTAGTGTGTTCAGTAGTGTGTTCAGTAGTGTGTTCAGTAGTGTGTTCAGTAGTGTGTTCAGAGTGTGTTCAGCAGTGTGTTCAGCAGTGTGTCTCAGCAGTGTGTTCAGCAGTGTGTTCAGAGTGTGTTCAGAGTGTGTTCAGAGTGTGTTCAGCAGTGTGTTCAGTAGTGTGTTCAGTAGTGTGTTCAGCAGTGTGTTCAGTAGTGTGTTCAGTAGTGTGTTCAGTAGTGTGTTCAGTAGTGTGTTCAGTAGTGTGTTCAGCAGTGTGTTCAGCAGTGTGTTCAGCATTGTGTTCAGCAGTGTGTTCAGCAGTGTGTTCAGCAGTGTGTTCAGCAGTGTGTTCAGCAGTGTGTTCAGCAGTGTGTTCAGCAGTGTGTTCAGCAGTGTGTTCAGCAGTGTGTTCAGCAGTGTGTTCAGCAGTGTGTTCAGTAGTGTGTTCAGCAGTGTGTTCAGTAGTGTGTTCAGCAGTGTGTTCAGCAGTGTGTTCAGTAGTGTGTTCAGCATTGTGTTCAGCAGTGTGTTCAGCAGTGTGTTCAGCAGTGTGTTCAGCAGTGTGTTCAGCAGTGTGTTCAGCAGTGTGTTCAGTAGTGTGTTCAGCATTGTGTTCAGTAGTGTGTTCAGCAGTGTGTTCAGCAGTGTGTTCAGTAGTGTGTTCAGCATTGTGTTCAGCAGTGTGTTCAGCAGTGTGTTCAACAGTGTGTTCAGCAGTGTGTTCAGCAGTGTGTTCAGTAGTGTGTTCAGCATTGTGTTCAGCAGTGTGTTCAGCAGTGTGTTCAGCAGTGTGTTCAGCAGTGTGTTCAGTAGTGTGTTCAGCATTGTGTTCAGCAGTGTGTTCAGCATTGTGTTCAGTAGTGTGTTCAGCAGTTTTGTTCAGCAGGTTCTCAGCATGTGTTCATTAATGGAACAGCATTGAGACTCAGAGCCACAACACAGTGGTTTACTGAACAAAAATCAAACCCAAACGTGGAGGAACTTCAATAGAACCCTGATTTCGGAGGCTTTGAGCCATTCGTTTCAGATCGCGAGTGTAAGTACTTAAACGTACACATGTAAGTCTTACGTGGCTGTGTTAGTAGACACAGATACTCATGGAATTTTTTTGAAGTTAAAAAAAAAATAATATTGGAAATCTTTGGGGCTCATTATTATTATTATTATGTTTAATGGTAAGCGCTAAATATGTAGGGGTAATACAGAGCGTGAGGGTGTATCATATTCCCTGAATCAAGAGCCCATCACCGGCATCAAGGTATCAATATCACGGTTTCTTATAGATTATACCTGATATACGGTATATTCAATATTCTCATAAAATACCTTAAAAAAATACCTGCTATCTGGTATATTTAACATAAGAACATAAGAAAGGAGGAACACTGCAGCAGGCCTGTTGGCCCATACTAGGCAGGTCCTTCACAATCCGTCCCACTAACAGAAAATTTGCTCAACCCAATTTTCAATGCTACCCAAGAAATAAGCTTTGACAATTCTACCCACTCATGCGCGAGTCCCACTCAAATCCAACCCCTCTCACTCATGAATTTATCCAACCTAAATTTGAAACTACCCAAGGTCCTAGCTTCAATAACCCTACTAGGCAGACTGTTCCACTCATCAACTACCCTATTTCCAAACCAATACTTTCCTATATCCTTTCTAAATCTAAACTTATCTAACTTGAATCCATTATTGCGGGTTCTCTCTTGGAGAGATATCCTCAAGACCTTATTTATATCCCCTTTGTTAATACCCATTTTCCACTTGTATACCTCGATCATGTCTCCCCTCATTCTACTTAATGAAAAATAAAATAATTTAGCATTTAGTAGATCATTTAAAATTCCTGGCCATCACCCCCGCCGCCCGGTCATAGACCAGGCTTGGAAATGGGAAGGAAATTTTACGAAATTGAGAACTAGAAAAGAGATCAAGAAAAATAACGATAAAGGTATTTATCAGGACCTACGTATCCATCAGAGGGAAGCGCTAAGCCCGATGGGGCTTCGACGCCTGTGAGGGAGCTCTTCATCCAAGGAACTGCAGCTTTCCTCCACTTCTTTAGAATAAGCCTGATCACCTCCCACGTCTTCAGAGAGGACTCTCCCATGAGAGTTTACCGCTTCCTCACACACATTATTCCATATCCAGCTTCCTGCTGTGGAAAAAATCTATGCTTCCCCTCTGTCAGTCTTACAGCAGTGTTTGTTCTTCCCCTCTGTCAGTCTTACAGCAGTGTTTGTTCTTCCCCTCTGTCAGTCTTACAACAGTGTTTGTTCTTCCCCTCTGTCAGTCTTACAACAGTGTTTGTTCTTCCCCTCTGTCAGTCTTACAACAGTATTTGTTCTTCCCCTCTGTCAGTCTTACAACAGTGTTTGTTCTTCCCCTCTGTCAGTCTTACAACAGTGTTTGTTCTTCCCCTCTGTCAGTCTTACAACAGTGTTTGTTCTTCCCCTCTGTCAGTCTTACAACAGTGTTTGTTCTTCCCCTCTGTCATTCTTACACCAGTGTTTGTTCTTCCCCTCTGTCAGTCTTACAACAGTGTTTGTTCTTCCCCTCTGTCAGTCTTACAACAGTGTTTGTTCTTCCCCTCTGTCAGTCTTACAACAGTGTTTGTTCTTCCCCTCTGTCAGTCTTACAACAGTATTTGTTCTTCCCCTCTGTCAGTCTTACAACAGTGTTTGTTCTTCCCCTCTGTCAGTCTTACAACAGTGTTTGTTCTTCCCCTCTGTCAGTCTTACAACAGTCTTACAATATTTAATAATATAAGCTGTTATTATCAGTGTTATTATTATTACTAATGTCGCTGCATTCAAGGGTAATTCTCAGATTGAAGAATGCTATACATCACCTGGGATTGAGAGGGAAGGGGAGTGATTGCAAAGCTCACCAACTGCAGTACTTGCATAACAGCCGTGCAGTGCTGTGCTGTGCAGTGCTGTGCTGTGCAGTGCAGTGCTGTGTTGTGCTGTGCAGTGCTCTGCTGTGCAGTGCAGTGCTGTGCAGTGCAGTGCTGTGCTGTGCTGTGCAGTGCTGTGCTGTGATTCACGGCTAGTTAGAGTCGATAGCTTTCACCCAGGAAACATAGAAGACACAATAAGATCATGTGATTGAGATACATTCCTTTACCAGCCTTCTGCTGAAGAGGACCTTAGATGGAGGTCGAAATATTCATAAAACTACCGTTCTTCCTTGTTTGTGTCTCCTTTGAGATTTCTTCACCCACAGCCTATAAAGTCCAAACAAACCAGTTCATTAGCGAACACAGAATGTAATCAATGACTCATGAAATCGCAAACAACCCACGAAACGGCTGGGGGTTGAACCCATGGCGAGTGTGTCCTGAAACTCCATGCCTGGAGGTTTAGGACTCACTCCTCACCCGTTCCGTGGAATGTGATCAGTGAGCAAGCGAGTACTGTTGATCACTCACTACGACTCAACTGTCATGAAAAACTAAGACAGGTAGTAGTATATAATGTTTGCTAACCTGCGGTCTGAGTCTCTCTCTGAGTCTCTCTCACTGAGTCTCTCTGAGTCTCTCTCACTTAGTCTCTCTCTCTCTGAGTCTCTCTCACTGATTCTCTCTCACTGAGTCTCTCTCACTGAGTCTGCATCACTGAGTCTGCATCACTGAGTCACTCTCACTGAGTCTCTCACTGGTTGATTCTGTTAACCAAACGAGGTATTTTAAACCATCCAAGAATATTTACACAGTCAGGTGTATGTCTGGCTGTGTATATATGCTGGAAGTTTTATTCTAAACCCTATGACAGGGTTTATAATACACTTGACAAGTAGTAAGGTGATGCTCCAAACTTATTCTCTTTGCCTGATCATCGTTTTCCCCTGAGAGGTGTTCCTTGATACTGGAGAAGGGCTCTTGATCCAAGAAACTGAAACTATTTTCCCCAAAGAGGAAATCTGATTACCCCCCTTCCCGTTTCCCAGGCGCTGCATAACCCCCACTAGTTTAGCGCTTATGGATATTCCAACAAACTTTGTTCAATTGTAATCATACAAGTGCTCCTTTGAGGACATTATTTTTTTTTTTACGAAATTTTTTGCTTTAAATTCTACATTTAATTCGTTCACGTTTCCTTATTGACAGTATCTTAATCCGTCTTCTGTGTTGCTTATTTTATACGTCGCATTTTCACCCACATTATCTATATCATTTATTCCATTATCTCTCGTGTTGCACATCTCACGCATTTCCATTTTCTCATTGTTGCCTATTTCATGTTTTACCAATTTCTTCGTGTTGCTTCCTTTCCAATTTTTCTCTCAATGTTTCACATCTCGTAATTTTCCCATTTTTTTTCATCAGTGTTGTCTATCTGGCGCATCCCATTATCTGTGTGTTGCCGATCTTACCCACTTTCCATTCTGTGTTTTACAGCCGCGCCATAAAGACGAATCCTGATGTGCTGCCCACGACTCCTCTTTCCCAGCTGCTGTGGGATGACTTCTGGGGGACACCCCTCACCCACAGCGGCTCCCACAAGTCCTACCGTCCACTCACCGTCCTCTCCTTCAGGTAGGTCAATCCTGCCTCTCCTGCCAGAGATCTACTTCTGGTATTTCTTGTGTTTTCCCAAATGTTTAGTTATTATATTTTGCCATCCATGGACTCATTTAATAATGAATAAAAACATTTGCATGTTTCACAAACTAGTCCTAAAATGACTGCATTGACAAATGTTTTTTTTTTCCTTCTGTTCTTGATATGTTCTTTTTGAAGGCTTTTTCTTATCTAAAGGACGTACAGCTTCCATACGCTTGTTTTGTCTTGTTTGTCAATGATATATCAGCGTAGATGAAGGATATTGTTATTTTTTGTGGTTCTGATGCGTGTTTACCTGTTGTTTGTTGATGTTAGTGTATGTCTATTATTGATTTGTGTTTGCTTGATGTCTGTTGATGTGTTTAATGTGTGCTGATGTGTTTACCTGTTATCTGTTGATGCGAGTGTTTGTCTGTTTATGTCTGTTACTGATATATTTACCAGTTGATGTGACTGTTGCTTACTGATGTGTGTTTTCCTGTTGTCTACTGATGTGAGTGTTTGTCTGTTCATGTCTGTTACTGATATGTTTACCAGTTGGTGTGACTGTTGATTACTGATGTGTGTTTACCTGTTGTCTGTTGATGCGAGTGTCTGTTCATGTCTGTTACTGATGTGTTTACCTCTTGATGTGTCTATTATTTACTGATGCGTGTGCATCTGTTTTCTATTTATGTGAGTGTCTGTCATGTACCAGCCAGCACACACCTGTTTACCCTGTTGACGTGTGTCTGTCTCTCTCTCGCCGTCAGAATCAACTACATGGTGTCAGAGTTCCATCCACGGTCATACCACGTGACGAATGTCCTCCTGCACGTGGCAGCCACGGGTCTTTTCGCCGTGCTGGCGCGCACGCTCACTCCTCACGCGCGCCTGGCACGTACCGCCGCCCCTCTGCTCTTCGCCGCTCACCCTATCCACACCGAGGCCGTGGCGGGCGTGGTCGGCCGCGCAGATGTAGGAGCTGCTATATTTTTCCTGGGGGCGCTGCTTTCCTATATGCGCTACTGCGGCTGCGTGCGCGCCCACGGCAATGAGGTGGCGGGAGGGCGGGCGGTTGGGCGGCGGGCGTGGCTAGGGGCGGCCCTGGTGTCCGCCACGCTCTCCATGCTGACCAAGGAACACGGCATCACCGCACTGGCGGTCTGTGGCGTGTACCACGTGTTTGTCCACGCCAAGCTCAGGCCCAGGGAGCTCTTCTCCGTCCTCACAGAGGTAGGTAGCTGTGACATGCCTATGCATAAGTAGCCCTTGTTAATGTTTGTAAGTGGGTAGGTAGCCTGTGACATTCACAACTATAGATTAATAAAATGCAATGCTACTAATCTAGGTGCGTAGCCTACGCAGTTATGTTTGGTAAAAGGACACAGATTCAACTAATGTGGCAACGTTTCGCTCTCCAGGAGCTTTGATATATGAAAAGTTTTCGCTCAGTGTAAGCTTCAGCGAGGTATCAAGGAACGTGTTATTGTGCAAGGTTCAGTAACTATTATTCACAGATATCGAGAATGCAGTTGTAAAGCCACGCTATCAACGTATCACTGAATACTTTAGTCTTCCATTCATCGTATGCATCATGTGCTCCAGACACACACCCTTACGAAGGAGAAGAAGGAGAAGGTAGTAGGCTGGAAAAACAGAGGCGTTCTCTCTGTAGGCGATGATGACGAACAACAGAGCTCCACAATGGCATAAGACTCTGAAGAACGGAAATAAATTATTACGAACACAGGTGATGGATGGCCTGTGAGACCTGGTCGTAATGGGAATTGGAGCAAACAGACTCAGCAATAAACTATAATGTATATTTGCCTTCACCCGCTATATACAGGTATGTACACTATGCACAATATGTACAGATAGAATAATAAGTGTACACCACGGTGACAGATGGCAAAGCAGAAGCCAGAGAGAGCACACCGTACTCAACCAGCAGGTATGCAAGTCTGCCAGTGCTGACCACAAGTGAACCACGTTGCTTTTCAGCTTTGGCGGGCTTGCCTGTGATTAGCCAATGAACCAAGGTACTGATTTAACGACGGGTACCCTATCGATCGTTAAACCCTTAGCACCCAGTTTGCTGGTTGGGAGGCAGCCTATGTGGGAGTGTGACATACGCCGAATAAATTGTAACATACTCTTTGCATGCCACAGTAACAATGGCTAAATAATTAGAAAACGTTTGGCTTAAATTGGACACACCATACAGAGTCCAGGAGAGGCAGAGGGAACTAAAAACTGAGAGTTAAATTGACAGAAATCCAAAATACTATTCGTATGCAAAACCCATGTCAAAAACAGCATCTAGTATCGGGCCTTTGATTAAAAGAGATGGCACATACGCTGACGACAATAAGAAAATGAGTGAGACACTAGTCTCAGTACGACTCAGTGTTCAGTGAGGCATTACTTGACCTACAGTTTGACTACCCAAATAGGTTCATGTGAGACAAAATGCTGTAAATATCTCCCTAATCTCTGACATAACTAACACCATTTGATTTTAAAGAAACCATTGATTGCATGCCCATGCATTCTGCCCCCAGGCCCAGACTCATGTAACTTGATATTCATCAAAATTGCAAGAAAGCCTTATCACGTGCCTTAAATATTATGTGGAGAAGCGTAGACGCTGGAGTCATCCCGCAGTCATTAAAACCCTCTGATGTAGACCTACTCCATAAAGGTGGTAGTAAGGCATTGGCAAAAAAGAAAACTAGACCAATAGCCCCGACATCCCACCTTATTAAGATATTTGAAAAGGTTTTAAGAAGAACGATTACCAATCTCATTGAATCGCAGCAATTACACAATCTAGGTCAACATGGGTTCAGAACATGTCGCTTCTGCCTCTCGCATGGAAACAAGCAGAATGTTGATGTAGTATACAGTGACTTCGTAAAAGACTTGGACGAGTGCCATCATGGGGTAACTGCACACAAAACACATGAAAGTGGAATAACCAGAAAAAGTTGTGTTCTCCAAGGCACGTTACTCGCCCCACTTCTCTTCCTCATTCTCATTTCTGACATAGATAGGGACATGAATCGTAGGACTGAATCATTCTTTGAAGACGATGCAAGAATTTGTATATAAGAGGTATCCATAGAAGACACAGCGTCTCCAAGGTGATATCAACAGGTCTTCCAATGGGCCACTGACAATATGATGTTCATCGAGGACTCATTCAGTTACTACGTTAAGGAAGAATGGAGGAAATCAAAACAAGATCGGAGTACAAGACAAACTCAACCCACTCACTAGAATGTAAGTTAAATTTGAGAGACCTGGAAGTAACAGTATCATAAGATCTCACGTTGGAGGAGCACAGCAATATTATTATCGCAACTGCAAGAACAATGATAGGTTGGATAACTAGAACCTTCAAAACAAGAGATGCCAAGCCACTGATGACACTCTTCAAGTCACTCGTTCCTTCTGGGCCTTCAAGACAGGCGAAATTGCCAAGCTGGAAAATGCACAGAGAACCTTCACTGCTCGTATAAACTCAGTTAAGCACCTAAATTACAAGGAGCACTTGAAGTCCGTAGAACTGTACTCCTTAGAACATAAAGGAGACAGATAAATCATACTCTACACCTTAAAGACACTAAGGGGATTGATCTCAAACCTGCACACAGAAATCGCTACATATGAAAACAAGTGGCTTAGTCGACAGTGCAGAATACCGCCAATGAAAAGCAGGGGATCGATGAGAGAACTAAATAAGTGTTATAGGACCACGACTCTTCACCACCCTCCCTTCATGCATTATTAGGATTACCAACAAACCCTTAGCTTTCTTCAAGAGGAATATCGACAAATTCTTCAAAACAGTTCCCTCGGGCCGGGCCGAGGGAAAGATGACCTCCGGAAGCGACTCCTGGTAGACTCCAGGTAATATTTGAAGTAGTTATATTATTGTATCTAGTGATCACCGCACCTGTACCACCCTTTGTTCTTTAGTTGTTTCCTTCCCTCCCTGGTTCTTCCCCTCTCCCTGGTTCTTCCAGTCTCCCTCACAGTCACCACTAACAACCCTAAACAATTCACAAGTAGCACTGCCCAGGGGTAACAACGGCATAAAACACGCATGGTTAACATATGCATCAGTGAAGCTTCATGTGTATCATAGTGTTGATATTATGTAGTTTCTATATCTCGCAAAAAAAAAAAAAAAAAAAAAAATATAAAATATATATATATATATATATATATATGTTTTAACATGCAGAGTAATACGCTGAGTCACTGCAGCCATTTACATATATTAAAATCCTACTTCATAAAAGTGTTCGGCTGCCTGCCATTTTTTTTTTGGTGTTCGCCTTTCAAATGAGGTTCTGGAGCAGTGTCCACACTGACGAGGTTCTCCAAAGTATGCGGTTCGTAGGTTCTTCCTGAAGGTCACATGTTGCCTCCTCCGCCACACGCAATCCAATAAAATTAACTGCTGTCTACCTGAGGATGGACTGTCTCCTGATCGTCAGAATCCCTCGGTGTTTTTTTTTATGTATATATATATTTTTTTACAAGCTTGTTTCTTTAGTTGGATCGCCTTAGGGGACTAGCCTTCTCTCTCTCTCTCTCTCTCTCTCTCTCTCTCTCTCTCTCTAAGTGCTCCGAGGTTCGTGTATTTGCTTGCTGCTCAGAAACTCAAAAGGTTCAATTCTCTCAGGCTCATGGAATTGTTATAGTGTACGTGCTTTCAGACTTTCTTTCACACTCACACTCACATTCACACACACACACATACACACACACACACACACACGCCCCGATGGCATGGTGGCTAGCGCTCTTGCTTCACGCACGGAGGGCCCGGGTTCAATTCCCGGCGGAGCCGAAACATTTCGAAGTGTTTCGTTACACACACACAGACATACATACAACAGGCCTAGTGTCTAATCGACATGTGCCTAGGACAAAATGGTAACACACACACAAACACACACTCACAAACACACACACACACACACACACTCACAAACACACACACACACACACACACACACAAACACACACACACACACACACACACACACACACACTCACAAACACACACACACACACAAACACACACACACAAACACACACTCACAAACACACACACACACACACACTCACAAACACACACACACACACACACACACACACACACACACACACACACACAGCTCCTCATACACACTCTCGTGCTGTCCCAAGTCGTGTGTAATTGGTGTCATAAACGAAGAAGGTGCAAAAACTTCCTCCCAGAGGGAGTTGCCAGAGTAGCGGGTGCCGCGGCCGCGGCCGCATGCGACTCCCTCAACCTTCCCCTATCCACTCAACACGTGATACAGCGACTTCTTGCCCAAGATGTGACGTTGAGAGACTCATTGATACGATCAATGAGAAAGGAGAGCTCGCCTCCTCCCCACTCCACCTTCACCCACTCCGTCAGACACACAAGTTACCCACCTTGTAAATTCCTGAAAGATGGTCGAGCAGTGCCGTCATTTACAGCGCTCGAGGTCCTTAAATCAGCTGGTGGGTTTTACAATGCCGTGCTGGACATCTGTTGTCGACCAGTGGGTATAATAAGCCCTTCCTCCAAAGGCTGCAAACCTGAAGGAGGCATTAAAACTAATGGTAACCACGAAGGAGGTGGGATGAACATTTTTCGTTGTTGTTGTTTTTGAATCGTTCAAGACCTTCGCGTCCCGTAGTGTGGTCCCCAGACTCTTCTTGATCGTCTTTCATTCAAGACTAGACGTTCATGATTCAAGAAATGGAGTTACCCTATATTTCCTCGGATCATATTTGATTACCTTTAATTTCCCAAGGTGCTTTATGGACAACATGGGTTCAGTCCTACCCCATGACTATAATAATAAAAATAACGATAATAATAATGGATGGATGGATGGATCAAAATAGAATGACTTCGAGAGTGTATGAATCTGTAGTGGAGGGAAGGCGGGGTAGGGGTCAGGCTAGAAAAGGTTGGAGGGAGGGGGTAAAGGAGGTTTTGTGTGCGAGGGGCTTGGACTTCCAGCAAGCGTGCGTGAGCGTGTTAGATAGGAACGAATGGAGACAAATGGTTTTTAGGACTTGACGTGCTGTTGGAGTGTGAGCAAGGTAACATTTATGAAGGGATTCACGGAAACCGGCAGACCGGACTTGATTCCTGGAGATGGGAAGTACAGTGTCTGCACTCTGAAGGAGGGATGTTAATGTTGCAGTTTTGTAGCTGTAGTGTAAGCACGCCTCTGGCAAGACAGTGATGGAGTGAATGATGATGAAAGTTTTTCTTTGTCGGGCCACCCTGCCTTAGTGGGAAACGGCCGATGTGTTAATAATAAATAAAAAAATAATAAGAAGAAGAAGAATCTGATGAAAACAGATTCTGAAGGAAACACAAATATCTTTCCTCCCCACTCAATTTCTACTCCATGATATTTTCTCACTTCCTCCCTTCCTCTTCCCCGTCCCTTCCTTCGTCCCTCCCATCCTCCATCTCTACCTCCCTCCCACAAACTCAATCCCAGCTCCCCCACAAACCTCCCTCCCTCTACCTGCCATAGCCTGCGGGGTTCAATCTATATAGATTACCATACTAGCTATTGTCATTTGCCTTGCACAAGGCTTCCGCGGATACGGAGTTCCATGCAAATGACTACCGACAAGACTAAGACTCCGCAGGATCACCTCTTCCCTCCAGCGGTATCCTTCTCTGGGTTCCTCAGGGTTTAATAGCCTTTCAGATTCCTTAGTTCCGTCTGCGAGCACTCCTTGTGGGATCTAGAGTTCCTTGTGGGATCTTGTGGGTGGTCAGGATTTTTGTGGGTGGCCAGGCTCCTTATGGGATCTTGTGGGTGGTCAGACTCCTTGTGTGATCTTGTGGGTGGCTAGGCTCCTGTGAGATCTAGTGGGTGGTTAGGCTCCTTTTGGGATCTTGTGGGTGGTCAGGCTCCTTGTGGGATCTTATGGGTGGTCAGGCTCCTTGTGGGATCTTGTGGGTGGTAGGATTCCTTGTGGGATCTTGTGGGTGGTCAGGCTTCTTGTGGGGATCGTGTGGGCGGCATCGGCTGCCTTATTCAACCCCTAGCCTACATATTTGGATCAAATGCAAACATCGTATTGGCTCTGAATCACAGTCTGTGTATCGGGTTAAAATCCATGCTTGTGTATTGGGTTCAAAGACATGCTTGTCTACCTGGAGGGCATTCCGGAGATCAACGTCCCCGCGGCCCGGTCTATGACCAGGCCTTCCGGTGGATCAGGGCCTGATCAACGAGGTTGTTACTGCTGGCTGCACGTAGTCCAACGTACGAACCACAGCTCTGCTGATCTGGCACTGACTTTAGGTATCTGTCCAGCTCCCTCTTGAAGACAACCAGGGGCCTACTGGTAATGCCCCTTATGGCTGGTGGGAGGCTGTTGAACAGTCTTGGGCCCCGGACACTTATTGTGTTTTCTCTTAGTGTACCAGTGGCGCCCCTACTTTTCACTGGGGGTACGTTGCACCGTCTGCCAAGTCTTTTGCTTTCGTATGGCGTGTGTATTGGGTACAAATCTATGCTAGTGTATTGTATCTAAATTTAAACTTTGGTGTTGTGTTTAAATCTAAACCTAGGCAGTGTGTTTTAGAACGTACTCTACGTTCATAAACAATCGCAAAGAATGAAACACCATAACCCTTGTGTGGAAGAAACAGGAAGATGTTTGAACAAGCGTGTGTGAACACTAGAAGAATTTCTGAACATGAGAACACAAGCAATGTTATGTTCAGTCGTGTACGTGATTGTTACCACAGAACAGATTTCGATAACTGCAAGTGTTTAATGATATGTATGTATGTATATATATATATATATATATATATATATATATATATATATATATATATATATATATATATATATATATATTTTTTTGAGAGAGACAGAGAGAGTCAAATAACTTAAAAGGCGAAAAAATTCATTCTTTTTTTACCTCCCTTTTTCAGTGACCTTGGGATAAAGAGTTGCTTAGGAACGCCTGTATGCAAATGAGTGTGAAAAGCACTATGTTGATAAATGCTGACATTTACACTGACCTTAGCTGCCGTGAACACATATTTTTTTGCACGGTGGCATAAGTAAACCAGCCGGCTAGCCTGTCAGTCTTCGTTCATCTCACCAGAATTTATTTCCATCGTCGGCATGTAAGCTGTAAGTTAGTGTGGTCTCCAGCAGTTACCTTCTAAGCTAGTTATTCTTTAAGCTATTCTATAGCATTTACGTTGTAAGTTAGATTATGCTCTCCAGCATTGACATTGAAACCAAGAGAATTCTGCAGCATTTACCTTGAAAGCAAGAGAATTTTGTAGCACTTGCAATGAAAGCAAGAAAATTCTACATCACTTACCTTGAAAGCAAGAGAATTCTGCACTCTAAGCTAGAGTTCTCCAGCACTAACAAAGGCAAACAAGTAACGTAAACATCATTTTGTGGAAGTCTTGCATTGAACAATAGTTACATACATCCAGCTTGCTTTAATGTGGCTCCGTGTTGGCTTTGCAAGATTATGTTGTCACTAGTCATGTGTGTTGTCAGGCTGTTATTGTTGGCAGGGTCTGTTAGTTTATGTTGAGGCGGGGAAAAGATGACTCGGGCAGGATGGAACTGGATAGGATGGTACTGGATAGGATGGTACTGGATGATACAGGGCAGGATGGTTCGACATGGTGCAGAGCAGGATAGTATTGAGCAGGGCAGGATGATACTAGATAGGATGGTACAGGGCAAGATAGTGATAGGATGGTACAGGGAAACATAGTGATAGGATGGTACAAGATGGTAGAGAGGAAAAAGGTAGTAGGCAGGATGGTACAAGATGGCACAGGGTAGGATGCTGTAGGATCTTTCAAGATGGTATCAGGCATGATAGTGCAGGTCAGGATGGAACTGGGCAGGATGGCACTGGGTAGGATGGCACTGAGCAGAATGACACTGATCATGATAACACTGGGCAGGATGGTATTAGACAGGATGGCACAGGCAGGATGATAAAGATGATAGCAGTGGGAAGGATCGTACAAGGGATGGTTGGGGCGGAAAGGGGTGGGGAGGGGCGTGGATGGGCGGGGCCAGGCGGGGCGGAGTGGGGCGGGGCGGGGCGGGGCGGGGCGGGGCGGGGCGGGGCGGGGCGGGCGTGTCTTGGAAAGAATAACAACCTTTTTGTAAATTCTGTGACACTTAATTTGACACGCATCTTATATCCTCACACTCCCCCCCCAACGTTCATTAACTCTCTCCACGCCAGACTGTATACTGACACACTGTATACTGACACACTGTATACAGACACACTGTACGCATCATAAGCACTCTGTATACTGACACACTGTACCCATCATAAGCACTCTGTATACAGACACACTGTACGCATCATAAGCACTCTGTATACTGACACACTCAGTATACATCATAAACACTCTGTATACTGACACACTGTATACAGACATACTCAGTATACATCATAAGCACTCTGTATACTGACACACTGTATACAGACACACTCAGTATACATCATAAGCACTCTGTATACTGACACACTGTATACAGACACACTCAGTATACATCATAAGCACTCTGTATACTGACACACTGTATACAGACACACTCAGTATACATCATAAGCACTCTGTATACAGGAGAAATATCAGAGTGGAAAAGATACATTTACCGCTCGCATTGAGCCAGTAAAGCATTTAAACTACTGGCAACGCCTGAGTGTACTAAATATATATTCTCTGGAGCGGAAAATAAGAGATACATAATAATACATACGTGGAGAACACTACGTGAGGTCCTAGTTCTGAAAATACACACCACCACAGCAACGTACTGGAGTGAGAGATATGGAAGTGTAAAACAGACCTAGTGAAAAGCAAGGGAGCCACGGGCACAGTACGAGAGCACTTTGTCAATATCCGTGATCCTCTCCTTTTCAAACTGCTATCAGAAGATATCAGAAGTATTACCGGAACATGTGTAGAAGTTTTCAAGAGGAAACTGGACCACTAACTCCGAGTACCAGATCAATCAGGCTGTGATGGATATGTGGGCCAACGGGCCGCCAGCAGCCAACAGAGTATGAGACGGCACAGGCAGGTATTTTGCAGCCTCTCAAGTGTGACAGGTACCTGACAGCTATGCAACAGATGTGTGACACATGTGACAGCCATCCTACGGTAGCGCTGAACCATCGCCACTAGTTCAGAGTTAAATAACCATTCGTGGAAAAGCGTTAACCCCGTAGGGAATCACACAGCGGCAGGGGCATAGAAGGTCAACGTGCTCCGATACGAGAAAATGGAAGGAGAGGGAGGGTAGCTTCAATTCCTTGGATCAAGAGCCCTTCACCAGCATCAAGGGCAAATCCACTTATTTTTCCTCCCCTCCCCCCTCTCTAGTTTGAGCGTATTATGCAAATTAGCTTCGTAATATCCTTTCTCTAATCAGCCTTTTAATTATCCATCAGTAATCCAAGCATACCTAAGTATAATTCATCGATTCATTTATCTGATTTAGCATAATTCATCAATCCATCTATCCAGTTAGGCATAAATTGCTAAATTCTCAAATCCAATTTAGGATAATTCATCAATTCATTAAGCAAATAACTCACCATACACCGTCCTGCTACCCATTAATCTACCCTGCAATTATTCAACAATTCATCAGCTAGGCCATCTATCCTCCTAGTCCTTGTTAATCATCAGTACTTCCTCGTATGATCTTGCAACCTTGTATTGCAAGGTGACAGCTATTGTATAAGATTCATTCATCATCTTATTACCTGTCAGCCTTGCAATCACTCAACTCATCTACTTACAATCCATCAGTCATGTAATCTGTCACGGTAGCCATTGTTAACTATCATATATTATCTCACTAATGGAGAGAGAGAGAGAGAGAGAGAGAGAGAGAGAGAGAGAGAGAGAGAGAGAGAGAGAGAGAGAGAGAGAGAGAGAGAGAGAGAGAGTGAGTTTTTGTCGTGAGTTTTGGTTATACGTCGTTTCGAAAAGCGTCCCTTACACATCGAAATTTTAAATGCCTTTCGTGCTTCGATTTGTTCCTTGTGGGTCGAAATGTTTCTTGAGTGTCGAAGTGTTTCAAGTGCGTCGAAATGTCATACTGGTGAAATTAATGAAAGAAAGACCCACACTCGTTGTGGAACAAGATTATTTTTTTTGAGAAGGGAGGAGGGACGGAGGGAGGAGGGATGGAGGGAGGAGGGACGGAGGGAGGAGGGACGGAGGGAGGAGGGACGGAGGGAGGAGGGATGGAGGGAGGAGGGACGGAGGGAGGAGGGACGGAGGGAGGAGGGACGGAGGGAGGAGGGATGAAGGGAGGAGGGACGGAGGGAGGAGGGACGGAGGGAGGAGGGACGGAGGGAGTAGTTTTGCTCTGTGTATAAGTTTGTAAAGTCATTTATGATTTGATAAAACTTTACATCTAGTTCAACGTTTGTTCCAGTACAACTTGTCCTGCACGGCTTGCCCTTTCGTCAGTGTATCTTGTGAATGGAACAATGTTTCTTGTGGTCACCATCTGTGTCTCTTGTGTTTCAAATGTGTTTCTGCTGAGTCTCGTGTTTCTGTGCTTCTTGTGCTCCGAACAGTGTTCCATGGGCTTCAAAAATTGTTCCTTGTGTCTCGAACGCTGTTTGTTTTGCTTCAAATTCTTATTTTTTTTTTTGTGCTTGTATGTTACGCGAGCTTTGAATTTGCAAAATTCGTCATAGACTGCGTCATCTCTTGGTCAACCATCTGCTTATTTTATGCGTTTCTTTAAGTGTCTTACTTATTTTGTCTTGTTCATTGTCCCTTGTAGGTTCTATCTTCATTATTTCACTGATTCAGTTACAATTTTCTTTGATTCGTTCTTTCTTCCAGCCTTCACTTAACGCTATTGTGTTAAATATGCGCTTATAATTAACCTCATCATGAAGCTTAACCTCTGCCAAAACATTATTGAATGCGCTAATCCTCACAACACACGAGTCCTGAACCTAACCTTACTGTCTCCTCGTCCCTCGTTGATCTGACCTCGACGACTGGGGACGTCATTTCTCGTTTCTAAATCTGTGCGATCACAATCCCGTGACGCGGTTGTCTCCTTGAGTCACTTACCTGGAAGCTGCCTTGGTTGTCTTTTTCATTTATCATGGGTCTGATAACTCCTTAGCATTGGCGGTACTTCCACTTTCAATGATTCGGTATTATGTATCTATATCACCATGGGTACATTTATCCTAGATCACGTTATTGGTTCCAGTGGGCCTTAATTCTGGTTCACTCTATATCTTGGTGATGGTTCAAATCTCTCTCTACTAGCTCTAGTTGTTTAGTGGCTTATAACTCTGCTGGTTTAAATGGTTCCACCGGTTCAATGGCTCATATTCACACTGATTCACTGGTTCTAAACCACCTGTTGCACCAGGAGCATTGAAATCTCTCGTTTTGCTGAGTTTGCTAACTTTAAAACATATCTGCAGCACGTGGGTCAATAAGGCTGCATTCACTTAAATACATGTACTCTTCACGTATGTATACACAGGTACGTATGTCTGTCAGTGTGTGTATATGCAGAGAGTTTAATGGGGTTTTTTATGAATTAAATTATTCTTGGTTAGGTGACGAAGAGATTACATTCACTCTTAAGACTAGTTTGTCTACCCCTACATCAAATACACCTATCAGTGTAAATACTCTGTATGAAATATACCTCTCGGTGTATGTCCCTTCTGTCAAATCACTTAGGTTTAAAGTCTGTCGACTGCACGTGCTTTATCAAGGCTGCCATTCGCCTGTACATTAAGGTATCATTTCACCCTGTGGAACAATTTGATCAATATTCTGTAGTTCAAAGTAAGCTGTTGGTTGTCATTTCTAAGGCACAAATTTGGACTGGACTGTCTTTATCCAGGGGAAACTGTGAATCACTGAATCATCAACTCTGGTAAACCAGTAGAATAAACCAGATTGGGTGGAAGGGAAAGCCACTGATCCTGACACAGCCGAGACTCCTGCAGCCATAACACTGCCAGATATTATTTTTGCTTGGTCTTTTCCAGCTATTCCAGCTGATGGGAATATAGCTGGAAGCCCGAGCAGATCTACAACTCTCTATTATGCAATGAACTAAATAGGCAAGTTTAAGGAGCAAATCGCAATGTGAAAAGACTGATGAATATTGCAATAGCCAGGATTAGATCTGGTTAATTGTTTTTTCTGGTAGCTAGACACACATAGAGGCGGTGATCAAATTAAATATAAAGGAAAGAGACAGACTTAAGGTTACTTTGTTTTAACACTCTCTGCTTGAATGTTAAATTATTGAAGAATTTAGAGACAGTAAAGTATCTTACATGAACTGTAAAATGAGCAAGTATCTTAGATTTGCCTGAGACATAAATAATGATATATAATTCGTAAATAACGAATCCAAACACTTTTAGAGACTATTTTTCAGGTATTTTGTGTATATATATATTCTTGTGTAGTCGTCCATAGGATGGCTATAAGGTGCACAGTGAACTTTGTATGTATGTATATATATATATATATATATATATATATATATATATATATATATATATATATATATATATATATATATATATATATATATATATTGTGTGTACTATGTATATGTAAACTAACAATGGCATGCAATTTCTATTGGCCTGTGCACCAGAACTTACAGAAACATAAACTAACAATAACTAACATACACTGTAGCTTATTCCTGAATAACCAAGCTTGTGTGTGTTATTTAACATCTGTGAAATATTTCGAGACGTTTAAACTGTTTCTTTTTTTGCAAAGTTAAAAGAAAGAAGACGCAAATGAGTTGGATTATTACGTTCACTTGGGGAAGTGAACCTATGGGAGTCATGAAGCTCAAGGCAGGGGAGGGGTCTGGAGGGGGAGAAGAGAGGAGGGAGGGGTGTGGAGGGGAGAAGAGGGGAGGGGGAGGGGAATTTAGAGTTAATCAGAATTAATGCTAGGCAGAGGAGTAACTCCAGTTCCGCGGATCAAGAACCATTCAGTAGCATCAAGGCACCTCTCTTAAAGAATGCGTCAACTTGAAGAGGCTTTTCCACGCAATGTTTTTAGAAGAAGAAGAAGAAGAAGAAGAAGAAGAAGAAGAAGAAGAAGAAGAAGAAGAAGAAGAAGAAGAAGAAGAAGAAGAAGAAGAAGAAGAAGAAGAAGAAGAAGAAGAAGAAGAAGAGCTAATATTTTTGGGCGATGATATTTCGTCCAGGTCTTTCGTAATAATAATAATAATAATAATAATAATAATAATAATAATAATGTGAAATAAATAACACACTATGGATGGCAATGATTATAATTAAAATATTAATATTAGCAACAGTATTTTATAAAAAATTGATAGATTTTTTAAATAATAATTATGGAATGATAATGAAGATGAATTTGAATCCTTGTAGCACTATTAATTATTATTATTATTTATTTATTTTTATTAATACATCGGCCGTCTCCCACCAAGGCAGGGTGGCCCGAAAAAGAAAAACTTTCACCATCATTCACTCCATCACTGTCTTGCCAGAGGCATGCTTACACTACAGTTATAAAACTGCAATATTAACACCCCTCCTTCAGAGTGCAGACACTGTACTTCCCATCTCCAGGACTCAAGTCCGGCCTGCCGGTTTCCCTGAATCCCTTCATAAATGTTACCTTGCTCACACTCCAACAGCACGTCAAGTCCTAAAAATCATGTCTCCATTCGCTCCTATTTAATACGATCACGCATGCTTGCTGGAAGTCAAAGCCTCTCGCACACAAAACTTTATTTACCCCCCTCATTTCAACCTTTCCTAGGCCGACCCCTACCCCGCCTTCCCTTCACTACAGATTTATACACTATTTTGTTCCAACCTCTCTACATGCCCGAACTACCTCAATACCCCCTCCTCAGCCATATGGTAATCCCGCACCTCCTCCTAATTTCCAAACTACGAATTCTTTGCATTATATTCACACCACACATTGCCCTCAGACATGACATCTCCACTGCCTCCAGCCTTCTCCTTGTTGCAACATTCACCACCAATGCTTTATTTATAAATAAATATGATAAAGATAAAAGGGAAACAAATAAAGGGATACAAATAAAGAGAGTTAAAATAGAGAAGATACAAATAAAGAGGATCGAAATAAAGACGATGCAAATAAAGGTGATACGAAAGGAGATACAAATAAAGAATATACAAATAAAGAATATACAAATAAAGTAGACACAAATAAAGGAGATACAAAAATCAAATAGACTCAAATAAAAGACACACAAATAAAGGAGACACAAATAAAGATTTTTACACTTATTTGGGCTTATTTACACTTATTCGAGACTATTTACACCTATCTGGGTATAAATAGGTTAGGGCGTATTTACACTCAGTTGAAGGTAAATAGGCTAGAGGACCTATTTGCACCTAGATGAGTGTAAATACGTTAGGTAGAGCCGATTTACGCACAGTTGTGTGTAAATAGGTTAGACACAGATTACACCAAATTGGGTGTAAATAAGGCCGGCCTAAAAAGGCCATACGCTTATTACGATGACCCTTTTGTTTTAATTTTGGCCATGCTTTGATCTGTTGTTGGCCAACTTTGTGTTCTATTGTTGGCCATCTTTGTGTTCTATTGTTGGCCATCTTTGTGTTCTATTGTTGGCCATCTTTGTGTTCTATTGTTGGCCATCTTTGTGTTCTGCTGCTGGCCATCTTTGTGTCCTATTGTTGTCATCTTTATGTTCTATTGATGGCCATCTTTGTGTTCTATTGTTGGCCATCTTGTATTCTATTGCTGGCCACCTTTGTGTTCTATTGCCGTCATCTTTATGTTCTACCGATGGCCATCTCAGTGTCCAGGGCACGTCAACCTCGTTACTGCTTCAGAGTGGAGAAGTAATCTTCATGGCCACCATAACACTGTCGCATGGCCACAACATTTTAATTATCTTAAACATCCTGGCCACCGCAACGTCATGGCCACTACAACATCCTAGTTTAATTTAAACATCCTGGCCACGGCAACATCCTGGCCACTACAACACCCTAGTGACCACAACATCCTGGCCACCACAACATCCTGGTGTTTTATACATCCTGACCACCACAACATCCTGGCAACCACAACATCCTGGCCACCACAACATCTTGGCCACTTGGCCACCTCAACATCCTTGTCACCTGGCCAGCTCAACATCCCTGCCAAAAGGCCCCTTCCCTCCCCCTCCCTAATCCGACCCCTCCTCATTCTACCCCCTTCCTCATCCTTCCCCCTCCCTCATCCTTCACCCTCGCTCATCCTTCCCCTCCTTCAACCTTCCCCATCCCTCATTCTTCCCTCTTCCTCATCCTTTCCAAGCCATCATTCGTACCACTTATCCTTCTAAGATGACCATAACAATCAGAAAAGAACGCCAGCTAGCGGTAAGTCGCTGCTTGAGTCACCCGGGTCACCCTAAGAATACCCGGGTCGGGTAGATCTACCCGGCGGACCTACCCGCACCCTCACTACGTATAAAACGCGCATGCTGACTGCCCAGGAAAAGCTTTCGGGATTTCAGGAGGTTCAGACAGCCCCAGGAGAGCTCTCACGAGGTTTAGACAGGCCAAGAAGAGCTCTCACGAGGTTCAGACAGCCCCAGGAGAGCTCTCACGAGGTTTAGACGGCCCATGGAAAGTACACATAAGGTTCAGAATGCCCATAGAAATTATGAAAAGTTCAAACTGCCAAAGAAAGCTTACTCGTAGCTCAGACCGCCCAAGTAACACTCTCAAAAGGTTCGGACTACCCAAGGAAAGCTCTCAGGAGGTTCAGACTGCCTAAAGAAAACAGAGAGGTTCAGATCGCCAAGAAAGCCCAAGTAAAGCTCTCAGAAGGTTCAGATTGCCCATGGAAAGTTCTCTGAAGATTCAGATTGCCCATGGAAAGCTCTCTGTAGGTTCATACTGCCCAAGGAAAGCTCTCAGAAAGTTCAGACCGCCAAAGGAAACCTCTTAGAAGATTCAGACCGCCCAGGGAAACCTCTCAGGAGGTTCAGGCCGCACATGGAAAGCTCTCTGAAGTTTCAGACCACCCATGGAAACCTCTCAGGAGGTTCAGACCGCCCAAGGAAAGCTCTCTGGAGGTTCAGACCACCCATGGAAAGCTCTCTGAAGGTTCAAACCGCCCATGGAAACCTCTCGGAAGGTTCAGACCACCCAAGGAAAGCTCTCTGGAGGCTCAGGCCGCCCATGGAAAGCTCTCTGGAGGCTCAGACTGCCAATGGAAAGCCTTCAGAGTTCAGGCCCGCCCAAGGGAAACTCAGAATTCCTTTAAAGGCTTTTAAATACTTTTAAAAGTGATTGGGGCTCTGGTGGTCTGGTAGCTAAAGCTCTCGCTTCACACGGCGAGGGCCTGGGTTCAATTCCCAGCCAGGGCAGAAACATTGGGCGTGTTTCTTTACACCTGTTGTCTATGTTCCCCATCAGTAAAATGGGTACCTGGGTGTTAGTCGACTGGTGTGAGTCGCATCCTAGGACACTGACCTAATCTGCCCGAAATGCTCAGCATAACAAGGGACTTTCTATATAGTAGTATGTCACTGATGTCAGCTAGGCCTGTATACCATGTACTTGTAGTAAATAAAAGATATTATTTTCTGAAAGGGTGGGTTTAGGGACGACGATCGGAGTGAGGGATGGTGTGTCGTACTCCCGCTAGATGTCAGGGTGTGTCGGACCACTATGGTGGATGTCACTGAACTGCACGTGGTGGCGGCGGCGGCGGCCTGCATGATTGGGGAAGGGGAAAGACAGTGGGGTGGGGCATACGCTAGCCGTTCCCCTCCCCCTTCACTGGATCACTCCCCCCCCCTCCCCCCGCCTCGCTGGCGAATTTTAATTACCACGTGTTTGATTGCTTCCAGTCATTTTATCCAACTGAGAGACGGTAGGAGCGAGAGCCCTCCGTCTCGGTGGCGGGAATGGTGTTATGTGTTTATAATGTTTAAGTGCGGCGCTAAATATGGTTTTAATTATTAGAGAATTAGTGATAATAACTTGGTTGGCAACTATGAATGTGCAAGGGGCGGGGACCACCTACTTCCCTCCCTTCCCCTTCCCTACCGGCATGTGTAGGAAGCCCCGCCCCCGGAGCCTTAATTGGTTGGCAAGTAACAAGAGCAGCTACGCCAGTGGCTAGAGTAAGAAGGGGCGGGGCCACTTGAAGAAGGGGCGGGGCCACTGTAAGTTACTGCCTTAATTGGTCGCCTGAGTAATTACATTGCAACGTGGGCGGGGATTGCAAAGTAACTCTCTGGTTTGTGGTTGAAGCTGCAATAAATCTTAAGACCCGAAGCCATCAGCCCTGAGGAGGAGGAGGAGGAGGAGGAGGATTAGAATTAGGAGGGAGGAGGAGAGAGGTGAGGGAGGGATGGGGGAGGGGGAAGAATCTTGGCTTCCACTTACTCATCCTGTCAATACAGTCGTCACTCGCTCTCTGAGGTTACTCATTCAGTGTCACTCAGGCACTATTATTTGCTGTCTTGCTGTCGTTTACTGTCACTCTTGCATTGTCACTCGTAAAAAAAGATAAACCTGGGTATAATAACGTCAGCTGACCTACTTTTTTTTTAAAGAACACAATAAACACTGCATAAGCCAAAACAGGGTGGATAATAAACGTCAAAACAAGAGAAATAATGACAGTGGTAAAACTATTTAAATCAGTTGTGCTCTCTGGCGTGGAGAACTGATCTGTGTTGACAGCTCCGTTCAAGGAGAGGGAGATAGAACAGTCCTCATAGATCCTTCAAAGCATTTAAACCACTGGGAATAGACAGCGGGAGACGTTCTCTCTGGAGAGAAGGCGAGAGAGATGCCACCAAATATACAAATGTTAGATACAGGAGAGTCATGTCCCAAATCTGCGCACTGGAGTAAGATATTATGGAAGACTAAACCATATTACTATTTACTTGTTACTGGGTATATACCCAGTGAAAAAACAAGAGAGCCATGGACGCAGTAATTGAACATTGTGTCAACATCCGTGGGTATAGATTTACTGACCTGCTACCAATAGATATCAGAAATATTGCTGGAACAAGTTTTCAAAAAAAGGAAAATGGATCTGCTCCTCCGTGGCATGCCGGATCAACCCGGCCAGCAGCTCACCAACACCAACAGCTTGGTTGAGCAAACAATCAACAGGGAGGAGGCCTGGCTCAGGGCCGAGCAGCGAGACTAGGAAAACTCAAGAAAAAGGTCACAGGTGAAAAAAAAAGTTTATATACTGTCAACCTTACATACGTTGTCAATCACATACACTCAGCAAGTTGTCAGTCAAATGCAATCACACGTGTTCATACATGGTCAATTAAATCCTGTCAATCCCACGTTGTCAGCCATACGCTGCCAGTCGTTCGGGTAATAATACGTTGTCAGTGACACTTTGTCAGCAATAAACATTTAGTCACACGTGTTCAGTCATATACAATCACAAGTTGGCAATCGTTCAGTAAGCAACACACAAATAACAGTAACAGATCTGTTGGACAAAAGGTTACAAAAGAATTCCTTTTAATAGTATTTTACGTATTTCTAGCGTCGTGTCGAGGGCATCTCATACTTTTACGTACCCTGTCAATAATAATAAACTGTCAATCATACACCGTCAATCATTAACTATGATCAGGTCTGGCCCTAAGGGCTGTTCATGCCAAGTTCCTTGCGCTATCATGGGCCTCCTTTCCTTGAGCCTTTTCGAAAGTGTATTGTCTTCCACCCTTTCAACTTTCACTCTACTGAAAAGTCGTTCGTCACTAACTACAGTCACTAACACAGTAATCATGTATCGCTCAAGACTAACTACTGTCACAGGTAAAGTTACGTATATCGTTCAGCACTATCTACAGTAACTGCCGTAGTTACGTCCGCTCTTAGCGCTACAACAACGGCTGAGTAAATCATTATTATAACTTGTCTTGATTAAGACGTTCAGTTTCTGCAAGGTTGGTATTTTCTTGACGTGAAGAAAAATACACACTCTTCGGGAAACAAGCTTTTATTGAAGCGACGTTTCGCTCTGTGCAGATCTTCATCAAGCCATGATGAGCTGTTGTTGACACGCTCCGAAAAGTGTTTCTCTTTCTTCGTTGTTGTCAGCGACGCATTCACATCAACTTCCCTTCCGGTCTTATCCATCAAAATGTCTTAAAACACTTTCCGTCCCGTCTATAATTTCAAGATCAGAGTCTTGGGAGGACAGTTCAGAAAGTCTTCGCATGATATTTTTTTTATTTGTAGTATTTTTTAATCTCAGACACTACAGGAAGTTGGAGAGAGTTAGCAACGTGCAATTGAAGGGTTCTTGAGCGTGGAAGTTTGTGGGAATACAACCAAATCCGGCAACTCTCCTCGTCTGAGTGTTTTGACAGGTGCTCGTTGACAGCTGGAGCCGGATACAGGAGCTCCAGACAGTGTTAAATATAAGACAGTGTATATCAGAGGTAGAATACACTGACAAGTTAGTGGCTAAGACAGTACGCGGTTTATACCATTCTGCTGTATTGAGAAGACGTTTCGTCCAGTGAGAACTATCGATTACGATTTGATAAAGTCTTTGATGGACGAAACGTCTGCTCAGTGACGCTATAAAAACCACAGGTACAGAAGAAGCTTGTATTGTGGCAGCGTTTTGCTCGGTATACAACTTTATCTTGATAAACACCTGAAGGTGTACATCTCTCAGTGTATATATATCTCAGTGTATATATATCTCAGTGTATATATCTCTCAGTGTACATATATTTATACGTTGAGAATTTCCTTTTATAAATACTTTACGAATTAAAAGTATTCCTGACAGGTAGTGAACAGACTACATGAAGCCTAAATGACTCTCGTGCGGTTGATAATAATAATAATAATAATAATAATAATAATAATAATAATAATAATAATAATAATAATAATAATAATCCTTATTTCTATAAGTACATGATACAACTTATACAGACGTAGCTGACATCAGTGACGTACTATATACAAAGCCCCTTGGTTATGCAGAGCATATCAGTCGTCTTACACCCAGGTACCTACTTACTGCTAGGTGAACAGGGTCAGCAGGTGTCTTAAGGAAACACCGTAATGTTTCTACCTGTACCGGGGATCGAACCACGAACCTCAGTGTGTGAGGTAAATACGCTAATAGCCGAGCTACGGGACACCTCATTAATTAACCTAATTGTAAGGAACAATGGGACTGTCTGCATTTTATCCTGGAGACGACTGTATTGTATTGCATGTCACGAAACGTTAAACCCATAAGGGTCATTCAGCACAAGGTCTGGTGAAGGCTCAGTCCACCATCCACTGAATGTGGCTTGGTGTCTTCACCAGTCAGGCTGTGGTGTCTTCACCAGTCAGGCTGTGGTGTCTTCACCAGTCAGGCTGTGGTGTCTTCACCAGTCAGGGTGTGGTGTCTTCACCAGTCAGGCTGTGGTGTCTTCACCAGTCAGGCTGTGGTGTCTTCACCAGTCAGGGTGTGGTGTCTTCACCAGTCAGGCTGTGGTGTCTTCACCAGTCAGGCTGTGGTGTCTTCACCAGTCAGGCTGTGGTGTCTTCACCAGTCAGGCTGTGGTGTCTTCACCAGTCAGGCTGTGGTGTCTTCACCAGTCAGGCTGTGGTGTCTTCACCAGTCAGGCTGTGGTGTTTTCACCAGTCAGGGTGTGGTGTCTTCACCAGTCAGGGTGTGGTGTCTTCACCAGTCAGGCTGTGGTGTCTTCACCAGTCAGGGTGTGGTGTCTTCACCAGTCAGGCTGTGGTGTCTTCACCAGTCAGGCTGTGGTGTCTTCACCAGTCAGGCTGTGGTGTCTTCACCAGTCAGGCTGTGGTGTCTTCACCAGTCAGGGTGTGGTGTCTTCACCAGTCAGGGTGTGGTGTCTTCACCAGTCAGGGTGTGGTGTCTTCACCAGTCAGGCTGTGGTGTCTTCACTAGTCAGGCTGTGGTGTCTTCACCAGTCAGGGTGTGGTGTCTTCACCAGTCAGGGTGTGGTGTCTTCACCAGTCAGGGTGTGGTGTCTTCACCAGTCAGGGTGTAGTGTCTTCACCAGTCAGGCTGTGGTGTCTTCACCAGTCAGGGTGTGGTGTCTTCACCAGTCAGGCTGTGGTGTCTTCACCAGTCAGGGTGTGGTGTCTTCACCAGTCAGGCTGTGGTGTCTTCACCAGTCAGGGTGTGGTGTCTTCACCAGTCAGGCTGTGGTGTCTTCACCAGTCAGGCTGTGGTGTCTTCACCAGTCAGGCTGTGGTGTCTTCACCAGTCAGGGTGTGGTGTCTTCACCAGTCAGGGTGTGGTGTCTTCACCAGTCAGGGTGCTGTTACTGGGGCCTCACTTGAGACGAAAGATACTGAACAGCCTGACAGGAGACAATGTAACAGCATTAGTTAGGAAGATAGGCAAGAAGTCCTACGCTACAGACGGTATCCCTGACGTACGTTCCTTGTACGGTGATAATAGGAGGTATCCCTGACGAATGTTCCCTGCACTCTCATGACAGACGTTATCCTTGACGTATGTTCCCTGCCCGGTGATGATAGACTATATCCCTAACGTATGTTCCCTGTACGGTGATGATAGACTATATCCCTAACGTATGTTCCTGTACAGTAATGATAGATAATATCCCTGACGTATGTTCCCTGCATTGTGATGAAAAATATTAGAAATACGAGAGCAAATAATTTATAGAAAAGTGTGAGTAAGAGACCAGGGAAGTAAGGTCATGTCCTCACAAATCTAAGGTCAGGAACACACTCATCCCTCAAGGGAGGTAGGTGCCTTGATGCCGGCGAGGGTCCGGCCCTGAATGCCTACCTTTCCCTGAGGGGAAATAGGAGAATAATTTATATATAGGAAAAGGAAGCTGGAATCCTATGTCAGTGATCTGACTAGAGAGTTTGGAATCCTATGTGAATAACGAAACTGACAAATTGCAACCTGGTCAAGTACGAGTGTGTGTGTGTGTGTGTGTGTGTGTGTGTGTGTGTGTGTGTGTGTGTGTGTGTGTGTGTGTGTGTGTGTGTGTGTGTGTGTCAGCGCGTGCGAGAGCCGCTTCCCTGAAAAAATACAATATATTTCGATTTACAATTTATTTCGATTTGTCTGAAGCAAAGCGAGAGAGAGTACCACTAGCGTATTACCTTAACTGCGAGGGAGGCAACTATAAAAGGGTCAGGAAGGCAGAAGGACCTCGGGGTGGTCATAATATCCAAATTATCACTGGAGGCCCACGTTAACAGAATAACCTCAGTGGCGTATACCACACCAGCAAATAGAAAAATTGCTTTTAACACAGTTGAATTTACCGACTAAGAGCAATCATCCTACTTCAGTTCATTTTAAAGTCAAGCTCTTTCTAAGGTACACTGCCACCCCCTACCCTCAGGAAGCGATCCACAACAGCTGGTTAAAACGGAGGTGCCAATTTACTGCTAGATGAAAAGGGAGTAACTGGTATTAGGCATTAACACAACGCTCATAGTGCAGTCTGCAGCTCTAAACAAAATATAAGCAAAATCGTAGTGTAGACATGACAGCTGCATACAAAGTACTCAGAGGTATAAATGCATAAACAAAGGCTGGATGAAAGAGGTTAGGTCACTGATGACATAACAAAACTACAAACATAATTCAAGGAACAAAACAGAGATACGAAAATAATTTCTTCAGCACTGGAGTTTAGAGAAGGTGGAGTGCACTAGGGAGGCTCTGGCCCGAAATACAGACATGAATTCACTGGTACACTGAATTCACTGGTACACTGTGCCTCATACAGTATTACTAAATGTTAAAACTGTATTCCTAATTTTCGCCTATGTCCTATAGAAATGCAATGCTACGAGAGGCCGCCTACGGACACACTGATTAATTGCAACGAATGCAACGTGATTTGCAATTCTACTCAGGTGTTCTATTTCTTACCTATTGGTGATGTTTTGATTGTTCCTGATACCATTTTTTTCTTATTGACACGTGATGTCACTTTTCGTACTCTTGAGATCATTACCTTAATTTATATTAGTTTCCCTGGTAGAATATACCGAAAAGGAAGAGAGAGAGAGAGAGAGAGAGAGAGAGAGAGAGAGAGAGAGAGAGAGAGGAGAGAGAGGGACGGAGAGAGATGGAGATTCAATATTTGTTGGTTGAGATGTCGAGGGATGCTTGGCTCATGGAAGCCTTTTAAGAGGTCTCTCCCACCCACTTACTGACTGGGAGCTCTCTCACCCAGTCATTAACTGGGCTATCGGATGCGTTAAGTGGTAGCTGATTACACTCTCGCTACATCTGACTGCTAAATTCAATTATTAACTGGTAGCTACCACGAGTAATTGGGACTGCTGTACTTCCTGCATGTGGGTTCTGTCACTTTGTCCCGCTCGCTGGGAGGAAACCAACTCTCACATTTAATAAGAGGACTACAAGCGCTAAATCTGCATGGGTTATGCAGCGCCCTCTTGACCAACAAGCAGTTTGTCGCAGACCCAACTAAGCTGGTCAAGGAAACAAAGCAACGGTCTCCGGGCCACCTGTACGGCGAAGAGCGTAGCCAACTTGTCCCAGGAAAAGGTCGTCACTGATCCAGTTGTACAACTCAAAAGACCTGAAGTAATGCATCCGGGATCTGAAATGTGTCAAAAAACATCAGGGTCTGCTTCCCAGCCCTTCGCGATGTTGCGAAAAGCCATCGGCGATGTAAGTAAGGGTCATAGAAAGGGAATAGGAGGGGGACCTACACTGTATTCTATTGTTTGATGCAATACAAAAGCGACTGGAGCAGAGGCAGTACCACCCCAGACTTAAATCTTGACGACTGAAGTCATGGAAGACAGCAGGCCAAGGCGAAAAGCTTTGCCTTAGTTTTAAACCCTTAGTCTTGGTTTACATGCCATTGGTATGTTTCTCTTTTTCTTCTTCTGTGAATACAGCGAATTCTTATGCAGCCTGAATAAAAATACGGGTTTAGCGTTTGTTTGTTTTTAAGCCAATAAAGATGTTTATTTGAACCACCTTGCACAGTGACATTAATATATATAGATTTAAAACTGGATTTTAAGATTTTTTATATTTGCCACTAAATTTTCTTGATTTTTTTATAGGGCGTTGAGATTACATATTCTCAACTTAGAATAAACGATGGTTTTCAAAAATAAAATATATATTGGCTAATGTTTGAGGAATCTACATTATTAAGCTCTAATTTGCTCACCCCATTATGAAAGTTAAACAATGTTGTTCTAACTTTGGGTAAGTGGCTCTCTATATTTTTTTCTTTTTTTTTTCTTTTTCCTTTCTTCCAAACTTTCGTTTATACCTTGGGAACGCTTTAACTAATCGGTTTCAACTTCCACTATTGGTTTACTGTTCTGGGGAAAGAGTTTCTACAACTGAACGATCCTTTCTGTGACCACGCAGTGACCGAAGCGCTAAGATTGTAAGGGCCAAACAGAGCTGTGACCCTAACGGTTTTAGTGAATTTTCACTAATAAATACAGTATTTCTGCGAACTCTTACACTTACAAATACACTACATACAAGACTTCTGAATTTTGGTATTGGAAAGAAATTTAAAGTCATGCCTAATTCTCTCTCTCTCTCTCTCTCTCTCTCTCTCTCTCTCTCTCTCTCTCTCCCAATGCTCTTTTACGTCCTTCTGGTCTGTATTTACAACTGAACACAACATCAAAGTTCTTAGGACAAAAAAAAAATAGTTTTAGCATCTGACTGATGAACTAAGTATTTAAGAAATTATCATCCTGGACAAAATAATTTAAGTTAAATATCAACAAATCAATCGGACCAAATAACTAACTGTCTGCCAGCTATGAAAGGACGTAGGCATCAAACCATCCACCCACCCACAGTAATATTTATCAAATCATTAGAAAAAAAAAGGAAAGGTACTTATAGACTGGAAACTAGCCAATTTTACACCAATATTTACAAAATGGGGGACAAGAATTATGCCCTCAGCTTTCGACCAATTAGCTTAATTAACATCAAGTTTAGGTAAACAAACAGAGACTATTATTAGGGACAGGATAGTTAATTTTTTGGGAAGATAGTAATTTAATAGCCAGCAATCACCAGGGATTCCGCAACAAAATAATCGTGTCTAACTTACTCGATTTTCTTTCAAATTATATTTACAAACACTAGGATGACAGTCACAAAAATGGAGTACATCTAGATTTCTAAAAATCATTCGACAAGGTACCACATCAAAAACTGCTGGCCAGGATTTAAGAACATTGTATATGAAAAACACTTAACTCGATGTATGAATGGCTCACAAACAGGAAATCAAGTGGTACTGAACGGAGAAGTGTTCGAGTGGCTGAACGTAAAGAATGTAGTTCCTCAGGGATGGGTCCTTGGACCAATCCTCTTCACAGATATACTGGACACAAATGATCTCGAGATTGGGTTAACGTTTAAGAAAGCCAATTTTTTGATGGTACAAAAACTGAGGAAAATTGGAATATCCAAAAAAGATTGAGTATTCAAGAGTGCTCTAGCTAGGTTAAGAGCTGTGGTTTTAGCCTTTACAAACGCGAAGAAATGCATATTAGTTATAACAGTCTCAAACATAAATATGAAATGCTTGGTAACAAACTAACTAAAATTAGAGATGAAGAGGATCTTGGAGTAATAATGAGCAACGACCTCAAAATACCAAACAGTGTTTGTCTGCGTCCAACATACACTAGGAACATACATCGCTGACTGGGTTTCATGGCAATAAACTTTCGAGTACAAAACACCAGACACTGTAATGACGAGACACTCAGATCACTTAATCTTTTCTATTGGGAAACGGAGGCTACGAGATTCACTTTAAGCATTTAAGATATTAAATGTTTTAATACACTTAAATACGAAAAACGTAGGTGCAAAATGAGTTCATAACTTTAAACAGTGGAAATGAACTGCGAGGCTGAAGATACAACACGAACGTATGTAAATAAAATGCAAACATAATAAAAGCAGAATAGAAAATAATCAAATGCACAATATAGCATCACTGAAGACAATCTGAGAATCTGCTTCTCTCTGCTTTGCCGATTTTGGCAGCTAGTTTCCAAAGAGAAGTATGAATTCTTGAAAGAAAAACACTGGGTAAAAGATCCTTTTTCTTTCAAGATGTCTGTGTTTACCACAGGGTTGAACTTGACACCACAAAAAGATGATGAGCTGCTTCATCCAATGAAAATGACATTAACAATGAGGCACGAATCATTATTTTTGACGTGTTTCAAAAGAATATATATTCCACTGTAAGACGAGTGTTTTGCTGCTGCTTCCTCTCACAGAAAAGTTACATGTTTGAAGATGAATTTTCTACTCTGACGTGTAGTAAACACTGCAGAAACAGTAAACAATGTAGGGGATGTGCATATGGCACTGTCATCGTGTGCATTACATTGGCTCAAAATAACAAGCATCAGCCAGGCCTATCAGTCTCAATGACCAGGTGAAATTCAAAATCATTTTTTGTTATATTTCTGGTATATTTAATTAGCAGAATGAATTTCCTTCAAAATAATTCAACACGGCTTGACTAATGAATCAAAAGATTTATATTAACTTACTTGTTATTCTGTTTTAGATTCGATGCTAAACATTTATATTTCTTTAGGCTAAAGGCGAGGATAGGATCATGATGGTATGTTAAATTATTATATTGGGTCGTAGGCAAGAAAAGTTTGAAAAAAAAACCACTGCACATAAGATCTAAACCAGGGATTCCCAAACCCAGGGATTCCCAAACCCAGTGTTGTTACCCAAACTAGTATTGCGAGGATCTTCGGATGGGTCGGGTATGACACAAAATGAAAAAGAAGCCATTTTTCATTATCGGCGAGAAAAAATGTAGAGGGCGATAAAACAGAGGTATTGTGATATTTGGTTTACACTTGCAGCTTCATCTATCGCTGCCAGCTCGCCCTTAATCACAAATCCTGCTGGTGTTTGAAGTGAAGTTTTCGTCTCGAAAATGTTTTCTCTAGCATTTTTTTGTGGCATAGCAAACATCTGAGGTCACAAGGCGAATGAGGGACCATGCCGAGGTAGACCAGTGTGAGACCGTGCTGGGGAAGACCATTCTGGGACCTCACTGGGAAGGACGAGTTTTAAAATTTTGGGTCTTGGAAATACGAGTTTGGAAAAAGCTTTTCAAAACGGAATCATTTTCGTGACTCACTATGGGAAGGGTTATAATTAACAGGTCTATGATGTCCTCCTTGACGTACTTCATTACTAAAACTGATTAATACAAGGACATGGGTCCTTTGATGCCCAGTCCGCATAAAGAGAAATTAAGAAACACTGTTTACCTAATATTAGTATACGAGCTCAGTGATATATATATATATATATATATATATATATATATATATATATATATATATATATATATATATATATATATATATATATATATAGTAGGTTGGTAGACAGCAACCACCCAGGGAGGTACTACCGTCCTGCCAGGTGACTGTGAAACAGAAACCTGAAACTGTTTTACATGATGGTAGGATTGCTGGTGTCTTTTTTCTGTCTCATAAACACGCTGGATAACAGGTATATCTAGCTACTTCTACTTACACTTTAGGTCACACTACACTGGCATACACATGCATATATATACATACACACATCTAGGTTTTTCTTCTTTTCTTAATAGCTCTTGTTCCTTTTATTTTCTCTATTGTCCATGGGGAAGTGGAAAGAATCTTTCCTCCGTAAGCCATGCGTGTCGTATGAGGCGACTAAGATGCCGGGAGCAATGGGCTAGTAACCCCTTCTCTTGTACAAATCTACTAAAAACGAGAAGAAGAAAAACTTTATAAAATTGGGTTGTCTGAATGTGCGTGGATGTAGTGCGGATGATAAGAAAGAGATGATTGCCGATGTTATGAATGAAAAGAAGTTGGATGTCCTGGCCTTAAGCGAAACAAAGCTGAAGGGGTAGGCGAGTTTCAGTGGGGAGAAATAAATGGGATTAAGTCAGGAGTATCTGAGAGAGTTAGAGCTAAGGAAGGGGTAGCAATAATGTTGAAGGATCAGTTATGGAAGGAAAAGAGGAATATAAATGTGTAAATTCAAGGATTATGTGGATTAAAATAAGGGTCGGATGCGAAAATGGGTCATAATAAGCGTGTATGCACCTGGAGAAGAGAGGAGTGTAGAGAGAGAGAGAGATTTTGGGAGATGTTAAGCGAATGTATAGGAACTTTTGAACCAAATGAGAGAGTAATTGTGGTAGGGGACCTAAATGCTAAAGTGGGAGAAACATGCAGAGAGGGTGTAGTAGGTAAGTTTGGGGTGCCAGGTGTAAATGATAATGGGAGCCCTTTGATTGAACTTTGTATAGAAAGGGGTTTAGTTATAGGTAATACATATTTTAAGAAAAAGAGGATAAATAAGTATACAAGATATGATGTAGGGCGTAATGACAGTAGTTTGTTGGACTATGTATTGATAGATAAAAGACTGTTGAGTAGACTTCAGGATGTACATGTTTATAGGGGGGCTACAGATATATCAGATCACTTTTTAGTTATAGCTACAGTGGGAGTAAAAGGTAGATGGGATACAAGGAAAATAGAATCAGTAAGTAAAGAGAGGTGAAGGTTTATAAACTAAAAGAGAGGCAGTTAGGGTAAGATATAAACAACTATTGGAGGATAGATGGGCTAGTGAGAGTGTAGGCAATGGGGTCGAAAATGTATGGGGTAGATTTAAAAATGTAGTGTTAGAGTGTTCAGCAGAAGTTTGTGGTTACAGGCGAGTGGGTGCGGGAGGGAAGAGGAGCGATTGGTGGAATGATGATGTAAAGAGAGTAGTAAGGGAGAAAAAGTTAGCATATGAGAGGTTTTTACAAAGTAGAAGTGATGCAAGGAGGGAAGAGTATATGGAGAGAAAAGAGGGGTTTAAAAAGAGTGGTGAAGCAATGTAAAAGAGCAGATGAGAGAGTGGGTGAGATGTTATCAGCAAATTTTGTTGAAAATAAGAAAAAGTTTTGGAATGAGATTAATAAGTTGAGGAAGCCTAGAGAACAAATGGATTTGACAGTTAAAAATAGGAGAGGAGAGTTATTAAATGGAGAGTTAGAGGTATCGGGAAGATGGAGAGAATATTTTGAGGATTTGTTAAATGTTGATGAAGACAGGGAAGCTGTGATTTCGTGTGTAGGGCAAGGAGGAATAACATCTTGTAGGAGTGTGGAAGAGCCAGTTGTGGGTGTAGGGAAGTTCGTGAGGCAGTGGGTAGAATGAAAGGGGTAAGGCAGCTGGGATTGATGGGATAAAGATAGAAATGTTAAAAGCAGGTGGGGATATAATTTTGGAGTGGTTGGTGCTATTATTTAATAAATGTATGGAAGAGGTAAGGTACCTAGGGATTGGCAGAGAGCGTGTATTGTTCCTTTGTATAAAGGCAAAGGGGACAAAAGAGAGTGCAAAAATTATAGGGGAATAAGTCTGTTAGTGTACCTGGTAAAGTGTATGGTAGAGTTATTATTGAAAGAATTAAGAGTAAAACAGAAAGCAGGATAGCAGATGAACAAGGGGCTTTAGGAAGGTAGGGGTGTGTAGACCAAGTGTTTACAGTGAAACATATAGGTGAACAGTATTTGGATAAGGGTAAAGATGTTTTTGTGGCATTTATGGATTTGGAAAAGGCGTATGATAGGGTAGATAGGGGGCAATGTGGCAGATGTTGCAGGTGTATGGAATAGGAGGAAGGTTACTGAAAGCAGTGAAGAGTTTTTATGAGGATAGTGAGGCTCAGGTTAGAGTGTGTAGGAGGGAAGGGGACTATTTCCCAGTAAAAGTGGGCCTTAGACAAGGATGTGTGATGTCACCGTGGTTGTTCAATATATTTATAGATGGGGTTGTAAGAGAAGTGAATGCGAGGGTCTTGGCAAGAGGTGTTGGGCTAAAAGATAAAAGCAAATACAAAGTGGGAGTTGTCACAGTTGCTTTTTGCTGATGACACTGTGCTTTTGGGAGATTCTGAAGAGAAGCTGCAGAGGTTGGTGGATGAATTTGGTAGGGTGTGTAAAAGAAGAAAATTGAAAGTGAATATAGGAAAGAGTAAGGTGATGAGGATAACAAAAAGAATAGGTGACGAAAGATTGGATATCAGATTGGAGGGAGAGAGTATGGAGGAGGTGAATGTATTCAGATATTTGGGAGTGGACATGTCGGCGGATGGGTCTATGAAGGATGAGGTGAATCATAGAATTGATGAGGGAAAAGGGTGAGTGGAGCACTTCGAGTCTGTGGAGACAAAGAACCTTGTCCATGGAAGTAAAGAGGGAATGTATGAGAGTATAGTTATACCAACGCTCTTATATGGGTGTGAAGCATGGGTGATGAATGTTGCAACGAGGAGAAGGCTGGAGGCAGTGGAGATGTCATGTCTGAGGTCAATGTGTGGTGTGAATATAATGCAGAGAATTCGGAGTTTGGAAATTAGGAGGAGGTGCGGGATTACCAAAACGATTGTCCAGAGAGCTGAGGAGGGGTTGTTGAGGTGGTTTGGACATGTAGAGAGAATGGAACGAGACAGAGTGACTTCGAGTGTATAAATCTGTAGTGGAGGGAAGGCGGGGTAGGGGTCGGCCTAGGAAAGGTTGGAGGGAGGGGTAAGGAAGTTTTGTGTGCGAGGGGCTTGGATTTCCAGCAAGCATGTGTGAGCGTATTTGATAGGAGTGAATGGAGGCATATGGTTTTTAATACTTGACGTGCTGTTGGAGTGTGAGCAAAGTAACATTTATGAAGGGATTCAGGGAAACCGGCAGGCCGGACTTGAGTTCTGGAGATGGGAAGTACAGTGCCGGCACTCTGAAGGAGGGGTGTAAATGTTGCAGTTTTATAACTGTAGTGTAAAGCACCCTTCTGGCAAGACAGTGATGGAGTGAATGATGATGAAAGTTTTTCTTTTTCGGGCCACCCTGCCTTGGTGGGAATCGGCCGATGTGTTAATAAAATAAATAAAATAAAAATAAAATATATATATATTATTATTATTATTATTACCACATCGGCCGATTCCCACAAAGGCAGGTGTCGAAAAGAAAACTTCATCATCATTCACTCCATCACTGTCTTTCCAGAGGTGTGCTTTACACTACAGTGTAAAACTGCAACATTAACACCCCTCCTTCAGAGTGCAGCACTGCTTCCCATCTCCAATCAAGTCCGGCCTGCCGTTTCCGAATCCCTTCATAATGTTGCTGCTCCAACAGCATCAAGTATTAAAACCATTTGTCTCCATTCACTCCTATCAAATACGCTCACATGCACTGGAGTCCAAGCCCATTACACAAACCTCCTTTACCCCCTCCCTCCAACCTTTCCTAGGCCGACCCCTACCCCGCCTTCCCTCCACAACAGATTTATACACTCTCGAAGTCATTCTGTTTTGTTTCATTCTCTCTACATGTCCGAACCACCTCAACAACCCCTCCTCAGCCCTCTGGATAATAGTTTTAGTAATCCCACACCTCCAAATTTCCAAACTCCGAATTCTCTGCATTATATTCACACCACACATTGACCTCAGACATGACATCTCCACTGCCTCCAGCTTTCTTCTCGTTGCAACATTCACCACCCATGCTTCACACCCATATAAGAGTGTTGGTATAACTATATACTTTCATACATTCCCCTCTTTTCTTCCATGGACAAAGTTCTTTGTCTCCACAGACTCCGAAGTGCACCACTCACCCTTTTCCCCTCATCAATTCTATGATTCACCTCATCCTTCATAGACCCATCTGCTGACATGTCCACTCCCAAATATCTGAATACATTCACTTCCTAAATACTCTCTCCCTCCAATCTGATATCCAATCTTTCGTCACCTAATCTTTTTGTTATCCTCATCACCTTACTCTTTCCTATATTCACTTTCAATTTTCTTCTTTTATATACCCTAACAAATTCATCCACCAACCTCTGCAACTTCTCTTTAGAATCTCCCAAAAGCACAGTGTCATCAGCAAAAAGCAACTGTGACAACTCCAACTTTGTATTTGATTCTTTATCTTTTAACCCCACACCTCTCGCCAAGACCCTCGCATTCACTTCTCTTACAACCCCATCTATAAATATATTGAACAACCACGGTGACATCACACATCCTTGTCTAAGGCCTACTTTTACTGGGAAATATTCTTCCTCTCTCCTACACACTCTAACCAGAGCCTCACTATCCTCATAAAAGCTCTTCACTGCTTTCAATAACCTACCTCCTATTCCATGCACCTGCAACATCTGCCACATTGCCCCCCTATCATACGCCTTTTCCAAATCCATAAATGCCACAAAAACCTCTCTACCCTTATCTAAATACTGGTCACCTATATGTTTCACTGTAAACACTTGGTCTACACACCCCCTACCTTTCCTAAAGCCCCCTTGTTCATCTGCTATCCTGCTCTCCGTCTTACTCTTAATTCTTTCAAAAATAACTCTACCATACACTTTACCTGGTATACTCAACAGACTTATTCCCCTATAATTTTTGCAATCTCTTTTGTCCCCTTTGCCTTTATACAAAAGAACAATACACGCTCTCTGCCAGTACCTAGGTACCTTACCCACTTCAATACATTTATTGAATAATAGCACCAACCACTCCAAAACTATATCCCCGCCTGCTTTTAACATTTCTATATTTATCCCATCAATCCCAGCTGCCTTACTTCCTTTCATTCTACCCACTGCCTCACGAACTTCCCCCACACTCACAACTGGCTCTTCCACACTCCTACAAGATGTTATTCCTCCTTGCCCTATACACGAAATCACAGCTTCCCTGCCTTCATCAACATTTAACAACTCCTCAAAATATTCCCTCCATCTTCCCGATACCTCTAAATCTCCATTTAATAACTCTCCTCTCCTATTTTTAACTGTCAAATCCATTTGTTTCCTAGGTTTCCTCAACTTATTATTCTCACTCCAAAACTTTTTCTTATTTTCAACAAAATTTGTTGATAACATCTCACCCACTCTCTCATTTGCTCTCTTTTTACATTGCTTCACCACTCTCTTAACCTCTCTTTTTCTCTCCATATACTCTTCCCTCCTTGCATCACTTCTACTTTGTAAAAACCTCTCATATGCTAACTTTTTCTCCCTTACTACTCTCTTTACATCATCATTTCACCAATCGCTCTTCTTCCCTCCCGCACCCACTTTCCTGTAACCACAAACTTCTGCTGAACACTCTAACACTACATTTTTTAACCTACCCCATACATCTTCGACCCCATTGCCTACACTCTCACTAGCCCATCTATCCTCCAATAGTTGTTTATATATTACCCAAACTGCCTCCTCTTTTAGTTTATAAACCTTCACCTCTCTCTTACTTACTGCTTCTATTTTCCTTGTATCCCATCTACCTTTTACTCCCACTGTAGCTACAACTAAAAAGTGATCTGATATATCTGTGGCCCCTCTATAAACATGTACATCCTGAAGTCTACTCAACAGTCTTTTATCTACCAATACGTAGTCCAACAAACTACTATCATTACGCCCTACATCATATCTTGTATACTTATTTATCCTCTTTTTCTTAAAATATGTATTACCTATAACTAAACCCCTTTCTATACAAAGTTCAATCAAAGGGCTCCCATTATCATTTACACCTGGCACCCCAAACTTACCTACCACACCCTCTCTACATGTTTCTCCTACTTTAGCATTTAGGTCCCCTACCACAATTACTCTCTCACTTGGTTCAAAAGTTCCTATACATTCGCTTAACATCTCCCAGAATCTCTCTCTCTCCTCTACACTCCTTTCTTCTCCAGGTGCATTCACGCTTATTATGACCCACTTTTCGCATCCGACCCTTATTTTAATCCACATAATCCTTGAATTTACACATTTATATTCCCTCTTCTCATTCCATAACTGGTCCTTCAACATTATTGCTACCCCTTCCTTAGCTCTAACTCTCTCAGATACTCCTGACTTAATCCCATTTATTTCTCCCCACTGAAACTCGCCTACCCCCTTCAGCTTTGTTTCGCTTAGGGCCAGGACATCCAATTTCTTTTCATTCATAACATCAGCAATCATCTCTTTCTTATCATCCGCACTACATCCACGCACATTCAAACATCCCAGTTTTATCAAGTTTTTCTTCTCTTTTTTAGTAAATGTGTACAGGAGAAGGGGTTACTAGCCCATTGCTCCCGGCATTTTAGTCGCCTTATACGACACGCATGGCTTACAGAGGAAAGATTCTTTTCCACTTCCCCATGGACAATAGAGGAAATAAAGAAGAACAAGAGCTATTAAGAAAAAGAAGAAAAACCTAGATGTGTGTATGTATATATATGCATGTGCATGCCTGTGTTGTGTGACCTACGTGTAAGTAGAAGTAGCTAGATATACCTGTTATCCAGCGTGTTTATGAGACAGAAAAAAGACACCAGCAATCCTGACATCATGTAAAACAGTTTCAGGTTTCTGTTTCACAGTCACCTGGCAGGACGGTAGTACCTCCCTGGGTGGTTGTTGTCTACCAACCTATTACCTATATATATATATATATATATATATATATATATATATATATATATGTGTGTGTGTGTGTTTCCTAATTTTGGAAATACGTCAATGCAACTGGTGTAAAATATTAATATTAACTTACCTTCCTGATGGTGTGTTAACTGTCCTTCGAAGAGCCGTCAACTTTCAGTTACCTGCAAGGTAAACAATATTATTTATTAATAAACAAGTCTCAATCCCAGGTATACCCCTCAGTCTACAGCTTCAGGAAATATCCCCAGTCACACCCTTCAGGCAGGAACTTCATCCTTCCCTCCTTCAAGTACCTACAGTTACACTCTCTTCACACGAACCTCGTAAATATCAACACGATTTAATGATTTTTATACACAGCTCGCACACAGGAGAGAGCAGCTGACCACGACGTAAGGTCGAAACAACGTCGTGGTCAGCTGCTCTCTCCTGTGTGCAGGTTATTTGTGTGTTGTTCCAGTCTCGGCTTATTATTCTTTAATGATTTTGTACTAAACAATTCTTTAATTATATGAGAAAAAATAAGATTATCTTAAATAAAACTCATCTTCCCTTGATGGTGGACTGATGTAACCAGCTGGTGCTGGGGAAGGCTAGTGTCATCAACGCTTCTGTTTGTTTCATCAGCGCTTCTGTTTGTTTCATCAGCGCTTTTGTTGCATCAACACTCCTGTTGCATCAACACTTCTGTTGCATCAACACTTTTGTTGCATCAACACTTCTGTTGCATCAACACTTCTGTTGCATCAACACATCTGTTGCATCAACACTTCTATTGCATAAACACTACTTCTGTTGCATCAACACTTCTATTGCATCAACACCACTTCTGTTGCATCAACACTTCTATTGCATCAACACCACTTCTGTTGCATCAACACTTCTGTTGCATCAACACCACTTCTGTTGCATCAACACTTCTATTGCATCAACACCACTTCTGTTGCATCAACACTTCAATTGCATCAACACCACTTCTGTTGCATCAACACCACTTCTGTTGCATCAACACCACTTCTGTTGCATCAACACCACTTCTGTTGCATCAACACCACTTCTGTTGCATCAACAAAACTTCTGTTGCATCAACAAAACTTCTATTGCATCAACACCACTTCTGTTGCATCAACAAAACTTCTGTTGCATCAACACCATTTCTGTTGCTTCAACACTTCTATTGCATCAACACCACTTCTATTGCATCAACACCATTTCTGTTGCATCAACACTTCTATTGCATCAACACTACTTCTATTGCATCAACACTACTTCTGTTGTATCAATACCACTTCTGTTGAATCAACAATTCTATTAACACTTCTGTTACATCAGTGCTTCTGTTGCTTCAGTGGTGTGTGTGAGTGTGAGTGAGTGTGAGTGAGTGTGAGTGTGTGAGTGTGTGAGTGTGTGTGTGTGTGTGTGTGTGTGTGTGTGTGTGTGTGTGTGTGTGTGTGTGTGTGTGTGAGGTAGACTCCAGCAAACAAGTAATTTACAAAAGTATGGGCATCGTTAGATTGGATATGTGAAAGGGGGGGGACATGCTCCCTCCTCCCACTTTTTAAATGCAGATAAACATCATATACAAAGTCCTCCCCACGATTCGCTTCCTCAGTCCAATACAGAGACGAATGATTGAAGATCAGAAGGAGTTTGAAGTAATCCGTCCCTCAACCTAGGCTGAGGAATTCTCTTATTGGGAAAGTGGTGACAGGTATGTGAGAATGGTGACAGGTGTGACACAATGGTGACAGGTGTGACACAATGGTGACAAGTGTGGCAGAATGGTGATAGGTGTTGCATAATGGTGACAGGTGTAGCAGAATGGTGACAGGTGTGAGAGAATAAACAGGTATGACAGGATAGAAAAAACTGGAGATTGAAACACGTCTTGGAAATGTGACTAGAGTTTTCTGAGATAATCCCAGCATCAGCACTGAGGTATAATTGGACTGTGTACAGTCAATCCTAGTTTTGCCACGTTTCTTAAATTGTGAAATTTATTTCCAAGCGCTAAATTGAAAATGCTTCATCCAACTGGTTTCAAACTCTCAACGAGGGTATATTATACCTAATGGAATTTTTGGATTAACAAATTGGGGTATTGATTTCCGTGCTTTAACTTGAGAATGCCTCTTTCTATCGGCTTCAAACTTTCAACGGTGGCGTATCGTACCAAAAAACAAAACCTCTTATTTTTTTAATTTGGCTTTGTAGGTGCCACTTATTGTTGTAGGAAAATTAAATCTGCAGCTTGAAGGGTAATTCCACACCCACTGAGTTGGCTTTAATTAATGTTTGACAGGGAACAGTTCAAGGTCCTCTGCCTCTTGAGGGCGTTGATCTATAGCTCCTGAGTCTTTTGATGGTGTTCAGCTGCAGACGCCAGAGCTCTTGAGTATGGTGAGCTCTTTGGTTTCTTGAAGGTGTGGGTCTCTAACTCCTGGATTTCTTGGGTCTCTTGAGAAAGATAGGCTGCTCTCCTGCCTCTTCAGGAGTTTGAGCCACAACTGCTACAAGTTTTGTTAAGCTGAGGTACAGGAGGAATGGCGAGGCGAAACGTTGGGCATGTTTTCTTGCCCCTGCTGCCCCTGTTCACCTAGCATAGTATAGTATAGTATATCAATGATGCCAGCTGAGTCTGCAATAGTTGTGTCGTGTACTTGTAGAAATATAGATGATTATTATTATTACTATTATCATTATCATCATCATCATCATCATACGGGAATACCTCTCGCCGATCGCGCAGCGAATGAAACCTATCATGTCATTAATGAGTCCTCGTTGCCTTTTCACGATTTTCTTTCTGTACTGGCGTTGAGATAGAAGAGTTTGGCTGCCTCACACCATGTGCGTCGTGCCTCATGTACTGCCTTTAAGTCTCCTTATGTATATTTAGTAGAAGAGACTTGTATTTATAGCTCTTGTGTGCCTGGAATATGCGTATGTAGATTGGCCAGGTAATAGAGGCGTGGCGCGCGCGCGTGTGTGTGTGTGTGTGTGTATGTGTGTGTGTGGCGTGTTGCTGGGCTCACTGCTGCATCCTTACGTGCTGTTGGACTTACTAAAACCCAATAAATGAAGTAAACCTCGTAGAACTGGGGAAGATGAGATCCAAGGAAGACATGATAATGACGTACTAGATATCAAGTTTATTCTATAGGGAATATGGAGACAGACTTTTTGAGAGGAAGGGAGCGAGGATAAAGGATGCAAGATGAATAAGAAATCATAACGATCTGAGTGAGGAAGCGATGGAAGGAGATTCCATACATAGCTTAAAGAGTAGGTATGAAAGGGTCCATGAGACCAGGAACAGAGAGCAACCGTTCGCAGCGATTAACTGAGAGGCTGAGCCATGAGCAGAGAATCTACCCCAGCAACCACAACTAGCTGAATGTGTTTTGGCTCGTTCGACTCGCTAAGTACTAGCAGGTGTATACAACTAGTTAGGTACAGCTAGGTGAGTACAAGGAGGTGAGTACAAGGAGGTGAGTACCAACAGCCAGCACACAGCGGGGCTCCATCAGCACGCGAGCACAACGCTGCCATACATCATTCATAACGCAGAAACGAGACTTTTATTCTTATTTATTGGCCTCACGGGCCATTAAACATCATCACAAAGGTCATCCCTCACCAGAAGGCATATAACGTCTTGTTTTTAACAGTACGTATGGCAGTGATATGTCTGTGTTGTGTGTGGTAGTGTGTGAGTGTGTGTGTGTGTATGTGAGTGAGTGAGTGTGTGTGTGTGAGTGAGTGTGTGTGTGTATGTGAGTGAGTGTGTGTGTGTGTGTGTGTGTGTGTGTGTGTGTGTGTCTGTGTGTGTGTGTGTCTGTGTGTCTGTGTCTGTGTGTGTATGTGTGTGTGTGCGCGCGCGCGCCTGCATTCTGCGTTTCATTGTTTACTTTTACAAACTTGAATAAAACAGTTGATTCTCTCTTTCTACCCATACAAACATTTATACGCACACACACACACATACTTAATTGTGGAGCCCCTAGCAATGAGGAGGATATGTCGTTATCACGGGCAACGCTTGTCCAGGGCGTTGGCTCTATGGTACAGGAAAGCAGCAGCAGTCCTCGCTGGGTCCTCCTCCTTGAATTTGTACACTCATTTCTGACTTGCCTAAATCTTTGGTAAATCTCTGGGTTAGCACAATACTAAGGTAAGGAGTAAAATTATAACCAGAACACTTTCGTATGTTAACACAGACATCTTCAGGTGTCTTAACTAGAAAGATTATTAAATATACGTACATTAGAGTAAGATACATTTGAATAAAGTAGCCTGGGTCTCACTATTTACTGAAAAACTCCATTGGTTTTAGTAACCTGCCATTTGCAGTATCTGCCGCATTGTTCCCTTATCCACCCTGTCATTTGCCTTTTCTAAATCCATAAATGCAACAAAAAGTTCCTAAACTTTAAGTATTGTTCACTTGTATACTTCAGTGTAAACACTTGGTCTTCGCTTTTCCTAACTAACCCTTCCTAAAACTTCCTTGTTCCTGTGCTGTCCTACTTTCTGCCTTTCTCTCAATTCTTTCAAGAATAACACTACTATACACTTTACCTGGTATATCCAACAGGCTTATTTCCCCTACAGTTATTTTACTCTCTTTTTGTCATTTCTCCTTAAATAAACTATGCAAACTCCCATCCAATTCCTAGGTACGCTTGCCCCTTCTTGCATATATTGAACAAATACACCAAACTCTCCAAAATAACATCCGCACCTGCCTTTGACATTTCTATCTTAATTCCATCTATCCCAGCTGCTTTACCTACTGCCTTGCACACTTCCTGCACAATAACATCTAGGTCTTCCTCACTCCCACATGATGTTATTACCTCCCTGATCAATGCCCAATATATAATTTTGGTCCAACCGTTCAGCGGCGTGTAGGGTGGCGCCCTTCCATTCCGTCGTGTTTCAGGTGTCGGTCATCCATTCATGAATTTCCAGGAATCGGTCCCTACACTAATCTAATCTAATCTAATCTAATTCAGCCTAACCGTGCTTGCAACGTTTACTTGGTGCGTTCGAGTCTGGAGTGCGTCCAGACAGCGTTGCATGTATTCATGCGTGGAGTGCCTCTAGCACTGCATGCGTTCATGCCTGGAGTACGTCCAGCCAGCGCTGCGTGCGTTCATGCCTGGAGTACGTCCAATCAGCGCCGCTGGGTGCGTTCATGCCTGGAGTGCGTCCAGTCAGCGCTGGGTGCGTTCATGCCTCCATCTTCTCTCCTCATACATCATACTAACCCAAACTGCCTCAATAATAAATTACTTGTGGCTATGCCTCTGATCTCGTTGATGACACCCTGGCCCGGACCACACCCTGGCCCGGACCACACCCTGGCCAGGGCCACCACTGCTTTCTCTCTCTCTCTCTCTCTCTCTCTCTCTCTCTCTCTCTCTCTCTCTCTCTCTCGAACAGACCAAACTTCAGCAAATTTAAATAAGTAATTAAACACACACACACACACCCAGCTATGTCTCGACACCTGCAACCACAAATAGGTGAGTACACACACACACACACACACACACTGCGTGTAGGGAATGGAATGATAGCGCTACCGTAGCTGCAATTAAGGGACGGAGAATCGAACTCACAACACTTCTCGCCCTGAATGACAGGTCTAGACAGACGTTAATCGCCTCCAAGCAATGTCCTGCAGTGTCCACGAACATTAAAAATTAATTCGTTCACGTCAAAGTCATTTATTGCAGTTCCAGAATTTCTTTTTTAAATTGAACCTTTAAAAAAAAAAGCATATTATGGAAGATTATATTAGAATATAATGTAATTTTTGTTAACACAGATTACATTGGAATATAGTGTAATTTTTGTTAACACAGATTACATTGGAATATAATGCAATCTTTGTTAACACAGATTAGATTGGAATACAGTGTAATCTTTGTTTACACAGATTACATTGGAATATAATGTAATCTTTGTTAACACATATTACATTGGAATATAATGTAATCTTTGTTAACACAGATTACATTGAAATATAATGTAATCTTTGTTAACACAGATTACATTGAAATATAATGTAATCTTTGTTAACACAGATTACATTGGAATATAATGTAATCTTTGTTAACACAGATTACATTAAAATATAATGTAATCCATGTTAGAGTTTAATTCACCTTAAATCAGCGAAGCAACTTGGCTAAGGGCGCCTCAAAACAGGCAAGAAGGGTTCTTAATTCAAGGAACTGGAGCTGCCTTTCTATTCCTTGGATCAGATCTGATTGCTTTCCCAGTGTCCAGGTGATGTGTGATCCTTACGGATTTAGCTCTTCTACAATGGAAAAAACAATAGTCTGGAGTCTTCTCAGTGAACTGTGTCGTCCCCGGAACACTGTGTCGTCCCCGGAACACTGTGTCGTCCCCGGAACACTGTGTCGTCCCCGGAATACTGTGTCTTCCCCAGAATACTGTGTCGTCCCCAGAACACTGTGTCGTCCCCGGAACACTGTGTCGTCACCGGAACACTATGTCGTCCCCAGAATACTGTGTCGTCTCCGGAACACTGTGTCGTCCCCGGAACACTGTGTCGTCCCCGGAACACTGTGTCGTCCCCAGAATACTGTGTCGTCCCCAGAACACTATGTCGTCCCCAGAACACTGTGTCGTCCACAGAACACTATGTCGTCCCTAGAATACTGTGTCGTCCCCAGAACACTATGTCGTCCCCAGAACACTGTGTCTTCCCAAGAACACTTTATAGTCCCAAGAACACTTTGTCGTCCCAAGAACAGTGTGTCGTCCCAAACGTCGCCCCCAGAACATTGCGTCGTCCCCAAAACGTCGTCTCTTGAACACTTTGTCGTCCCTAGAACACTGTGTGGTCCCTAGAACACTGTGTCGTCCTCAGAACACTGCTTCTTCCCAAAAACACTGCGTTGTCGCCAGAACATCTCGTCGTCCCTAGAACACTGTCGTCCCAAGAATACTGCGTCGTCCCCAGACACTGTGTAGTTCCTCAAAACACTGTCGTCCCTCAGAACACTGTGTCGCTCTTCAGAACACTGCGTCGTCCCCAAACCACTGTGTCGTCCCCAAAACACTGTGTCGTCCCTCAGAGAACTGTGTCGTCCCTAGAACACTGTGTCGTCCCCAGAACATTGTGTTGTCCCTTATAATACTGTGTCGTACCCAGTACACTGTGTCATCCCAGAACACTGTGTCATTTCCACAACACTGAGTCGTCCCTAGAACATTGTGACGTCCCTTATAATACTGTGTCGTACGCAGAACACTGTGTCGTCCCTTGGACACTGTGTTGTTCCTCAGACGACTGTGTCGTCCTCAGAACACTGTGCCGTCCCTCAGAACACTGTGTCATCCATAGAACACTGTGTCGTCAATAGAACACTGTGTCGTCCCTCAAAGCACTGTGTCGTCCCTCAAAGCACTGTGTCGTCCCTCAAAGCACTGTGTCGTCCCCAGAACACTGTGTCGTCCCTCATAACACTGCGTTGTTCCCAGAATATATTGTCGTCCCTTGTAACACTGTGTCGTTCTCAGAACACTGCGTCGTCCCTAGAACACTGGGTCGTCCCCAGAACACTGCGTCGTCCCCAGAACACTGTGTCATCCCCAGAACAGTGTCGTCTCCAGAATATTGCGTCGTCTCCAGGGACACTGTGTCGTCCCTAGAACACTGTGTCGTCCCCAGAACAGTGTCGTCTCAAGAACACTGTGTCGTCCCCACAAGAATGCGTTACTCTATCAGTTTTTAATCACCCCAATTCCCCTTAATCCCCTCTCTCTCTCTCTCTCCCCATCCCCCCAGTTAGAAATAACCAGTAATTTCACGGTTCCTGGAGAGATTATTATGTAGGCTTAACCCGGACCGGTGGCTGCGGGTATGGATATACGAGAGGAGCGATGATAGCAATTTGGCGAGATCCAATCATCTTAACTCAGAGTCTGATGCTTTAGTAAGGTGTTCGGAGCTTATTGTTTGAGGCAATTGTGTAGTAATGGCTGTACTTTGAGAGGCGCCTTCATTCGTCTTACTCCTGTACACGGAGGGGCAAAAATGCTTATTGGACAGAGCTGGACAGGTAAGACTGTCTCCACCTTGTCTTGCATTAAGGCGTGTTTGTCTTCTCCCAGCTATGTGAAGACAGAGATAAGAGTGGCTGAACAAGGTTTTATGGGGGACAACTTTTGGGCTCTGTGTAGAACTTTGTCGAGTTATGTCTTGATGAAGCTCTGCGAAGAGCGGAATGCTGTCCCAAATAAATGCTTGTTATTGTGTACAGCTTTATGAACGCCGACAAGTGAGCAGAGACCGCATCTCGACCGCGGTCATACATCCGGGTGTAGAGCTTTTTATCAAGTTATGGCTTGGTAAAGCTCTCCACTGAACGATATGTAGTCTCGATTAAATCGTGTTCTGCAACCTGGAGCGATACGAGTAAAACATTAGTTCAACTGGTATTGACACAAAAATGTGGGCTTTAACAAATCCAAATGGCATTTAGTCAACAGTGACTTCACGAAAGTCTAACACAGAACGAAACGTTGCAACGCGTGTCTTTCCCTCGTCTGTGTCTGTGTCTTTAACACTTGAGTGTGTATGTGTGTGTCTTCAACACTTTCCTGTGTGTTTTCAACACGCCTATGTCTTTAACATTTCTTTGTGTGTCTTCAACGCATGTGAGAACCTCACCATTATCCTTCACCTTCTTCCTCAGCGCCGGCACCGTGGGGTGATGGAAGGTCTTCTGGCCCTCGGGGCTGCCCTCATCGTTCTTCTCTCCTGCCGCCTCGCCGTTATGGGCTCCCAGCCGCCGGAGTTCGCTCCCGCCGACAACCCGGCGGCGGACTGCGAGTCTCCTGGGGTGCGGGCGCTGACGTTCTTCTTCCTGCCGGCGTTCAACACGTGGTTGCTGCTGTGCCCCTACACGTTGTCCTTCGACTGGTCCATGGAGGCCATCCCGCTGGTGGCGTCCCTGGCGGACCCCAGGAACCTGGCCTCCCTGGCTCTCTACGCCTCCTTGGGCCTGCTGGCGCTGGTCTCGCTGCTGGCTCTGCGGCGGAGACGTCTCGGCGAGGACACCGGCGGCAACGAGACGGCCACATCAGGAGACGTGACGATCATGGGCCTTGCCCTTATCCTCCTCCCGTTTCTCCCGGCCACTAACCTCTTCTTCTACGTGGGTTTCGTGGTGGCCGAGCGCATCCTCTACATCCCTTCGATGGGCGTGTGTCTGTTGGTGGCGTGGGGGGCACACCTGCTGCACGCGCGAGCGCGCACCGCCCGCGCTCGCCGGCTCCTGAAGGCGGCGCTGGTGGTGCTCTTCCTGCTCTTCTCGGCCCGGACGTGGACTAGGAACCACGACTGGGCCACAGAGGAGAACCTCTACCGCTCAGGAATCGCCATCAATCCTCCCAAAGGTGAGTACCCAATAGCTTGGTCCTCAATACTACCTCACTGGCCACTCCTTGACCTCTTACTCGAGGATCAATACTTCTCCTCTTTCTCGAGGGGATTCAATCTTTGCTTCATCCATCCCTCTCTACTGATATATTATCATAACTGCAACAATCAGAACCGCCCCTCCTTAACCACCATAACACAACTGCACGTACAGAGGCACATACAACACCATCACTACCACTACACAACTGCAGTTGATACCACTACAACCACGACAACATTGCAACCACTAACATCACCAGCAGCAGTCACGACGACAGTACTACTACCACAACAACAGCTAAACATCAGCCACGACAACACCACCACGACAGCAGTAACTCTACCACAACAATATTAACCTGTGAAACTTTGCTATGGTTTCCTAAGCAGAAATGCCGAGAAGAAAGGCAACTCAAAGAGACCTTTCCAGTCCTTCTCTTCAGAGTTCACAAACAATGCCTCACCCTCCCCTCCCCATGGTCAGTTATTATTATTGTTAATTATCACTATTTTTTTAACACGTCGTCCGTCTCCCACCGAGTCAGGGTGACCCAAAAAGAAAGAAATCCCCCAAAAAGAAAATACTTTCATCATCGTTCAACACTTTCACCTCACTCATACATAATCACTGCCTTTGCAGACGCGCTCAGATACGACAGTTTAGAAGTCCCTCCAAACTGCCAATATTCCAAACCCCTCCTTTAAAGAGCAGGCATTGTACTTCCCATTTCCAATACTCAAGTCAGGCTAACCGGTTTCCCTGAATCCCTTCACAAAATATTACCCTGTTCACACTCCAACAGCTCGTCAGGTCCCAAAAACCATTCGTCTCCATTCACTAATATCTAACATGCTCACACACGCTTGCTGGAAGTCCAAGCCCCTCGCCCACGAAACCTCCTTTAACCCCTCCCTCCAACCTTTACGAGGATGACCCCTACCCCGCCTTCCTTACCCTACAGATTTATACGCTCTCCAAGTCATTCTACTTTGATCCATACTCTCTAAATGACCAAACCACCTCAACAACCCCTCTTCAGCCCTCTGACTAATACTTTTAGTAACTCCACACCTCCTCCTAATTTCCACACTCCGAATTCTGTGCATAATATTTACACCACACATTGCCCTTCGACAGGATATCTCCACTGCTTCCAGCCACCTCCTCGCTGCAGCATTTACAACCCAAGCTTCACACCCATATAAGAGTGTTGATGCCACTATACTTTCGTACATTCCCTTGTTTGCCACCATGGATAACGTTCTTTATCTCCACAGATACCTCAACGCACCACTCACCTTCTTTCCTTCATCAATTCTATGGTTAACCTCATCCTTCATAAACCCATCCGCTGACAAATCAATTCCCAAATATCTGAAAACATTTACTTCTTCCACTATACTTCCACTATATGTGATATCCAATTTTTCTTTATCTAAATCGTTTGATACCCCCATCACCTTACTCTTATCTATGTTCACTTTCAACTTTCTACCTTTACACACCCTCCCAAACTCGTCCACTAACCTTTGCAACTTTTCTTTAGAATCTCCCATAAGGACAGTATCATCAGCAAAAAGTAACTGTGTCAACTCCCATTTTGCATTTAATTCTCCATAATTTAATCCCACCCCTCTCCCCAACACCCTAGCATTTACTTCTTTTACAACCCATCTATAAATATATTAAACCATGGTGACATTGTCTTTCCTCCGTAAGCCATACGTGTTGTAAAAGTCAACTAAAATGCCGGGAGCAATGGGCTAGTAACCCCCTTTTCCCGTATAGCTTACTAAAAAGAAAAAGAATTATTATTATTATTATTATTATTTGAAATAGTCATTATTACCGTTTTTCCTATACTAAATGATTGTATTGCTATTGTTGTGCATTTTGCTATGCTATTCTTTTGTTTATATATTGTTCACTATGTGAAGGTTATACAGTATGTGAATGTTATACGCTGTGTGAAGAACGTTACACACTGTGTGAACTTTATACAGTGTGTGAAAGTTATATACTGTGTAAATTGTTATATATCGTGTAAATTGTACCATCTCTCACTCCTCCCTCCCTCCGTTCTTCCTTCCTCCCTCCTTCCCTATCTTCCCCTTTCTTCTTATTTTCCTCCCTCCCTCTCTCCCTTTCTTCCTCCCTCTCTTCCTTGCTATCTCCCTTCCCTTCCTTCCTCCATCCAATTACCTCCCTCCCTCTCCCTTCCTTCCTCCCTTTCTTCCTTGCTATCTCCCTTCCTCCCTACCTCCATCCAATTTCCTCCCTCCCTCCTTCTCTCCCTTCCTCCTTCCTTCCCTCCTTTCCTTCTTCCTCTCGCTCTCTCCTTCCCTTCGCAACAGAAGGGAAGTAGAACATGACAGGAGCCGTAAAAGAATAACGGAGTATCGCTGTAATTGCTTCATTAGAGACGATTTGCATAATTAAGTCAAATTAGCGATAACTGGGTCAAAGTAGCGATAATCAGGTCAAAGTAGTGAAAATTAGGTCAAAGTAGCGATAATTGGATCAAAGTAGCGATAATTAGATCAAAGTAGCGATAATTAGATCAAAGTGTCGATAATTAGGTCACAATAGCGATGATTAGCTCAAAGTAGAGATAATTAGGTCAAAGTATCGAAAAGTTGTTGAACGAGTGGCGGGAAATAATTCTCTCTTCCCCCCACCTCCTCCCTTCTTCTCTTCACCCCTCCCAACAAACCCGTCCCTCCCCACCAAACTAACCCCTCCCTAGCTCCCTCCCCTCCTACAGGACCCCTCTACCCATTGCTAACCCCATCTTATCCATCTATCCCATTTACTGCCTTGTTTCCTCCTACCCCTCGTTGTCTATCATCTATTCCTTGTAGTTCTGTTTATTTCGCATTTTGTCTCTCGTACTTCTCTCCTCTACCTCCTTCCATCCTTCATTCGTTTCCTCCACCTCCTTCCGTCAGGATCATACACACACACACACACACACACACACATATACACACACACACACATACACACACACACACACATACATACACACACACATACACACACACACACACACACACACACACACACACACACACACACACACACACACACAACCACAGCGTGACTCCCAGGATCCTTATTCAAATCAGCGTCTGAGCCTCGCCGCCTGTTCTCAGAATTTCAATAGTTCATAAACGTATAATTTCGACTAGTTGGCCCGGCCGGCAAGTGGTGGTTACTGTGCTGCCACTACACCAGCCATCACCACCACTACTACCACCACCACTACTACTACCATTACCACTACTACCACCACTACTACTACAATCACCACTACTACCACCACCACTACCACCACCACCATTACTACCACCACCACCACCATTACTACCACCAATATCACCACCACCACTATTACTATCACCACCAACACTACTATCACCACTACCAACCACCACTACTACCAGCCATCACCACTACCACCACCCTCACTAACACACTAACCACCACTACCACCACCACAACAATCACTACCATCACTACTACACCAACCACTACTACTACCACCACTACAAACATCACTACCACACCAACCACCACTACCACTGTCCCTCACAGACCATTCCTTGCCTTCGCCTTTGGCTCAAATCAACATTCCATCAAATCTCTTTAAGATCTTAACCTATGAGAGAGAGAGAGAGAGAGAGAGAGAGAGAGAGAGAGAGAGAGAGAGAGAGAGAGAGAGAGAGAGAGAGAGAATGTGTGTACTCAATCTGTTGTATATGCTGGGGTCGAGACTCAGCTCCTGGCCCTGCCTTCTTGACGCGCATGCGTCTGTTAGTTACCAGTTGTTAATGACACCTGTCGATAGACACTTTATTGTGTGTGTGTGGGGGGGAGGGGGGTTTGTGTACTCAATCAGTTGCTTTTGCAGGAGCTAATTTATAAGGACCATGACAGTAAATAGTTTTTCATTTTGCCCCCCCCCCAAATAAAAACTTTTTCATATCCACATTATAAACACTTCTGCACAGTGTAAAGAACACATATTTACAACATGTACAGTAAAATACATGTTGTAATAATAACAAGACATTATTACCAAAGTAACGGTAATTAACGTAACAAATAAAAACAGTAAGGGGTAATAGGTGATCAGCGAGTAATAATGAGACGAGACAAACACAACAGTAAATATACTGTTGCAAAAAAAAAAAAGAAGTGAGGCAGCACTTGCTGGCCAACTTGTTGACACTGACGATAAACTGGACTATTATTTTTTTTTCTGACATTTAGATTTTCAATATGATGTTTTTGTGAGGTGATGGAGGGAAGCGGATGTTGTGGGGGTGTTGATGTATGCTGCTGTGTACTTGATGTTGACTTACTGTCTTACTTTGGGATGCTAGTGCGCATCTTCGGCCTCATTAATCCACAATATCCGTGTTGCGCATGCTTACGATGGATTCGGCTCAGGAATGAGAGAGACGAGAGATGCAGAGTGAGGATGTAAGAGGAGAGAGAGAGAGAAGAGAGAGAGAGAGAGAGAGAAAGAGAGAGAGAGAGAGAGAGAGAGAGAGAGAGAGAGTCTAAGACTCTCCAGGGGGCACCAATCATGCAAGAAAATAATTAGCCAGCGTTGCGTGTGGCGGCGGCGGTGGTGGCAGCGGCGGCGGCGGTGGTGGCAGCGGCGGCGGCGGCTCCTCCGTACATTGACCTAACAACCCGACCGGCCGTTCATCTTTGTCCCACCACCTAGTTATCACCCGCAACTATCCCCCCCTTGGAACGCTCATTTGGTCCCTTTTAACTACCCGGCTCATCAAACTAACTCACCGCCGCCTCTACGCTCATTCAGGTGTGAGCAACGAACGTATTGTGTCTCGAAAGCTGGTTCGCTTCCCGTATACAACCATCCATCATTCACACGGCTGTTTCATGCGGTTGCTGGGTCACCCGCCTACTCGGTCATCCGGCTGCTCGGGCATCCGGCTGCTCGGGCATCCGGCTGCTCGGGCATCCAGCTGCTCGGGCATCCGGTTGTTCGCTCATCCGGAACTGCTCTTTTCTCTCTACAGTCTCTCTCTATTCCTTCCGCCTCTGCGAGGGAGGGGGTGGGGGTGTTCCTTGATGCTAATAAAGGGTTCTTGATGTCAGGCATTAGATTATTATTATTATAATCAAATAGAAGCGCTAAACCACAGAGCCAGGCATTAAAGCTATCCCTCCCCTTCCTCTAATACCCCTTCCCCTCAATCCTCAGGCTGTCAAACGTCCCTTGCTATTTGCCCCTTAATTAAATATACATAGGTTTCTTCTACTCTTCTCATTTCTAAGTATATAATAAGTATCCACCAATACACTAATCATTCAGCATGTATATATATATTTTTTTTTTTTTATTAACACATCGGCCGATTCCCACCAAGGCAGGGTGGCCCGAAAAAGAAAAACTTTCATCATCATTCACTCCATCACTGTCTTGCCAGAAGGGTGCTTTACACTACAGTTATAAAACTGCAACATTTACACCCCTCCTTCAGAGTGCCGGCACTGTACTTCCCATCTCCAGAACTCAAGTCCGGCCTGCCGGTTTCCCTGAATCCCTTCATAAATGTTACTTTGCTCACACTCCAACAGCACGTCAAGTATTAAAACCATATGCCTCCATTCACTCCTATCAAATACGCTCACACATGCTTGCTGGAAATCCAGGCCCCTCGCACACAAAACTTCCTTTACCCCTCCCTCCAACCTTTCCTAGGCCGACCCCTACCCCGCCTTCCTCCACTACAGATTTATACACTCTCGAAGTCACTCTGTCTCGTTCCATTCTCTCTACATGTCCAAACCACCTCAACAACCCCTCCTCAGCTCTCTGGACAATCGTTTTGGTAATCCCGCACCTCCTCCTAATTTCCAAACTCCGAATTCTCTGCATTATATTCACACCACACATTGACCTCAGACATGACATCTCCACTGCCTCCAGCCTTCTCCTCGTTGCAACATTCATCACCCATGCTTCACACCCATATAAGAGCGTTGGTATAACTATACTCTCATACATTCCTCTTTACTTCCATGGACAAGGTTCTTTGTCTCCACAGACCCGAAGTGCTCCACTCACCCTTTTCCTCATCAATTCTATGATTCACCTCATCCTTCATAGACCCATCCGCCGACATGTCCACTCCCAAATATCTGAATACATTCACCTCCTCCATACTCTCTCCCTCCAATCTGATATCCAATCTTCGTCACCTATTCTTTTTGTTATCCTCATCACCTTACTCTTTCCTATATTCACTTTCAATTTTCTTCTTTTACACACCCTACCAAATTCATCCACCAACCTCTGCATTATTATTTTATTAACACATCGGCCGATTCCCACCAAGGAAGGGTGGCCCGAAAAAGAAAAACTTTCATCATCATTCACTCCATCACTGTCTTGCCAGAGGGGTGCTTTATACTACAGTTATAAAACTGCAACATTAACACCCTCCTTCATATATATATATATATATATATATATATATATATATATATATATATATATATATATTTTTTTTTTTTTTTTTTGAACAAGTCGGCCGTCTCCACCGAGGCAGGGTGACCCAAAAGAAAGAAAATCCCCAAAAAGAAAATACTTTCATCATAATTCAACACTTTCATCTCACTCATACATAATCACTGTCTTTGCAGAGGCGCTCAGATACGACAGCTGAGAATAAGTCCCTCCCAGCGGTCACTATCCCAGACCCCTCCTTTAAAGTGCAGGCATTGTACTTCCCATTTCCAGGACTCAAGTCCAACTAAATCAACTAACTGGTTTCCCTGAA
>WNWK01000757.1:192500-237500 GCA_009830355.1 Cherax destructor
GAAGACCACATGCCTCATTTCCTCTTATTAGTCCTCATCTTTATTGCTTCTAATTCCCTATTTTATTGCTCCTGTGCGTCACGCCTGGAGCTTCAGCCGCTCTCTCCTGGGACCATTCCAGATGTCGACTTCAGTTACACCAGACCCGACTTGTGTGTCCCGCTGGGTATTTGTACAGTACATGTACTTATATATATATCACTGGCGTCTGCTGTAATGCCTCTGCCAAGAGGCTTGGATCCCACTAACATAGTGTTGGATCTCACTAACGTAATGTTGGATCTCACTAACTTAATGTTGGATCTCATTGACATAGTGTTGGATCTCACTGACATAGTGTTGGATCTCACTAACGTAGTGTTGGATCTCTATGACAGTGTTAGATTTCACTAACGTAGTGTTGGATCTCACTAACGTAGTGTTGGATCTCACTAACGTAGCGTTGGATCCCGCTGACGTTGTGTGAAATTCCACTGAGTTCCTTATTTACTATTAATGTGTGGGTTATACTGTATTTGCCTCCTTCAGATATGGGGCTCTCTTATTTTTCTCCTAATGATCCTGGAGAGAGAGAGAGAGAGAGAGAGAGAGAGAGAGAGAGAGAGACGATTAGCATTTATATGGTTCTCCACGTTGCACATGCAATTAGAACCCATACACTCAAAGACGGCCCTAGGATATTCGAACAAGGGTAGTCAAGAAACATTAAAAAAAGAGAGAAGAGAGCGGGGTAAATCTTAAACGCCCAGAAATAATAATAATAATAATAATAATAATAATAATAACAGTAATGATAATCAGCTTAAGGAGTGGTGGAGGCCCTGGTTCCTGTTTGTCGAGTCAAGTGTTGATAATGGACACACAAACACACACACATGTGAGATACATGAACAAAAGGACACAACTTGGAGTTGTCAAGAAGTGGAACAATCTGGAGAGTGAAATAGTGGAGGCAGGATACATACGTAGCTTTAAGTAGAGGTACGATAAGGCTCTTGGAGCCGGGAGAGAGTGGACCTAGTAGCGGCCAGTGAAGAGGGGCCAAGGGCTGTGACTCGATCTCTGCAACCACATATAGGTTAGTAAACACACACGTTATATATAACAGAAGAAAATTTAGAAAGAAAAAATGGAAAAGGAAGTTAATGAATTAGAGAGAGGAGTTTTATTTTTTAATTAAAAAATGAGTACACCTGTAGTGCGTTGCTACTCCATCTAATTGATAGTAACAAATATGGTAGAGAGAAGCGAAGAGGTAAGGGAAAATTGAACCGAAAGAGATAGAAGTCGAACAAGGAAAACATGAGACAGGTAGCCAGGTAGGGTGTCGATGGCCAGGGTAGGGGCGGGCTAGGGCGTGTGAGGCAGGTGGATGAGGTGTGAGGGGTAGGTAGATGGGTAAGGTGATGTCGTTGGGGGTGTTGAGGTGCAGGTTCGGGGGACGGTTAGGTAGCTAGGTGGGTGGAGAGAGATAGTGAGTGGGTGGCTGAGGTGTGGACCTAGAATTCAGAGATGAGTTGATACATGGGGTGACAATCCTGCTCTCTCTCTCTCTCTCTCTCTCTCTCTCTCTCTCTCTCTCTCTCTCTCTCTCTCTCTCTCTCTCTCTTCTATCTATTTCCCTCTTTTTCTCCCTACAAGTTAAATAACTGCTTCATCCAAAGACATGGACCAACCAGGGACCAGCTAAGAGCAAGCCAGCCTCTTAGCACACTCGTGAAGAAGGTAACAAGATCTCAAAATGAGAAATACACTTAATACCATCTCTATGTCACAGGTTTGCCTCTGCTTCCAGAGAACTGCCTGTTGTGGGCAATCATCTCACAGTAATAAACCGCAAATCTCACTTCCATTCACCAGTGTAGTGATTACTGAATAAAGTCATCTTGTACAAATACATGTACTTCACGAGAAACAATACTCACAATACAGAACACATTTACATACAAGCACACAACAGGCCCAGTGTCTTAGCGACAAGTTCCTTTGATAAATGGTAATTAACAATTGAAAGGATAACAGATTGCTAAATGCTAAGTTAATAAACCAGATTAATCATATAAAATATACATCACCCAAGACACTTAAGATCCACTCATGTATCAAGGTCCTAAACTCGCCAACACACGTCTCCACTTCAGTGTGTATAGAGATAACATCTAATCAAAAACTATGTTCATACAATGCAGTGTGTAGATGCAAACAAGGCAAATTCTAAGTCTGCTACAGTAATATTTAGAAAACAAACCACTCCCTGAGTCCACACCTGACACTCTCAGAGACAAGGTCCATGCAAAGACTAAGTTTGCGTGTGTGTGGATACTGTGAACAAAGGAGTGGTGAGCCTTGCTTCCAGAGGCAAAGTCAACAATGAAGTTAAAACGGAGCTAAATCCTAAGTCAGCACACATGACGGTGTATAGGCTTTTAGAAAGAATCCTCACAATGGACATAGGCTAAAATAAAGCAAGACAAAGTATGCAGATGAAGACATATGCACAGTTCAAGTCATTTACTGCGGAAACGTTTCGCCACAAGTGACTTCTTCAGCTAGTGCATATGTCTTTATCTACATATTGTCGGTACCTAAAGTCAGCTCTCGATCAGCCGGGCTGTGGTTCGTGTGTTGAATTGTGCATGACCAGCAGTAACAGCCTGGTTGATGAGGCCTTGACCCACCGGGAAGTCTGGTCGAGGCCTCCAGTTAGACTAAGCAGGTAGATCACCATACCTCTCTAGTCAATGCAAGACAATACTCAGTAACTGTAATTCCCCAAAAATAACTGTACAGGAAAGTGTTTGTATGTGAGGCTGTGTGGCTGCAGGCAGAGCAACGTAGCTCATGTCCTTCCCTGGTCAGCGACAACACACCAAATGAGCTCTGAGCGAGTGTGGGGAAGGAAAAATTGGAACGCTCCAGCTGGCAGTTTGAAAAGAGTAAGCACATTTACAACTCATTAGCAAGTAGAGCAAAAGATTGTCCAAATAGAGGCTTTTTCAGCATTCTCGTCTTTGTCCACACACCTATCAGCGTTGTGCTCTCCAGTCAGAATACCTACTGACCTATGTTAGGCCAACCTGTTCTCCAATGATGGCAGAGAACAATGATGGCAGAGAACAATGATGGCAGATAATTTCCCAAGAATTGCCCTCCATATACTCAGAAAATTTTAATAGTATTCTAAGTTACGTTAGGTGTGATTCGGCTACGTTAACATATGTTAACCTTCATTAACTCATAATTACACTACAATAACTAAATTAAAACAAATAAAAATCTTACGTCCGGCAGCGCGGGATATACAACGAAATTTCACGCGTGCACTTTCACATGCATGGTTGAAGAGATCCTCCTCACACCCATTTCTAAGATTTCTTAGACGAAATTTACTCATTACACCAACTTCAACTTTCCAACTCTCACTCACCTTCTCCCTCCCTCTTCCCAACTCTCCCTCACCTTCTCCCTCCCTCTTCCCAACTCTCACTCACCTTCTCTCTCCCTCTTCTTCCCAACCGGTTAACGCTTTATTACGAATATAATAATAATACTCACCCAACCATTGGCACTCGTAAATTTGGCTAACCTATTAGAGCAAACACATCGTTAAGACAGACAGTGATGGCATAAATACAGATCAGCGGAAGATGTTATCCTGCTTTGAAACGTATATGAACGTGTTTGACATCTATCTTTGGAGTTTTCTGTCTTACGTAGTTCCAAGAGCACATGTCTGCTGTTTGCTGTCAAAACAGCAGACATGAGCTCACAGGGTTTAAAATCGTGGACTTAGAATATGAGTGTGATTATAAGATTGCTTCTTTGCGATTACATTTTTAAACCACGGGAGCAGAACTTGTGGTGTTACGTGTCCAGTGCTCGGTTTAGGAAAACGTATTTAGTTTCCAGTAGTTGTGTGTCTGCAATTGATCAGCTGTAATTACGTATGTGAGTGTGATCTAGGCCTTGGACCTGCTTAACCATTTTTCTTAAGTGATCTGTCATATCTTTTTTTTAAAGCTGTGAGCTGTTGTGTCCAGCAATTTGTCGTTATCCAATCTAGTCAACCTCTTTACTACTCTGTTATAATGATCAGTATCTTAAGCTATTCTACCTACTACTCTCTTCTTTTCTCTTTTTACAGCATATGGCAACTTGGCCAACATCTTGAGTTCTCAAGGCAAAAAAGAGGAGGCAGAGTGGGCGTATAAGAAGGCCCTGTCGTATCGTTCCAACATGGCCGACGTCCACTACAACCTGTGAGTATATATGGTCGATCTTCTATTGTTACTATTGCTTCAGCTCTTTTGTTCGTAGCAGATGCAGGTAGGTACTGTATACAGATATGGAGGTGTAGGCGGAGAGGTCTGACCGTTCTAACATGGCCGATTTCCAATACAACCTCCTAGTTTTTGGTTGATCTGCTTCTGATGCTGCTGTTGCAGCTTCTGCAATTTATCTACTCATCCTAGCCACTGTAGGTATATGGATAAATATATTGCAGGATTTATATAGAGGGAAGCATATTTCTCCATATTCCTACAGTGGCTAGGATGAGTAGATAAATTGCAGAAGCTGCAACAGCTGCAACAGCAGCATCAGAAGCAGATAAATCATAAACTAGCAGGTTGTAGTGGAAGTCGGCCATGTTAAAACGGTCAGACGTCTCCGCCTAGACCTCCATATCTGTCTACAGTACCTACCTGCATTTGATAGAGTGATAGAGACAATAAAACATAGAACGTTACACAGAACAACAGATCTAACGGTGGAAAGCAGGGTAGTGATGGATACACTGAGTGAGAATTCAATAAGTATAAAGGGACCACGACTCTTCAACACCCTTTCTTCATACATAAGGGGGATTAACAACAGACGCGTGGCTGTCTTCAAGAATGAACTCGACAAATTTCTGAAATCAATTCCTGATCAACCGGGATGTGGTGCATAGGTAAGGCCGCACGCAGTGGTCATCAAGAGCCTGATCAATCAGGCGAGAAAGTAGGAGGCCTGCAATAAACAGAGCCAGTTCCTCTACCACGCCAGCAGTGAAGAGAGCCAAGTGCTCTACCACGCCTGCAGTGAAGAGAGCCAAGTGCTCTACCACACCAACAGTGAAGAGAGCCAAGTGCTCTACCACGCCAGCAGTGAAGAGTCAAGTGCTCTACCATGCCATCAGTGAAGAGAGCCAAGTGCTCTACCACGCCAGCAGTGTTGAGAGCCAAGTACTCTACCACGCCAACAGTGAAGAGTCAAGTGCTCTATCATGCCAGCAGTGAAGAGAGCCAAGTGCTCTACCACGCCAGCAGTGAAGAGAGCCAAGTGCTCTACCACGCCAGCAGTGAAGAGAGCCAAGTGCTCTACCACGCCAGCAGTGAAGAGAGCCAAGTGCTCTACCACGCCAGCAGTGAAGAGAGCCAAGTGCTCTACCACGCCAGCAGTGAAGAGAGCCAAGTGCTCTCTTCACTGTCATCTTGAACGGATAAAAACCCCACAAATATTTTAGCTGTGACACAATTTTTAGACTACTCCTGTTGAGTCATTGGTCAGGTCATCATGTGACCAATAACCACGGACTCTGACACTGGATTAATTGACATATCTAAACTAACTTACAAAAAAAAACCTTCGTTCCATCATTCTGCTGCCCTATCTATATACTTTTTATTGTATTTAAACGAAAATTTCAACTTCGAAAAATATTTTTATCCTCCAACTCCTTCATTTATCAGTCAACACTGACACATCTAGAAACTAATTTTGACTTGCCTAGAAGCAGGTTACTTAGCTGGTGGCTAAACACGGCGCTGCGTAGGGGCATCTGGGTATTTATTTTTAAGGATAACAAGAATGAGCAGGGGAAATGATATGAGCAGTTTAGGGCAATGGGTTAGGGAAAAGCATAAGTTGCCTAGTTACTTTGAGTTTTGGTTTAAGAGTGTTTTTTTTTTTCAAAGGAAGTGATGAGTATATATAATATACCAGGATATTTTAACATTATTATATTCATCCCACATCCATTCCCAAATTGCTCATCCATCTCACACCCATCATACACCCATCACACACACACACACACACACACAAACACACACACACACACACACACACACCCATCATACACACACACACACAGAATCCCAATTTTATGTATTTCCATGCATAAACACGCCTATTTTCTCTTTCCTGCAGAGGTATACTATTTCAAGAGCAGAAGAGATATGAGGAGGCGTTACAGGAGTATAAACTGGCGATACAGTTCCGGCCCAGGATGGCAAGTGAGTACCACACCTCTCTCTTCTCTCTTCTCTCTCTTATCTCTCTCTCTCTCTCTCCCTTTTTTATCCTGATTATTTAAATAATCTGGAATATTCATTTTAACATAATTTTACTAGGTCTATTATTGTCGTCTTCATACCAGAACTCTAGTGACGTTTTGTGTCCAAATGCATTTTTAAAGAATTCAGTATTAATGCAAACTTGTGAGGTTCCGATCATTACACTACAACAAGTGCCACTCTACAAGTGTCACTACAATAAGTGTCACACTACAACAAGTGTTACACTTCAACAAGTGTCACACTTCAACAAGTGTCACAGCATAAATTGCAGCTATAACGTTTAGGAATACTTTATTTCTCATGCTAGCAATAAGGTTGTAAAACTTCCTAAAACTTGGCATACTTCCATGTATCCCTCCCTGCCTCCGTCCCTTCCTCCCTCACCTCGTAATATTGGTCTCTCTGCTTTACCTTCCTCCATAACACTGGTCTCTCTGCTTCACTCCGTACTTCCTACTTTCCTAAAACTGATTTCTATGCTGCACTCGCTTCTTTCCTCCTCCCTAATATATTATTTACTTCCCTCCCTCCCTTCTTCCCTCCTCTATAACATCTATTTCCCTCCCTCCCTCCTTTCCCTCCTGCCTAACACTGGTCTCTCTGCTTCCCTCCCCTACCACCAGTGGCGCACCTCAACATGGGTCTGGTGCTAGGTCTGATGGGACAGAGGGCCGAGGCTGCCGAGGTCTACCGTCACTGCTCTCAGCTAGACGGCTCAGGACTCAAGGATCCTCGAACTCACGAGTCCACGAAGATCTCGGCGCTCTTCAACCTGGGTCGCCTGTATGCTGACGATGGCCACTTCGAGAGAGCCATCAGCGTCTACCAGGAGGCCGTCGAGAGGATGCCCTCTCACTACCAGCCTCAGGTAAGGTACTGGTGTTTGCATTTCGGCATCCTGAGCCACAGCATCCATACTAGCTACTTATTCACAGTGTTTCGGTATCCATAGTAACTCCTCTTTTCCCACAGTTACTAATTATTCATAGTATATCTTTATCTAATCGTTATTAAGTCAGCACACGAGGATGATTATGGCTGCTGTAAAATGCTTACCACTAGCCATGAATAGTCAATCCTTAAATTAGGGATTTAAATGTCTCTCAGTGTATATACACTGATCGACATACACCTTTCGGTGTATACACGCTTATCAAAATATTAAAAACATTGTGTTGCCTTTGCTGGGTAATCTGCCTGAAAGAACTGTGAATACATTTACTACGTCAGTTTACAAAAAAAACTAAATTGAATGACATTATATCAAGTCAGTTTCAAAGTAATTTTACAACAATGCAAGTAACTAACTGACCGGGTATGTTCTAACTACACCAGTCTTCATCACTAACTACACCAGCCTTCATCACTACCTACACCAGCCTTCATCACTAACTACACCAGCCTTCATCACTAACTATACCAGCCTCCATCACTAACTACACCAGCCTTCATCACTAACTACACCAGCCTTCATAACTAACTACACCAGCCTTCATCACTAACTACACCAGCCTTCATCACTAACTACAATTTTGGTGTTACATAAATATAAAAACAATTACTCAAACTCTTAACCCTTTTGAAGATCCTACTGCTAAGGTTTATATATATATATATATATATATATATATATATATATATATATATATATATATATATATATATATCGTGCCGAATAGATAAAACTTGCGATTTTGGCTTAAATATCAATGATTTTATTGCCGAATAAGGAAAGAGAAAATTTGTGTATGCAATAATTTCGCAAAATCATTCTAAACCTAACGAAAAAATATATTTCATTGTGTTTGTTTATTATTAAATTATTATAAACTTATCTAAAATATATTTAGTTGGATTAGGCTAAATTAAATTGAGCTTGTTATAATGTTAGGGAAGTTTTCTAAGGTTCTTTTGTTACAAAATTATTAATTTTTATATTAACAAAAATGAAAAAAATGTATCTTTAAACGTATAAGAGAAAATTTTAGAAAGGACTTAATTTTAAATGAGTTCTTGCTAATTGACCAGTTTTATCTATTGGGACGACACACACATACACACATATATATATATATATATATATATATATATATATATATATATATATATATATATATATATATATATATATTGTGTGTGTGTGTGTGTGTGTGTGTGTGTGTGTGTGTGTGTGTGTATACATACATACATACGAGACTAGAATCATTATGGAGGCGAGAGGGATCAGATACAGACACAATACAATAGAGGTATCATCAGATGGTATCCTTTACTTGTGTAGACTCCGTGTACGACGGCCATCCACTCCTCCCAGGCTGCGGAGCTCACCCTACCATCCAGCTCCTGGACCCCATCATCTTCGGCCACTTCCTTGCACTACCTAAATCCTGGTTTCTGTAAAATTTGTAACATGCGAATCCAGCGTTATATTGAAGAGCAGTGTCCTCCAAGTATGGCAACAGTGTTGTGATGTCTGGGAGAGATATCTTTTATCCATGGCAACAGTGCTGCCCTCCTTTTCCTCGGATCAAACCTTATTATTCTCCTATCCCCCAAGGCGTAGTACGAGTCTTCCCAATTTAGCGCATCACTCCGAGGATAACAACCCTCTGAGGATAACAACCCTCTGAGGATAACAACCCTCTGAGGATAACAACACTCTGAGGATAACAACACTCTGAGGATAACAACACTCTGAGGATAACAACACTCTGAGGATAACAACACTCTGAGGATAACAACCCTCTGAGGATAACAACCCTCTGAGGATAACAACCCTCTGAGGATAACAACACTCTGAGGATAACAACACTCTGAGGATAACAACACTCTGAGGATAACAACACTCTGAGGATAACAACACTCTGAGGATAACAACACTCTGAGGATAACAACACTCTAGGATAACAACCTCTGAGGATAACAACCCTCTGAGGATAACACCTCTGGGGATAACAACCTCTGAGGATAACAACACTCTGAGGATAACAACACTCTGAGGATAACAACACTCTGAGGATAACAACACTCTGAGGATACAATCAACACTCTGAGGATAACAACACTCTGAGGATAACAACACTCTGAGGATACAACACTCTGAGGATAACAACACTCTGAGGATAACAACACTCTGAGGATAACAACACTCTGAGGATAACAACACTCTGAGGATAACAACACTCTGAGGATAACAACACTCTGAGGATAACAACACTCTGAGGATAACAACACTCTGAGGATAACAACACTCTGAGGATAACAACACTCTGAGGATAACAACACTCTGAGGATAACAACACTCTGAGGATAACAACACTCTGAGGATAACAACACTCTGAGGATAACAACACTCTGAGGATAACAACACTCTGAGGATAACAACACTCTGAGGATAACAACACTCTGAGGATAACAAGATCACTCTGAGGATAACAACACTCTGAACTGAGATAACAACACTCTGAGGATAACAACACTCTGAGGATAACAACACTCGAGGATAACAACACTCTGAGGATAACACCAGATAACAACCTCTGAGGATAACAACACTCTGAGGATAACAACACTCTGAGGATAACAACACTCTAGGATAACAACACTCTAGGATAACAACACTCTCAGGATAACAACACTCTCAGGATAACAACACTCTAGGATAACAACACTCTCAGGATAAACCAGATAACAACTCTAGGATAACAACACTCTAGGATAACAACACTCTAGGATAACAACACTCTAGGATAACAACACTCTGAGGATAACAACACTCTAGGATAACAACACTCTCAGGATAACAACACTTCAGGATAACAACACTCTCAGGATAACAACACTCTCAGGATAACAACACTCTAGGATAACAACACCTCAGGATAACAACACTCTCAGGATAACAACACTCTCAGGATAACAACACTCTAGGATAACAACATCTGAGGATAACAACACTCTAGGATAACAACACTCTAGGATAACAACACTCTCAGGATAACAATACTCTGAGGATAACAACACTCTCAGGATAATAACACTCTGAGGATAACAACACTCTCAGGATAACAACACTCTGAGGATAACAACACTCTGAGGATAACAACACTCTCAGGATAACAACACTCTGAGGATAACAACACTCTGAGGATAACAACACTCTGAGGATAACAACACTCTCAGGATAACAACACTAGGATACCCAAAACCTCGAGGATAACAACACTCTGAGGATAACAACCTCTGAGGATAACAACTCTAGGATAACACCTCTGAGGATACACTAGATAACACTCTGAGGATAACAACACTCTGAGGATAACAACCCTGAGGATAACAACACTCTGAGGATACAACACTCTAGGATAACAACACTCTAGATAACAACACTCAGGATAACAACACTCTGAGGATAACAACACTCAGGATAACAACACTCTGGACAGGATAACAACACTCTCAGGATAACAACACTCTAGGATAACAACACTCTCAGGATAAAACACTCTCAGGATAACAACACTCTCAGGATAACAACACTCTCAGGATAACAACACTCTCAGGATAACAACACTCTCAGGATAACAACACTCTCAGGATAACAACACTCTCAGGATAACAACACTCTCAGGATAACAACACTCTCAGGATAACAACACTCTCAGGATAACAACACTCAGGATAACAACACTCTCAGGATAACAACACTCTCAGGATAACAACACTCTCAGGATAACAACACTCTGAGGATAACAACACTCTGAGGATAACAACACTCTGAGGATAACAACACTCTGAGGATAACAACACTCTGAGGATAACAACACTCTGAGGATAACAACACTCTGAGGATAACAACACTCTCAGGATAACAACACTCTCAGGATAACAACACTCTGAGGATAACAACACTCTGAGGATAACACTCTGAGGATAACAACACTCTCAGGATAACAACACTCTGAGGATAACAACACTCAGATAATCAGGATAACAACACTCTGAGGATAACAACACTCAGGATAACAACACTCTGAGGATAACAACACTCTGAGGATAACAAACTCTGAGGATAACAACACTCTAGGATAACAACACTCTAGGATAACAACACTCTAGGATAACAACACTCTGAGGATAAAAATCCTCTGAGGATAACAATCTGAGGATAACAACACTCTGAGGATAACAACACTCTCAGGATAACAACACTCTCAGGATAACAACACTCTCAGGATAACAACACTCTCAGGATAACAACACTCTCAGGATAACAACACTCTCAGGATAACAACACTCAGGATAACAACACTCAGGATAACAACACTCAGGATAACAACACTCTCAGGATAACACTGAGAATATCATAGAGAGAATAACATCAATGTGTGGATAATAACACTGGGTATGTGTTCCCTCACTGGGTAGGTGTTCCTTCACTGGGTAGGTGTTCCCCCACTGGGTAGGTGTTCCCCTCACTGGGTAGGTGTTCCCCCATTGGGTAGGTGTTCCCCTATTAGGTAGGTGTTCCCCTCACTGAGTAGGTGTTCCCTCACTGGGTAGGTGTTCCCCCACTGGGTAGATGGGACCCCACAGGGTAGGTGTTCCCTCCACTTGGTCGGTTAGACCGCCCAATGGGTAGGTGTTCCCCCACTGGGTAGATATTCTTCCAATTGGGTAGATGTTCCTCCCACTGGGTAGATGTTACTCCCACTGGGTAGATGTTACTCCCACTGGGTAGATGTTACTCCCACTGGGTAGATGTTCCTCCCACTGGGTAGATGTTACTCCCACTGGGTAGATGTTACTCCCACTGGGTAGATGTTACTCCCACTGGGTAGATGTTCCTCCCACTGGGTAGATGTTACTCCCACTGGGTAGATGTTCCTCCCACTGGGTAGTATGCCAAGTTTTTCAGTGTTCAATATTTGCACGTTAAGAAATTTTGCATTACTATACAAGCGTCACTCTTGCAAGGTCGACCTTAGGGAGAGAGAGAGAGAGAGAGAGAGAGAGAGAGAGAGAGAGAGAGAGAGAGAGAGAGAGAGAGAGAGAGAGAGAGAGAGAAGAGAGAGAGAGAGAGCTGTGGTACTTTTGCATTTATGTCTGTGGGTATTTTATTTATTTTCAAATGTACCTTAATCCTCCTCCCTCCCTCCCCCTTTCTCTCTCTCTCTCTCTCTCTCTCTCTCTCTCTCTCTCTTCTCTCTCTCTCTCTCTCTCTCTCTCAAACACAGTAGTCCAGATATTACTCCAACCTCTAATTGCTACCGGACACACATACAAACACCCCGTCAAACCTACCTGGCCGGCTATCATGGGTTTTAATCACTGGCTTAACAGAATTCCAGCTTCTTCAATTTGCCTAAGTGCCGTTGATTGTAGTCCCCACACTCGGAGAAATCACTGTTTTGCTCCCCCACTCGGTACCTCTATCAGCCTTCCTCATCTCGAAGAAATGATTCTGGGGCTTCCTTCAGCGTTTCAGAGCGGCGTTGATCGTGGCACATTAGGGAGGATACAGAGGCGTGTCGGACTCTTATCGGCTTGGAGTACATCTGGACTTGCTTAATGATTTGCTGGCTATCGTCGCCTCCCGTAATTAGTCTATATTAGGTATGAGTGTGTTTGCTTGCTCGGGCTCTCTTCTCTTGGGTTAGAGAAAGAGAGGGAGAGAGAGGGAGAGAGAGAGGGAGAGAGAGGGAGAGAGGGAGAGAGAGGGAGAGAGGGAGAGAGAGGGAAGAGAGGGAGAGAGAGGAGAGAGGGAGAGGGAGAGGGAGGGAGGAGAGAGAGGGAGAGAGAGGGAGAGAGAGGAGAGAGAGAGGGAGAGAGAGAGGGAGAGAGAGGGAGAGAGAGGGAGAGAGAGAGAGGGAGAGAGAGGGAGAGAGAGAGGGAGAGAGAGAAATATGAGCTGATGTAGGTTACATCTCTTAGTTTGTAAATAAATTTAGGAACATTAACTTCACTTTGTAAAACCCTGTATAAAGAGAGAGAGAGAGAGAGAGAGAGAGAGAGAGAGAGAGAGAGAGAGAGAGAGAGAGACACACACAGACAGACAGACAGACAGTCAGACAGACAGACAGACAGACAGACGATAATGAGGAAGTGGAGAAAAGGGAAAAAGCCGCCACATAGGCTCGTATATGAGCTGTGGGTTCGGGGAATCTCATAAAAATTCTGGTCTGCTCTTTTAATAGGAGAGACGCATGCTACACGAGAGGAGGATCATATCCCATTCTTAATTGGATCTGGCTCTATTTCACAGGCCTATATCGAAGTTCACATAGAGAGAGAGTTTAACCCTACTTGCCCAGCAGCTGAACACTTCTACAACACATCTGATCCTATATCAGAATAGAGTAAACAAAACTGAATCTCCTGTAAGGAAGGAATCCAGCAACAGAAATCTATATAGAAAGCATCTCCGTGAAAACTGAACATTTAGTGTTGGTTTTAAGGTGCCGGTGTCGAACTCCAGCTTCCGGGCCCGCGTCGTAACCACTCTCTTGAGTAGCAGCGTGGATGGTGTCAATCATCTTGTTGTTACTGCTATCTCTTCGTTTCCCCTCACACTGATCTTCCTGCTAGTTCCCCAACCCCTCACACTGATCTTCCTGCTAGTTCCCCAACCCCTCACACTGATCTTCCTGCTAGTTCCCCAACCCCTCACACTGATCTTCCTGCTAGTTCCCCAACCCCTCACACTGATCTTCCTGCTAGTTCCCCAACCCCTCACACTGAAGTTCTGACGTTCTTCCTCTTCACTACTCCCTCAATGACGTTCTTCCTAACTTGTGTTGCTTCTTTGAGTGTGCAGAGTCCATGTGTGTCACTGAGTCTGTCTGTCTCCTCCCTGTCAGTGCCACTGAGTACCTTGTACGTTGTGACCATATCTCCTCTGCATCCTTATTCCTCTTCTAGTTGTTTTAGTTGTTATGCATAGATGATCTTCATCAACTTTGTGTGTGCTCACCTATTTGTACTCAACTATTTGTGGTTGTAGGGGTCGATTCACAGCTCCTGGTCCCTCCTCTTCGCTGGTCGCTACTAGGTCCACTTTCTCAATGCTCCATGAACTTTATCGTATCTCTTCTTAAAACTATGTACGGATCCTGCCTCCACTATATCACTATCCTGATTGTTCCACTTTCTGACAATTCTATTGACTGAAGAAACAGTTCCTAACAGTTCCTAGAAGTTTTCAACTTCCATTTCATCTCTGAAACATCATGCCCCTATCTACCTTGTTAATTCCTCTCAGTCGTAATCATGTCCCCCCCCTCTATCCCTCCAGTGTCGTCAGGTTGATTTCTCTTAATCTATCCTCGTAGGACATACCCCTTAGCTCCGGGACTAGTCTTGTTGCAAACCTTTGCACTTTCTCTAATTTCTTGACGTGCTTGACCAGGTGTGGGTTCCATACTGGTGCTGCATACTCCAATATGGGCCTGACGTACACGGTGTACAGTGTCTTGAATGATTCCTTACTCAGATGTCGATATGCTATTCTTAGGTTTGCCAGGCGCCCATATGCTGCAGCAGTTATCTTTTTGATGTGCGCCTCAGATGTGCTCTGTATTATACTCACCTCAAGATCCTTTTCCTTGAGTGAGGTTTACAGTCTCTGGTCTCCTAGTCTGTACTCTGTCTGCGGTCTTCCTTGACCTTCCCCAATCTTCATGACTTTGCACTTGGTGGGGTTAAACTCCAGGAGCCAGTTGTTGGACCAGGATTGCAGGCTGTCCAGATCACTTTATAGTCCTCCATGATTCTCAACTACTTGAATTCTCCGCATTAGCGTCACATCGTCTGCAAACAGGAACACCTATAAGTCTATTTCTTTCGTCATGTCATTCACATATACCACAAACAGCACCGGTCCTAGGACTGAAGCTTGTGGAACTACCGCTCGTTACAGGCCCCGCACTCTTGACACCTCGTCACATACCAACACTCGTTGTTTCCTTCCTGTCAGGTATTCTCTGATGTGTGTGTGTGTGTGTGTGTGTGTGTGTGTGTGTGTGTGTGTGTGTGTGTGTGTGTGTGTGTGTTAAATAGACACTCATCAGTCTGGAGAGTAAAGTGGTAATAATAGGAAATCTACGACAATTATTTACCTCTCTCCACCATCGCCACCACCAACAAAACCATCAACACCACCCCCACTACCATTACCATCACCACCCCCAGCAGAGCTACATACGAAGTGGTAGGCTTTACACACACACACACACACACACACACACAGACACACACACACACACACACACACACAGTGACCTTGGCATGGTGGGCAGGGCAGGCTTCTCTTATCATAGTCTGGTGACAGTGCTTAATGACACTCCACGTTGTCTTCAGTCCACGCCATCAAGTGACACGTCCCCGCCGCACCTCACGCACGCAACCCACGCCCGCCCTCCGCCCACCCCCGACGCCCCTCTCCCAACCGCCCACAAGGGTCACAATTGCCGTGGTTCCTAGCCTGGGTTACGCCTCTCCTGCGCCACACCCAACATTGTTGATGATTACATATGATTAATTCATAACACCTTATCCCGCACCCTAGGACAAGCAAAATTGACACCTGGGACTTATAAATCAATGAGTGGGTTTAGCATGGGCGTGGACCGGGGGTTAGGCCCCTCCGCCCCTCCCAGAATGGAAATAATAGCGGAGCTTCAGCGGGTCGCCAACCTTACTGCCATCTTGGGTAGCACCACCACCACCACCACTAACCACCATCACTAACCATCACCAACCACCACCACTAACCACCATCACTAACCATCACCACCATCACTAACCACCATCACCAACCACCACCACTAACCACCATCACCGCAACCACCACCACCACCACCATCACTAAGCACCATCACCACCACCACCATCACTAACCACCATCACCAACCACCACCACTAACCACCATCACCGCAACCACCACCACCACCACCACCATCACTAACAACCACCATCACTAACCACCACCACGATCACTAAGCACCATCACCACCACCATCACTAACCACCATCACCGCAACCACCACCACCACCACCATCACTAACCACCACCACCACCATCACTAACCACCACCACTAACCAGCACCACCACCATCACTAACCACCATCACCAACCACCACCACTAACCACCATCACCGCAACCACCACCACCACCACCATCACTAACCACCACCACCACCATCACTAACCACCACCACCACCATCACTAAGCACCATCACCACCACCACCATCACTAACCACCACCACTAACCAGCACCACCACCATCACTAACCACCATCACTAACCACCACCACCACTAACCATCATCACTAACCACCACCACTAACCAGCACCACCACCATCAACCACCATCACTAACAACCACCACTAACCACCATCACCGCTAATCTCTACCATCACCATCACTAACCACTACCACTAACAACCACCACCAACAACAACGACAACCACCACCACCATCATTAACCACTGCCACCACTATCACAACTAATCACCTCCACAAACTACCACTTACCACCACCAACAGCAACCACCACCAACAGCAACCACCACCACTTGCCACCTCCACCACCAACAAACACCACCACCACCAACAACAAACACCACCACCACCAACAACAACAACCACCACCATCAACAACCACCACCACCACCAACAACCACCACCACCACCTACCACCACCAACAACCACCACCATCAACAACCACCACCACCACCACCACCAACCACCACCACCACCAACAACAACCACCACCAACAACAACAACCACCAACAACCACCACAACATCCAACAACAACGACAACAACCACCACCACCAACAACCACCACCACCACCACCAACAACCACCACCAACAACCACCACCACCACCAACAACCACCACCACCACCACCACCAACAACCACCACCACCACCACCAACAACAACCACCACCACCAACAACCACCAACCACCACCAACCATCAACAACCACCACCACCACCACCACCACCACCAACGGCTTACCACTCTCCCAGCCAGCGTCAGAGTTAAGAATCACCCACAATATACCCTCATCACTGGATATATCCTCCGTGAGAGCTCTAATCAAGTATACTCTCGCATATTCTTCACTATCAGGACATAACTCAAAAATGAACTTTTTCATCACCCAAACACAACATTCAAGGGAAAAAACTTGGATTTTCCTTAAAATTCTCTCGAGTATTTTCTTGACTATCATAAAAAATTATTAATAATTACTCACTGTATCACAAAGTATGAATACACAGCATGATGAGTACAGCGAGTATACAGCTCGAGTACAATGAGTATACAGCATGAGTACAGTGGGTATACAGCATGATGAGTACAATGAGTATACAGCATGAGTACAGCGAGTATACAGCATGAGTACAGCGAGTATACAGCATGAGTACAGCGAGTATACAGCATGAGTACAGCGAGTATACAGCATGATGAGTACAGCAAGTATACAGCATGAGTACAGCGAGTATACAGCATGAGTACAGCGAGTATACAGCATGATGAGTACAGCAAGTATACAGCATGAGTACAGCGAGTATACAGCATGATGAGTACAGCGAGTATACAGCATGAGTACAGCGAGTATACAGCATGATGAGTACAGCGAGTATACAGCATGAGTACAGCGAGTATACAGCATGATGAGTACAGCGAGTATATAGCATAAGTACAATGAGTATACAGCATGCGTACAGCGAGTACACAGCATGATGAGTACAGCGAGTACACAGCATGAGTACAGCGAGTACACAGCATGATGAGTATAGCGAGTACACAGCATGAGTACAGCGAGTACACAGCATGATGAGTACAGCGAGTACACAGCATGATGAGTACAGCGAGTACACTACATGATGAGTACAGCAAGTACACAGCACAATAAGTACAGTATAAGAGAAAATGACGAGTACACAGAGTACTTTCAAGCTTTGAATTACTCGCCAGATACACAGATATCCCGAACACTGGAGAGTAAAGCTAATGACGACGTTTCGGTCCGACTTGGACCACCAGTGGTCCAAGTCGGACCGAAACGTCGACGTAAGCTCGTCCCATTTGCTGGTTATTCGTTTATTGTTCCAGTCACAGTATTGTACATTTTTGTTCTACACTCGACAGACTTCCAACGTTTTTTTCTGTGACGAGTGTCACTGTTATGGTTGTATGTGTGTGTGTGTGTGTGTGTGTGTGTGTGTGTGTGTGTGTGTGTGTGTGTGTGTGTGTGTGTGTGTGTGTGTGTGTGTGTGTGTGTGTGTGTGTGTGATGTGAGTGTGTGTGTGTGTGTGGTGTGTGTGTGTGTGTGTGTGTGTGTGAGGTGTGTGTGTGAGTGTGTGTGAGAGTGTGTGTGAGTGTGTGTGAGGTGTGTGTGTGTGAGTGTGTGTGTGTGTGTGTGTAGTGTGTGTGTGTGTGTGTGTGGTGAGTGTGTGTGGTGTGTGTGTGGTGTGTGTGTGTGTGTGAGTGTGTGTGTGAGTGTGTGTGTGTGAGGTGTGTGTGTGTGAGTGTGTGTGTGAGTGTGTGTGTGGTGTGTGTGTGTGAGTGTGTGTGTGGTGTGTGTGTGTGTGAGTGTGTGTGTGTGTGTGTGTGTGTGAGTGTGTGTGTGAGGTGTGTGTGTGTGTGTGAGTGTGTGTGGAGTGTGTGTGTGAGAGTGTGTGTGAGGTGTGTGTGTGTGTGTGTGTGGAGTGTGTGTGTGAGAGTGTGTGTGAGGTGTGTGTGTGGTGTGTGTGTGTGAAAGTGTGGTGTGAGCTACACCCCACAGGATGGCTATGGGGTGACTACACCCATAGGATGGCTATGGGGTGACTACATCCACAGGATGACTATGGGGTGACTACATCCACAGGATGGCTATGGGGTGACTACACCCACAGGATTGCTATGGGGTGACTACATCCACAGGATGGCTATGGGGTGACTACACCACAGGATGCCTATGGGGTGACTACACCCACAGGATGGCTATGGGGTGACTACATCCACAGGATGGCTATGGGTGACTACACCCACAGGATGGCTATGGGGTGACTACACCCACAGGATGGCTATGGGGTGACTACACCCACAGGATGGCTATGGGGTGACTTCACCCACAGGTTGGCTATGGGGTGACTTCACCCACAGGATGGCTATGGGGTGACTACACTCACAGGATGACTATGGGGTGACTACCCCCACAGGATGGCTATGGGGTGACTACCCCCACAGGATGGCTATGGGGTGACTACCACCCACAGGATGGCTATGGGGTGGCTATCCCCCTAGGATGGCTATGGGGTGACTATCCCCCCAGGATGGCTATGGGGTGACTATCCCCCCAGGATGGCTATGTGGTGACTATCCTCCCACAGGATAGCTGTGGTGACTACCCACACAGGATGGCTATGGGGTGACTATCCCCCCAGGATGGCTATGGGGTGACTATCCCCCCAGGTTGGATATGGGGTGACTATCCCCCCAGGATGGCTATAGGGTGACTATCCTCCCACAGGAGGGTTATGTGGTGACTACCCATACAGGATGGCTATGGGGTGACTACCCAAACGTTACATTAGGCACCAAGACGGTCGAACGTAACCAGGGAACGTTCAGAACCACACGTTCATCATTCTGGGTGGTAGAATGGGCCAATTTATTTTGATTTTGAAGCTGGGGTTCTCATTAATATTAATGACTCCATCTATGATTTATTATAATATTTTTAATTATTATTTTTAATTATTTCTTATTCCGAATGTTGTTCCTTGTGTCCGAGCACCGATCCTTGTATCCGAACATCGTTCTTTGTGTCCGAACATCGTTCCTTGTGTCCGAACATCGTTCCTTGTGTCCGAACATTGTTCCTTGTGTCCAAACATCGTTCCTTGTGTCCGAACATTGTTCCTTGTGTCCGAACATCGTTCCTTGTGTCCGAACATCGTTCCTTGTGTCCGAGCATCGTTCCTTGTGTCCGAGCATCGTTCCTTGTGTCCGAACATCGTTCTTTGTGTCCGAACACCATTTATTGTATTTGAATGCCGTTCCCTATGTCCGAACGCCGATCTTTGTACCCGAACACCTTTACTCTTATCCGAACATTTATACAAGTACATAAATATTGCTCATACAGTATAAACAAGAATCTGTTTCAGCAACCGGATATTATTCATCCTCAACCGGATATTATTCATCCTCAGCCGCATATTATTTATCCTCAACCGGACATTATTCATCCTCAACCGGATATTATTCATCCTCAACTGGACATTATTCATCCTCAACCGGATATTATTCATCTTCAACCTGATATTATTCATCCTCAACCGGATATTATTCATCCTTAACCGGATATTATTCAACATCAACCGGATATTATTCATCCCCGAAGAGCATATTTTTCACTGGTATCAAAGTATGTTTTTCTTGTATCCGGACATGTTTCTCTCTTATCCGAACATGTTTCCCTCTTATCCGAACATGTTTCCTTCTTATCCGGACATGTTTCCCTCTTATCCGAACATGTTTCCCTCTTATCCGAACATGTTTCCCTCTTATCCGAACATGTTTCCCTCTTATCCGAATATGTTTCCCTCTTATCCGAATGTTTCCGTAGTATAAGAAAACGGTTTAACAGTATCCGAACAAATCTCGCTCGAATCTGAACACTTAATTCTTAGCCGAACACGTTTCACCCCTATCCGAAAATGCTTCACTCTTATCCTAAACGTACTTTACCTCGTATCCGAATTTACTCACTGAAATCCGATAACAGCTCGCCTGAATCCCTATTAACTGGCCTAAGGCCTGTTTTTGCTTTATCCTGTTAATATATATATATATATATATATATATATATATATATATATATATATATATATATATATATATATATTTTTAAATAGCAAAAGATCACAGTAAACAGGTGATATCAAAATATGCAAGAAAACCACTATGAAAAATAGAAGAATTCCCAGCGCTTTCGTGACAACTCACATTATCAAGGAACTATGATAATGTGAGTTGTCACAAACTGGAATTCTTCTATTTTCATAGTGTTTTCTTCACACATTTTATATATATATATATATATATATATATATATATATATATATATATATATATATATATATATATATATACTCATCTCCGTAACCGATCATAGTTCACCGGTATCCGGACTCCTTACCCCGAAAGTTATCAGATACCGGCCACTCGCCCCGGCCTGCCATCCACGGTGGATACCACAATTATTCACGATCTATCTCCTTCATCTTCCCTAAACCGGATTATTAGCATCGAATGAGTCTCGCCGTTATCCGGACACCTTTATCCGGACACCTTTTTACATTTAGCTAACTCATTAGCATCGGTTAAGTCTCTTGCTTATGCAGACCGAATGCGTGTTAGCATTTGTTATCGGGGGGATTTTTTTGAGAAGGGGGTCAGAGAATTTAACAACATATTAACATAGATATTTTTTCTTTCTTTCTGGGTGGGATGGATGGATAATTTGATGATAATTGACTTATTATCCTTGGCTATCCAGGTCTTATAATGTTAACAGATCATTAACTTTGGATATTGTATTTTTAATTGAGTCTCCAGTCAAAGTTATCAGTATATATGTGGTAGACCGGAGGCTTAACAACGGTTAACAGAGAATCTCTCAACGGTACTGTTGACGAGGATGTACCTGCAGGATGTACCTACTGAATGTACTCTCAGAAAGTAACTACAAGATATACCTACAGAATATAACTACAGAATGTAGCTACAGAGTGTACCTACCCAACAATAACAAAATAATAATAATAATAATAAATTATTAAATACGATAAAACTCCCTTTTATCGTATTTAACACAGAATTATGATTCGTTAACAGAATCTACGTTATCTGAGGCGATTTTCTGTGTGTGTTTACCTATTTCCAATTGCCTATTTACAGTTACCTACCCACACTTTGCAGTTACCTACTCACACTTTGCAGTTACCCACAACAGGGGAAGTAAATGTTAGGAGAATATGTACACACTTCTCTGCCCGGTCGGGAATCGAACCCGGTTCTATTCGACTGTTGGTTGACTGTGTATGCATGTACTCATCTTGTTGTACCTGATAGGGTTGAGCACTAGTTCCTGGGCTCCGTTTTTCTGGACTCTTAGTAAGTGGTGTGGCTTACTCCCTGCTGTTTCTTGCTGTATGCTTCCTTGTGTGTGTGTGTGTGTGTGTGTGTGTGTGTGAGTGTGTGTGTGTGAGTGTGTGTGTGTGAGTGTGTGTGTGTGAGTGTGTGTGTGAGTGTGTGTGTGGTGTGTGTGTGAGTGTGTGTGTGTGTGTAGTGTGTGGTGTGTGAGGTGTGTGTGTGTGTGTGTGTGTGTGTGTGTGAGGTGTGTGTGTGAGTGTGTGTGGTGAGTGTGTGTGTGTGTGTGTGTGTGTGTGTGTGTGTGTGTGTGTGTGTGTGTGTGTGTGAGTGTGTGTGTGAGTGTGAGTGTGTGTGTGTGTGAGTGTGTGTGTGTGAGAGTGTGTGTGAGAGTGTGTGTGTGAGTGTGTGTGTGGTGAGTGTGTGTGTGTGTAGTGTGTGTGTGGTGTGTGTGTGTGAGTGTGTGTGTGAGTGTGTGTGTGTGAGTGTGTGTGTGTGTGAGTGTGTGTGGAGTGTGGTGGAGTGTGTGTGTGTGTGTGTGTGTGAGAGTGTGTGTGTGAGAGTGTGTGTGAGAGTGTGTGTGTGTGTGTGTGTGTGTGTGAGAGTGTGTGTGTGAGAGTGTGTGTGAGAGTGTGTGTGTGTGTGAGTGTGTGTGTGAGAGTGTGTGTGAGTGTGTGTGTGTGTGTGTGTGTGTGTGTGTTGTCTGTGTATCCCTCTAGTCTAGGATCTTGGATACTCTACCACAGGATGCTATGGGGTGACTACACCACAGGATGGCTATGGGGTGACTACACCCACAGGATGGCCTATGGGGTGACTACACCACAGGATGGCTATGGGGTGACTACATCCAAAAGGATGGCTATGGGGTGATACTACATCCACAGGATGGCTATGGGGTGACTACACCCACAGGATTGCTATGGGGTGACTACATCCACAGGATGGCTATGGGGTGACTACACCCACAGGATGCCTATGGGGTGACTACACCCACAGGATGGCTATGGGGTGACTACATCCACAGGATGGCTATGGGGTGACTACACCCACAGGATTGCTATGGGGTGACTACACCCACAGGATGGCTATGGGGTGACTTCACCCACAGGTTGGCTATGGGGTGACTTCACCCACAGGATGGCTATGGGGTGACTACACTCACAGGATGACTATGGGGTGACTACCCCCCACAGGATGGCTATGGGGTGACTACCCCCACAGGATGGCTATGGGGTGACTACCACCCACAGGATGGCTATGGGGTGGCTATCCCCCCTAGGATGGCTATGGGGTGACTATCCCCCCAGGATGGCTATGGGGTGACTATCCTCCCACAGGATGGCTGTGGTGACTACCCACACAGGATGGCTATGGGGTGACTATCCCCCCAGGATGGCTATGGGGTGACTATCCCCCCAGGTTGGCTATGGGGTGACTATCCCCCCAGGATGGCTATAGGGTGACTATCCTCCCACAGGAGGGTTATGTGGTGACTACCCATACAGGATGGCTATGGGGTGACTACCCAAACGTTACATTAGGCACCAAGACGGTCGAACGTAACCAGGGAACGTTCAGAACCACACGTTCATCATTCTGGGTGGTAGAACCGGCCAATTTATTTTATTTTGAAGCTGGGGTTCTCATTAATATTAATGACTCCATCTATGATTTATTATAATATTTTTAATTATTATTTTTAATTATTTCTTATTCCGAATGTTGTTCCTTGTGTCCGAGCACCGATCCTTGTATCCGAACATCGTTCTTTGTGTCCGAACATCGTTCCTTGTGTCCGAACATCGTTCCTTGTGTCCGAACATTGTTCCTTGTGTCCAAACATCGTTCCTTGTGTCCGAACATTGTTCCTTGTGTCCGAACATCGTTCCTTGTGTCCGAACATCGTTCCTTGTGTCCGAACATCGTTCCTTGTGTCCGAGCATCGTTCCTTGTGTCCGAGCATCGTTCCTTGTGTCCGAACATCGTTCTTTGTGTCCGAACACCGTTTATTGTATTTGAATGCCGTTCCCTATGTCCGAACGCCGATCTTTGTACCCGAACACCTTTACTCTTATCCGAACATTTATACAAGTACATAAATATTGCTCATACAGTATATACAAGAATCTGTTTCAGCAACCGGATATTATTCATCCTCAACCGGATATTATTCATCCTCAGCCGCATATTATTTATCCTCAACCGGACATTATTCATCCTCAACCGGATATTATTCATCCTCAACTGGACATTATTCATCCTCAACCGGATATTATTCATCTTCAACCTGATATTATTCATCCTCAACCGGATATTATTCATCCTTAACCGGATATTATTCATCCTTAACCGGATATTATTCAACATCAACCGGATATTATTCATCCCCGAAGAGCATATTTTTCACTGGTATCAAAGTATGTTTTTCTTGTATCCGGACATGTTTCCCTCTTATCCGAACATGTTTCCCTCTTATCCGAACATGTTTCCTCTTATCCGGACATGTTTCCCTCTTATCCGAACATGTTTCCCTCTTATCCGAACATGTTTCCCTCTTATCCGAACATGTTTCCCTCTTATCCGAATATGTTTCCCTCTTATCCGAATGTTTCCGTAGTATAAGAAAACGGTTTAACAGTATCCGAACAAATCTCGCTCGAATCTGAACACTTAATTCTTAGCCGAACACGTTTCACCCCTATCCGAAAATGCTTCACTCTTATCCTAAACGTACTTTACCTCGTATCCGAATTTACTCACTGAAATCGATAACAGCTCGCCTGAATCCTATTAACTGGCCTAAGGCCTGTTTTTGCTTTATCCTTTAATATATATATATATATATATATATATATATATATATATATATATATATATATATATATATATAAAAAGATCACAGTAAACAGGTGATATCAAAATATGCAAGAAAACCACTATGAAAAAATAGAAGAATTCCCAGCGCTTTCGTGACAACTCACATTATCAAGGAACTATGATAATGTGAGTTGTCAACTGAATCTTCTATTTTTTCATAGTTTTTCTTCACACACTATATATATATATATATATATATATATATATATATATATATATATATATATATATATATATATATATATATATATATATATTATCTCATCTCCGTAACCGATCATAGTTCACCGGTATCCGGACTCCTTACCCCCGAAAGTTATCAGATACCGGCCACTCGCCCCGGCCTGCCATCCACGGTGGATACCACAATTATTCACGATCTATCTCCTTCATCTTCCCTAAACCGGATTATTAGCATCGAATGAGTCTCGCCGTTATCCGGACACCTTTATCCGGACACCTTTTTACATTTAGCTAACTCATTAGCATCGGTTAAGTCTCTTGCTTATGCAGACCGAATGCGTGTTAGCATTTGTTATCGGGGGGATTTTTTTGAGAAGGGGGTCAGAGAATTTAACAACATATTAACATAGATATTTTTTCTTTCTTTCTGGGTGGGATGGATGGATAATTTGATGATAATTGACTTATTATCCTTGGCTATCCAGGTCTTATAATGTTAACAGATCATTAACTTTGGATATTGTATTTTTAATTGAGTCTCCAGTCAAAGTTATCAGTATATGTGTGGTGGACCGGAGGCTTAACAACGGTTAACAGAGAATCTCTCAACGGTACTGTTGGCGAGGATGTACCTGCAGGATGTACCTACTGAATGTACTCTCAGAAAGTAACTACAAGATATACCTACAGAATATAACTACAGAATGTAGCTACAGAGTGTACCTACCCAACAATAACAAAATAATAATAATAATAATAAATTATTAAATACGATAAAACTCCCTTTTATCGTATTTAACACGGAATTTATGATTCGTTAACAGAATCTACGTTATCTGAGGCGATTTTCTGTGTGTGTTTACCTATTTCCAATTGCCTATTTACAGTTACCTACCCACACTTTGCAGTTACCTACTCACACTTTGCAGTTACCCACAACAGGGGAAGTAAATGTTAGGAGAATATGTACACACTTCTCTGCCCGGTCGGGAATCGAACCCGGTACTATTCGACTGTTGGTTGACTGTGTATGCATGTACTCATCTTGTTGTACCTGATAGGGTTGAGCACTAGTTCCTGGGCTCCGTTTTTTTCTGGACTCTTAGTAAGTGGTGTGGCTTACTCCCTGCTGTTTCTTGCTGTATGCTTCCTTGTGTGTGTGTGTGTGTGTGTGTGTGTGTGTGTGTGTGTGTGTGTGTGTGTGAGTGTGTGTGTGTGAGTGTGTGAGTGTGTTTGGTTGATGTGACGAATCTCAATTTATTACATATTAACTGAGATTAACAACCTCCTACCCACCCACCAACCCTCTCAGCCTCCCACGAACCCACTTCCTCAAAAAACCCTGTCAATCAGCCACCCACCCATCTGCCCACCCTCCCAGTCACGTACACAATCGACAGCCCACCCACTCCTCCCAGTCACCTACGCAATCAACCACCCACCCACCCTCCCAGTCACCTACACAATTAACCACCCACCCACCCCTCCCAGTCACCTACACAATCAACCACCCACCACGCCACCCACCCAAGCACACTTACCCAAAAAAAACTTTATGTATATAACCAACCAAACACTCGATTAAAGGTATAAAGGCGACGCAATCAGCTTCTCCTCATCCTTAAATACCCATCGGAAACTTAAACAGTCGTTACCATATCAGCGAAGACGCTGATTGGCCGTCCCGTGGCTTCTGCTTCCTTAATTTGCATGGTAATAACTCGACCAGGCAATTGGCTACACTGTCTTTGCCTTGGTTATTATTGCTGGTCTTTTTTTCCCCTCCTCTGTTAAAAGGCTTTTATTAGTCTTAATGTAAGGGTGAGGCGCAAAGGAGGGGCTGGAGAGGGTGGGCTGGGGGGTGGAGGAGGATTGGTAAAAGAGGGGGGAGGGGTGACTGAGGTGGGTGAGGTGGATGTGATGGTTGGAATGGTGTGTGGATGGGGGTGGGTGGAAGGTGATTGGATGGGGAATGGTGAGAAATGGTGAATGGTAGCGATAATGGTATGGGGATAGTGATGGGTGGGGGTGAAATGGTGAGTGAGAGGGTATGGTAGGGGGACATGGGAATGGAGGGGTAGAGGGAATGATGAGGGAGGGGAATGGTAGAGGAGGGGGAATGAATGGAAAGGTGGAGTGGTTTATTCTATAAGTTTACATTACAAGTTAAATCTGCAGGTTCATTCTACAAGTTTATTCCATAAGTTTATTCTACAAGTTTATTCTACAAGTTTATTTTTCAAGTTTATTCTACAAGTTTATTCTACAAGTTTATTCCGTCACGTTGTTGCACAGTCTATCGTCCACTCCCAGCTTCCTTTCTCCCCTTCTCTATTTGTTCCTCTCTCAATTTCTCCATTCTCATTTTCTTCTCTTTCTCCCTTTTCAATTTTTTTTTCGCAATCTATGAAGCCTTCGTTTGGCCTGGGATCTTTTTTTCACTGTTCCCATGAATCTGGGCTCGTTTCAGCACATCCTGTAACAGTACAACACATCCAAGCACATTTCGGTATATATCAGCGCATCTCCAAACATACCCGTACATCTTACGAATACTTCAAGGATCCATAGAACATCTTAGCGCATTCCACAACCACTTCAAACATATCCAGCACATCCCACGACCGATCCACACATCTTACAATCACTTCAGACATGGTTGCAGCCCTCCCAGCACATCCCACGACCCCCCACACATCCCTGCGCTCCCCACCGACACATCAAACACATTAACTTGATCACCTCCTCCATGTAACCGCTTGTCAACAAAGTGTCTGCATTATACCGGATCCACGACAGGGTAACAGGCGTTAAACGTCCCGTTTTCTGTGTTAAGATAACGCCGGGCATTCATCAGTTGTCTGCTCTAAGATAACGCAAGGGGTTATCAGTGTCTTATTAGCGATGATGTAAATGGCAGGTTATCAAGTAATGTTTATATCAAGGGAAGGGAAGGCAGGTGCCTTGATGCCGAGGAAGTACCTTTCCTGGGATCAAACCTGGTTCGCCCCTACGGATTTAGTGATTTCAAATGAATGTACTACATAGCAGAATTTTATTTTGTGGGGGGAATTTCAAAGCTTTGAGAGAGAGAGAGAGAGAGAGAGAGAGAGAGAGAGAGAGAGAGAGAGAGAGAGAGAGAGAGGAGTGTGTGTGAACAGAGAATGTTCGGTTGTCTCTCAGCCGCTTGTCTTCGTTAATTACCGTGTATCCGGTTATCAGTTAACCGTATGTCCGTTTGTGCCTCAAACTTTTATTCGCCTGTCACTCAACCGTATATTCTGTCATCCCTCAACTGTGCTTCAGGGTATCCCTTTGCCCTACCTCAGTGTGTGTGTGTGTGTGTGTGTGTACTCACCTAATTGTGGTTGCAGGGGTCGAGACTCAGCTCCTGCGTGTGTGTACTCTCCTAGTTGCATTCTCCTTGGTATAGTTGTTGGGCTGATCACAACAGCCACTTTATTCCCATCAAACGATTTGAAACATACCTCTTCTTTCTCGTCCGATCGTACCTATAACTGAAGCTATGTACTGAGTTCATCTGTAGCTCCCAGTACATATCCTAATTATCATGAAACTAAAACAGAATTTTCTGACGTTTCTACGGTACTTTGGGTTTCCAGTGGTCTATCCTTATTGGCCCTCTTAGACATTGAGTATTTTGTACGTCACGATCATGTTCCTTTTGCTTTTCTGGTCTGCCAAGGTACTCATTTCTCTCCTTATAGGGTAGTTCTTTCAGCTCGGGAACTGTTCTTATCGCAAGTCTGTTTGGGCTCCACGCTGGTGCTGCATACTCGACAACAGTACCGAAATGACTTGTTAAGCTTGTAAAGGTTGGCCAGTCTTGCACATGCTGGGCTGACGTGCTTCTCTGGTGCTGTGATCTGTAACACATGTACCTCTGGATCCCTCACCATGTTTTGTGCTTCAGCTTTTTACTCCCAGGCGATATATTTTCAGTGTTAAATCGTCTCTCCCCTTCTCTTGTGCTCATAACTATACACTTGCAGGGGTTGAAATCTAGCAGCCATTCACCTGGCCACTCCTGCAGTCTGTACAGACCCACCTGGGTCCTCTGTCTACTCCCGTTCATATACGTGTCACCATCTTCACATCGCTCACAAACAGTGATACATATGTCTCATTTACCTCTGACACATAATTTACATATATCATTTACATACATACAGCAGTACTGATACTTGTTGCTCTCCACTCGTCACTTCCAGTCAGACACCTCCCTCCCCCCTAACCATCATCCTTTTTCTTTTCCTTAGTAGTTCATTGATACATTATTTTGGTTAATTATGTTTAAAGCCTATTTGGCTGCATGAAGGTCATTATGGCTGCGTGTCACCGTGCGCCGCCAGTTGAGAATATATTAATCCCTAAAAGGGGCGATTAAAGCAAATCCTGTTACACAGAAAGAGAGAGAGAGAGAGAGAGAGAGAGAGAGAGAGACCGTTCACTGCATACAAACTTCTTAATCAAGTGTCATCTGCACTCTCTCTGCTAACCCAGATTGTTTGCTTAAGTAACTGATGACTCGGTCGTTCACAGGATACCATCACCACCGCCGAGATTCACTTCGTATCATTACGTATTCATTCTCATACCTCTTCCCCTTTTTATTGTCTCTGTCATCCCCTTTTTTTTCCCTCCGTGATTTTCTCCAATCATTGGTCTCTATGTGCGTTGAGTGTATATGGTAATAAATCACCTTGTCTGACCTTTTTTGTGTTATCCCAGGTAATTAACCTGTGTAATAACAGTACCTGTGTGTACCTGTGATTAAATGAACTTACTTAGTAACTTTAGATTTAATTTGTTATGTTTACGTTCATAATCAGATAAGTATCCGTGAGAAGAGGGGGGGGGAGAATGTGGAAGGAAGAACGAAATGGAAATCGAGAGGGGAAGAGGAGGGAGGATAAAAGAAACAGAGAAAAGGGAAAAAGTCGGATTTAGGTTGGGGAGAAAGTGAAACGCTGAAAGGGTGGGAAAAATATTTGTGAATAAAATAATTTTTTTCAAGAGAGAGAGAGAGAGAGAGAGAGAGAGAGAGAGAGAGAGAGAGAGAGAGAGAGAGAGAGAGAGCAGAGAAGAGAGACAGAGAGAGAGAGACAGAGAGAGAGAGAGAGACAGAGAGACAGAGAGAGACAGAGAGAGACAGAGAGACAGACAGACAGACAGAGAGAGAGAGAGAGAGAGAAGAGAGAGAGAGAGAGAGAGAGAGAGAGAGAGAGAGAGCATGAAGCTAAGGCTACCAGCTCTACACAATGGAGTATAACTAAGAGACGAATGAGAATGTCCACTAGGCTTCTATCCCAGTGACTCATGAGTCACCAGCTGGCCATCAGCCTTCCGTCCCAGCGACTCATGAGTCACCAGCTGGCCACCAGGCGTCATTGCCACACTTTAACCTTCATTGACTTAATTCTCCATTTACTTAAATTTGGATCAAGTCAACTTTCTGGTGTAGCCATGTTGCAAAGAGAGGCTAGTGAAGGATTTCCTGCCCACGTAATTAGTGTGTGTGTGTGTGTGTGTGTGTGAAAGGGACTCCAAAAAAGTAAGTTTCAAGTTATTTTTGGAACGCGTCATCTAACACAAGAAGGGGGGTCCCAAGAGCTAGAACGCAACATAGAAACTCAGCTTGGCAACTAAATATAAATATACATACACACACACAATCCTAAACACACAAATTTGTTTAATAATAGATATCTAGGTAATACATTCTTTAAATCTTCGTAAACGCATTGTAATTACCTTCTGTACCCAGTGTAATCATCGATTCCCTCTCTCTCTCTCCAACAGAGTCTATACAACATGCTGGGAGAGGCGTTCTTCAAGCTTGAGAACTTGGAGGAGGCTGAGCGGTGGTACCTGCAGGCGCTGAGGGTGAAGTCAGACCACGTGCCTGCCCACCTCACCTACGGGAAGCTCCTAGCGAAGATGGTGAGTCAGTAGCTGTGGCCGCAGGCTGCTTTCATGGCCTGCTGGGTCTGTTAGTTGCTTGGTTATTCCACACTCAGTCTGGATGTCTTACTGGTGTGTTCACTGTTTAGTTTAGTGATCAACCACATGGCTGGTTGAATAGTTAGTTCTTGTTTTGCCATTATTGATTAGTTGCTTGGTTACCTATTTGATATCTCAGGACTACCGGGGTATGGAAGTAAATGGCATAAAATACCGACACAATGGAAAAAATATTATACTGCTTATGTGTTTATTTTACCACTACCGGGGTATACCTGAGCCAGGTATCCGTGTAGTCCTCGGAGGACTACACGGAGGACTCCCTCTCTCTCTGATTGTCCAATTAATTCGACTGTCTGATTGTCTGTGAATTATTATCTCGTTTTTCTTATTGTCTATTTCTCTGTCGTTTATCCCACCTCTGTCAATTATCCTCCATGTCTCTCTCTTCCTATTAACCTGCCTGCTAATTATCCCGTCTATCTTGCTATCAGTTTGTCTCTCCGTCGGCTGGTTTACCCGTCTGCCGTCAGTCTGTTGTTTTCAAGAATACTGATTGCGAGGTAAAACAGGTGACAGAAAAGCTTTTATTTCCTCGATTCATTAGTTACATTGTTCTTTTGCAAATAAACAAGAACCGCATACGGCAACATCAGTCAGTTGCCACCACAATGTCTTATCTTCTGATTGTATCAATGTCTCCCGATGATTGCGATCGCTGAGCTGTTATCTTGATCACTCAAACGTTTTAAGTAATGCCACTTCGAAACGTTTTTTTTATTATTGCTGAGGCTAATTATTATTAAACGTGCGTTAATAAGCAGCTGGTCAACCACGTACAAGACAATAATCAATTAATTATTTGTGGAAGAGGAACTCACTGGTCAATCTCCTGCATATCGATCAATAATAGATCAGTTACTTGTGGATTACTCGTCGATTAGTCAATTGCCAATGTGGATCAATCTCTACTTAACCAATTACTTGATTCTAGATCAGGGGCTGACCAGTCACCTGTGGATCAGTCAGGAGATGATCTTTTAATACTGGATCTAGTTTGAACTGATAATCCACTAGCGGATCAGTTACACTCTAAGGAATCCCCCGAGTTCATTCACGAATTCATCAATTTTCTTCTGATTAGTTGGAGTAAACTCACTATACAACTTACGCTGGACTCGTTACTGGAAGTCACCTTCCTGAGTGCAGGACTCCGGGTAAACCTTATTTACGATAATTCCAAGTACTATCTGGAGTCTGAAAAAGGCTCCGGAAAAGCCTCCCCCTTTTTTTTATTGGTAGTTGATGGAATTATTTTTTCATCTTTAAAACTGTAGAAAACTCTTCGATTATTATTATAATCATAACTAAGCGCTAAACCCACAAGGGAGAGAAACTCTTGGATCATTTTATGAAGAACTTCTGCTATGGTCGAGACACTGAAGAACTGTAAAGGATATTTTTTTAAATATACTAAAGAAAGATTTTTTATTGGAAACGGCTTTAAAATTAATTTTAGGACAAATGAATTTTTTTTCCTGGGGAAATGTTTTACTGGGGTTTCTAAAACAATTAATAAACCCCCGAAGAAGCCTCATAATAAGTCAAGAAACTGCAACTTTAAAACTTTTATAAGAAGTCGCTAATGACTCTAAAATGCTGAAGAAGCTTATATACGCTTTTCAGTAAATTAGAAATCATGAATAGCCGAAAAAATAATATATCTGAAAGTCTTCAAAAAGTTTTCAAAAACTCATTCCAAAGACATTAGAATTTCTATGCGAAAATTATACAGCATCCAAACATCTTCATATCAACTCCTCGGGAAATACAAAGGTCGTGTGTGATGCTGCCAACAACAGCATCACACGACCTACTTGGTGAGAACACAAGTGGAACACAACAAAAAGTGTCGGTAACTCAGTACATTTGAAGGGGGTAAAAAACAAGTGTAACACAAGTGGCAGAACACAACACAAGAGGCGGAACACAACACAAGTAACAGAAACACAACTACATTGGCGACTCGCCTCTCTTGAGAATCCCTGAATCAAGGCTTTAAATTGGGTTTTCTTGTAGATCTTTATCCCTGGTCGGAGACACAGGTCCTTATCCCAGCCTGCCGACACTCCTACTCCTCCTGTCCCGTCATATCAACATGCACCCCCTTTTCCCTCCTAGGAAGCTCTTCTGGTGTCTTACTGTAAGGATGTTCCTGTATGGGTCTTTACACTACCATAAAAGAGTTCCTTGGGTGCCTTGCCATAAGGGTTAAGTTGAATCTCAGTCTCGATGTTAGAATAACAAAGAATCCTTCAGAGGCGCTCTTACCCAGGCAATTTGCGTACTCAGGCTCTTAAATCAGTCAATGAGATTTTGAGAGTCCTCTTTAGTCTTGGTACACCAACTTTTGCGGATTTCTGCCCAGTCTAAACAGCTGCAATAAACATGTGAAATTCTAAGTCAGGTTAGGTTATATTGGATAAACGTCAATTATCCTATATTCACGAACAGTTAACCACTAAAAACGAAATACTAGAGGAGGGCGATTAAGTCTGTCACTGCTCGAGGTAATGTTATAACAGTCCCTTAGACCGTTATTATTCTAACTGCAGGACGAGCTGGTACAGAGATAAGGGAAGTACTTGAGTCTTCGTGGAGGTCGTTCCGACCTCGTAGAATACTTTGATTAACTTTTAAGAACGCTACGTCGTCCTACCTCAGGGCTCAACAAGACAAACACGCTGAATATAGACACTTGACTTACTTTCGTAGAGTTATTAAGGTATTCTATTATTATAAAAGAAACATCGCAATAGAGTATTCAAGAAGACAATTATAGAAGGGGATCCTAAATGTATCCTGCCTGGAGTGTTAAGTAATGACTAACAGGGCTGCTGCTTTTGCAGGATTCGTGGAGGTCGTACTTGAAGGACTGAGGCAAGAACCCGAGAGAGAAAAAAGAGCGAGAGGGAGAGAGAGAGAGAGATGCAGTGGTAATGAGATTAGCTCAGATAAAAGTCACATTAGCTTGTTCGATTGCTGTTGATATTCACAGCGTTGCTTTAGCAAATAATAAAAACATTATTGAGTTACGGTAGGTTGGTCTCGCGCGGGTGCGCGCGCGCGTGCGTGTGAGCGTGCGAGTGAGTGTGCGAATGTGTACTTACTTTTATGTACTTACCAAGTTGTGATTGTAGCAGTCTTATCGATGCTCCAAGCTCCGTCTTTTACATCTTAGTCACCGGCTTCGTTGATTTCTTGCCTCTAAAGCCAGGTCGTTCTTAATTTTGAAATGAAGTATTACATTTGTACTCCCTAACTCACCCTGTGGCTCATCTTCCTTACCTGACATAAAAGCCTCCTGGCTCCCTCTCAATTTCATCTTAAACGTTATCTGTTATCTGATAATTTCGTATGTCAGGATCATGTCTCTCTGGTCGTCCTCTCTTCTAGTGCTGTTAAGATTTTAAGTCTTCTTTTCTACTCATTTTCCCCAATTTCCTCTGAATATATTCTTTCAAGCTTCTGGATTCTCACCAGTTTCTGTACGAGCAAATTTCACCCCCCGTGAGCTCTGTATGAGCTCCGTGTGAGTCACCAAGGTGAGTTCGCAAAATTTTGAACCTCTTGACGTCCCGTTCACGACCTCTGTCTGGCTTTATGATATATCAAAGCACCCCTTAACCCCCTCTAGTAGTAGTACCATTGATAAATACAACACTCGTGCAACATTCAGGTATCTTTATTCCAGAGTAAAGATACCCGAATGTTGCAAAGGTGTTCCCATCTATCAACCTCTCGGTTTTTCTAAAACCGTTTATTTCCAACTCTACTTATCTCTCCTCAGTGCATCTGAAGTAATCCATCTCCCGTCTCTATCTTCCCTCTCGCAGCAGCGTCTGGGGGAGGCTGAAGAGTGGTTCCAGCGAGCTAAATCCCTCGCCCCCAACGACTCCACTGTACATCAACACTTCGGTGAGTATATTTTTTTATAAGCTTAAATCCCCTCCATCCTTTTTTTTTTTACACTACCTCACTGAGTACATTTTTTAAATCTCTGCATCAAGACTTCGGCGAAGGAGAAACAGAGTCTCAAATACGGTATAATCAGATGCTTTATTGAGAACGTTTCGCCCGAACAGTGGGCTCTACCAAAATCACAGACAGATGTGTTTATGACCTCATAGAGCGCACTGTGTGGGCGAAACGTTGTCAATATAGAATCGCATTATGCTGCATTCGTGTTTTTTCCTCCCTTGCGTCAGTATCTTATACCACGTCTCTTAAGAATGTCAGTGGGATTTTCATGACCTCCGAATCCTATCTTTTTCACCAGTGACTTTTTTTTTTCCATTGAAATCTTTCCACCAGCACCTCTTTGACTGCAATTTGTTTTTTTCAGGTCATTAACATAATTTTGAAGAATTCTTTTCGTTCTAAGTTCTCTTCTGCGTGACCCAAAATCACACACTGGGAAAGAAATGTCCGTTTTCGTGTTTCATGTTGCGAATAATTAAAGGAAGGGGCAGAAGATGTAGGAATTAGCACATGGAGAAGAAGAGCAAAAAGGAGAAAGAGGAGTAAAGGAGAATGAGGATGGTGAGGGTGTGGAAAATGTGGAGCAGGGGGAGTTGATATAGTAGGTGGAGGGGGTATAAAGAACAGAACAAGGAGAAATCAGAAAAGGAAGACTTGGAGGTGGAGGTGGAGGAGAAGTAGGAGGAGGAGGAGGAGGAGGAGGAGGAGGCTGTGACTAGGACGATGGTATCATCTGACAGGTCTCCACGACGCTTCTCATTTGCAATCAAAATCGTCTCGCGTCGAGAGGTCCTCTACTCACCACCAGCAGCTGCTTTGTGTGTGTGTGTGTGTGTGTGTGTGTGTACACGTGTGTGTTTGTGTGTGTACACGTGTATGTGTGTGTGTACACGTGTGTGTGCCTGTATGACAAATATAACTAAAAGAAACGATGGAACAAGATAATTGAATAATGGAGATCTAGGAAGGGTTGGAAGGAGGGTGTGAAGGAGGTTTTGATAATTCTTTAAGCTTATATGAAATACTTAGATCGAAGTGAGTGGATACAACGAGTCTGTACTCATTGGCGTGCTGTTGGAGTGTGAGCGTGGAATTGAGTAATATAGATGAGTGCAGTGTTTACACTAGTGATGGTGCGGTTCAGCGGATCACCAGGCTGTGATGGTGCGGTTCAGCGGATCACCAGGCTGTGATGGTGCGGTTCAGCGGATCACCAGGCTGTAATGGTGCGGTTCAGTGGATCACCTGGCTGTGATGGTGCGGTTCAGCGGATCACCAGGCTGTGATGGTGCGGTTCAGTGGATCACCAGGCTGTGATGGTGTGGTTCAGCGGATGACCAGGCTGTGATGGTGCGGTTCAGCGGATCACCAGGCTGTGATGGTGCGGTTCAGCGGATCACCAGGCTGTGATGGTGCGGTTCAGCGGATCACCAGGCTGTGATGGTGCCGTTCAGTGGATCACCAGGCTGTGATGGTGCGGTTCAGCGGATCACCAGGCTGTAATGGTGCGGTTCAGTGGATCACCAGGCTGTGATGGTGCGGTTCAGTGGATCACCAGGCTGTGATGGTGCGGTTCACTGGATCACCAGGCTGCAATAGTGAGGTTCAGTGGATCACCAGGCTGTGATGGTGCGGTTCAGCGGATCACCAGGCTGTGATGGTGCGGTTCAGCGGATCACCAGGCTGCAATGGTGCGGTTCAGCGGATCACCAGGCTGTGATGGTGCAGTTCAGTGGATCACCAGGCTGTGATGGTGCCGTTCAGTGGATCACCAGGCTGTGATGGTGCCGTTCAGTGGATCACCAGGCTGTGATGGTGCCGTTCAGTGGATCACCAGGCTGTGATGGTTATTCCCCAGTACCATCACCACCACCTTCATTAGCACTAACTACCTTTACCGCCACCACCACCATCATCACCAACACTAGCACTGCCTTCACCACCACCATCACCACCGCAGCCACCAGCCATTACCACTACGTAGCCATTACCACTACGTAGCCATTACCACTACGTAGCCACTAAAATCACCACCACCACCATTACCACCACCCCCATCAACCACCACTATTGTCACCACCACCACTACCACAACCACCAACCACCATCACTAACATTACTTCGCCACTACCATCACCACCACCATCACTAGTACTACCTCGCCACTACCATCACCACTACCACTACCATTACCACCACCACTACCATCAACCACCACCACCACTGTCACCACCACAACCCCCCACCCCCACCACCCTCCTTATTAAAGTCCGACACTACTGCGACTAGCAGAATTAATTTGATGATCTAACTATTATGGTCGACAAACACCCTCAGCACCAGCAACCTCTCTGGGAAAACCGCAGCACATCGATCTCCTTGCACGTAAGGTCGAATCTTCGGTAGCGGAGGCGTGGGGTTACCGCCGCAACTGAAGGGAGAGAGATAGCATCCTGCTGCCTCAGGTTCTTCAATAATTAGAGCGACTGTCATCACAGCCTTGTGACAGCGGGTCGACCAGACTCGACCGTCGACCAGACTCGACCGTCGACAAGACTCGACCGTCGACAAGACTCGACCGTCGACAAGACTCGACCGTCGACAAGACTCGACCGTCGACAAGACTCGACCGTCGACCCTCGCACACCACAGCTTCGTCAGGAACAAACTCGACGCTGAGGAGGAGGAAGAGGAGAAAGATGGGAGGATGATTAAGAGGAAGATGAGAAGGATAAAGACAAACTGGAAGCGAATAATGGCTATGAGGAGAGGGGGAGGATGGGGAGTGGGGTAGAAGTGGAAAGGGACGAGGAGGAAGAAGATAGGAAGAAGGTGAAGGAGGAGGAGGAAAAGAAGGAGGAGGAGGGTGGAAGGATGATTAGGAGGAAGCTGAGGATAAAGAGGAGAAGGAAGAAGAGAACAAGGAGGCCAGGAGAAGGGATGATGATGGGGAGAAAGGGGGTGTAGAAGTGGAAAGGCATGAAGAGGAAGGTAATAGGAAGGAAGACAGAGTTGAGGATGACAAGGAAAGAAGGGATGAAGGAAGGGAGGTGAGGGTACAAGGTCTGTATCATCAAATCATCCCCACGGAAGTAGCTAATGGTCGGATCCCGTGTGTGTGTGTGTGTGTGTGTGTGTGTGTGTGTGTGTGTGTGTGTGTGTGTGTGTGTGTGTGTGTGTGTGTGTGTGTCTGCGTGTGAACGTAGGTGATATTCAGTGTGTTCTCCTGTACTTTACCTGTGATCAGTTTCTGGGTTTATGGCCAATTATATACGATAATTAGAGGCCTTCAATAAAAAAGAACCAATTAATTACGTTAATGAAAAGAATTCAATGGAGAAGAACCAATTAATTACGTTAATCAGAGGAATTCAATGAAAAACACCTATTCAGAATCTTCATCAAATTCAGATATCTAAACTTTAATTATAACTTATCAAAGCTAATAATAATAAAAAATAAATAAAAATGGCAGAAATTAATTTTGCAGAACATTAATACTACAACAATGTGCGTTCAATAATAAATTTTGAATAATAAACTACAAATAAAATACGACATATTAGCTTTGGGATCTAAACTGGTAGATGGAACAAAAATGGTTAGACAGAACTTGGGTGGCAACTTCGAATATATCCAGACATGTGTGTGGCACACCTGTGATGACGGTGTGATGCTGGGACAGGTGATGTGGGTGAGTCTCGAGCGAGCATCACCTCACCACAAACCATGCAGAGGTATGAGAACTCAGTGTTAATTCAACTAAAATCATGCGTGTGTAGATAACCGCTCGATTCATATGCTGCAGAGTAACATGTTTTGGTTATCTAAGTTAGTTAACATGGTAGTTAGGGCAGTTTCAGCAGGTTTAATGTAGGATGCAAACGGCCGTTCACACCATAATTTATGCCCACACAAAATACTTTCTCTATATTCAACAACAAAGATTTAACATAAAGCGGAGAGCTTGATAGTTGTATTCTGAGGTAAAGTTACTATATACTCAATATATCACACTGGTTTTGAGGGTTCTTCTATCCCCACAGGCCCAGCCGATGCCAGGCTTCCCTTCTGACTGCATGATCAACCAGCCTGTTTGTGCTAGCAGCGTGCTGGCCCACAAAGTCATTACAGCCCTGCTGTACAGTTTCTCGAGGCATTATAGCATCGTACCGGCAATGTTTCTAATATCTGCTGTTAATATGTTGAAGAGTCTTGGGCCAATTACTTTGGTATCGTCCGCAAGGGACGATAGGAAGGTGTGGTTAGTGTTGTCTACATGTGCCACGATGAGGAGAAACAGTGCTAGAACCGTGCCTTGGGATGCTAGGACCGTGCCTTGGGGTACTGAACTTTTTACTTTACTGGAACTGTCCTTAATAATTAGACTACTGATAAGACCCTCACTCCTCTCTCCCACCTCTCTGAATATGTATGAGCAGCCCTAACCTGCGCCACCATGATTATCACTACCACCACTACAACTGCTACCACCACCACCACTGCTACCACTGCTACCACCACCACCATCACTACCACTGCTACCACCACCACTACCATTGCTACCACCACCACTACCACTGCTACCACCACCACTACCATTGCTACCTCCACCACCACTACCACTGCTACCACCACCACCACTACCACCACCATCACTACCAACCATTATCAGCAGCAGCTCCGCCACAACCACCAAGAACAAGAACACAATCACTACAACAAAAATTCAACAAAGACAAAGCCTTTTACACTGAGCTCCAGCTCACCAGCACTATCGACCCAGGACTATCGACCCAGGACTATCGACCCAGGACTATCGACCCAGGACTATCGACCCAGGGCAGCTCATACAATGCTTGATGAACATGAGATAGTCAAATAGAAAGAACTAACATAAAATTTCGACACAGTGGAAGCAGACACACATACTGTGACTTGCAACAACAAGTTACCTCACATCACTGCGTTTGTGTCACTGTTTCCACGAGGTAATCAGACTTGATCCGAGAGAAGATCATGGTGTCTCAGGGTCCACGGAAACAAGAGCCCTTGCAGGCTCTTGTTTTACAGTTTCCTTTTTTAAGAAAAAAATGCTTCTCGTTAAATCCAGTGAAAGTTATGACGCTCCCATTAATAATTTAATATATTTACGTTTCAGACGAAATTCTGTAAATCATAGTGATGAGAAATCTTCGTCTGCAGTTAAATATTCATGGGAAGCTACAGTGTGTGTGTATATATATATATATATATATATATATATATATATATATATATATATATATATATATATATATATATATAATATATATATATATATATATATATATATATATATATATATATATATATTTTTTTTTTTTTCAACAAGTCGGCCGTTTCCCACCGAGGCAGGGTGACCCAAAAAGAAAGAAAATCCCCAAAAGAAAATACTTTCATCATCATTCAACACTTTCACCACACTCATACATAATCACTGTCTTTGCAGAGGAGCTCAGATACGACAGCTGAGAATTGTCCCTCCCAGCTGTCACTATCCCAGACCCCTCATTTAAAGTGCGGGCATTGTACTTCCCATTTCCAGGACTCAAGTCCAACTAAATCAATTAACTGGTTTCCCGGAATCCCTTCACAAAATGTTACCCTGCTCACACTCCAACAGATCGTCATGTCCCAAAAACCATTCATTTCCATTCACTCCTATCTAACACGCTCACACATGCTTGCTGGAAGTCCAAGCCCCTCGCCCACAAAACCTCCCTTACCCCTTCCCTCCAACCTTTTCTAGGACGACCCCTATATATATATATATATATATATATATATATATATATATATATATATGTCGTGCCGATTAGGTAAAACTGGTCAATTAGCAATAACTCATTTAAAATTAAGTACTTTCTAAAATTTATTATTATTAAATTAATGTTAACGTATCTAAAATATATTTAGTTGGATTAGGCTAAATTAAATTGCGCTTGTTGTAATAAGGTTAGGTAGGTTTTCAAAGTTTCTCTTGGTACAAAATTAAATTTTTTTACATTAACATAAATGAAAAAAATATATCTTTAAACGTATAAGAGAAATTTTTAGAAAGGACTTAATTTTACATGAGTTCTTGCTAATTGACCAGTTTTACCTAATCGGCACGACATATATATACACACACACTGAGAAGTTGCAGAGGTTGGTGGATGAGTTTGGTAGGGTATGTAAAAGAAGGAAATTAAAAGTGAATATAGGAAAGAGTAAGGTGATGAGGATAACAAAAAAATTAGATAACGGAAGATTGGATATCAGATTGGAGGGAGAGAGTATGGAGAAGGTGAATGTGTTCAGATATTTGGGAGTGGATGTGTCAGCAGATGGGTCTATGAAGGATGAGGTGAATCATAGAATTAACGAGGGGAAAAAGGTGAGTTGTGCACTGAGGAGCTTGTGGAGACAGAGAACTTTATCCATGAAAGCAAAGAGGGGAATGTATGAGAGTATAGTTATACCAACACTCTTGTATGGGTGTGAAACACGGGTTGTGAATGTTGCAACAAGGAGAAGGCTGGAGGCAGTGGAGATGTCATGTCTGAGGGCAATGTGTGGTGTGAATATAATGCAGAGAATCCGTAGTTTGGAGATTAGGAGGTGGTGTGGGATTACCAAAACTATTATCTAGAGGGCTGAGGGGTTATTGAGATGGTTTGGACATGTAGAGAGGATGGATCAAAATAGAATGACTTCGAAAGTGTATAAATCTGTAGTGGAGAAAAGGCGGGGTAGGGGTCGGCCTAGAAAAGGTTGGTGGGAGGGGTAAAGAAGGTTTTGTGTGCGAGGGGCTTGGACTTCCAGCAAGCGTGCGTGAGCCTGTTAGATAGGAGGGAATGGAGACAAATGGTTTTTAGGACTTGACGTGCTGTTGGAGTGTAAGCAAGGTAACATTTATGAAGGGATTCAGGGAAACCGGCAGGCCGGACTTGAGTCCTGGAGATGGGAAGTACAGTGTCGGCACTCTGAAGGAGGGATGTTAATGTTGCAGTTTTGTAGCTGTAGTGTAAGCACGCGTCTGGCAAGACAGTGATGGAGTGATGAAAGTTTTTCTTTGTAGGGCCACCCTGCCTTGGTGGCCACCGTGGCTTGGTGGCCACCGTGGCTTGGTGGGAAACGGCCGATGTGTTAATAATAAAAAAAATAAAACCATTAGAGATGTTGACGTCATTTAGACTATGAAAAAATTATGTTGCTATAGTCGAACAATTCTAAAGGGTATTGTGTTTCATGGGGTGGGTCTTGATGCTGGTGAAGGGGTCTTGATTCAAGAAACTGAAGCGACCCTCCTCTACCTTAGACTAAAGTGAATGATCTCCCGTTGCCCAGGCGATAAATCCCCTACGCGTTCAGCGTCCCCTTGAAAGTAATAATTCAGTGAGCGCTCACCTTCCGCAGACTTCCTCAACACCGATCAATTCTCTTACTCACTGAGGCTCCACCGATCAATACTGCCTCTCACCGAGGATCCACCGATTGATACTGCCTCTCACCGAGGCTCCACCGATCAATACTGCCACTCACTGAAGCTCCACTCACTCCACTCCACTTTAATTGTGAAAATGCCTGGATGTTAGTAGTTGTCTGGTAGTTGATGCTGGCAGGTTGACTGTTCAGCTGGGCTGACTGGTTGACTTGCTGGCTGGTTGGCTGCTTTCTTAATAATCTTGAAAGAGCAAATCACTCGGATTTTTGCTTTAAAACCTTGTAAATGATTTCCTTCAGCTTTTGTGCATTAAGCTTGAGAGTATCTTCGCATTAGGACAGGAACACAGAATCTCTCTATCCTTCAAGTATTCTTCATTTTCGCTGGCTGGTCGAGGTTTCGGCTCACAACGAAAGGACCGCTGCTCAGTCTGCGGTCGAGCAGAGACGTATGGGCAAGTCTCCTCAAACCTACATAAACTTACCAACCAGCTTTTATAGTTCACATCCCATGGTAAACGAGCGAAAGGCCCCAAGATCTAAGATCTACACTGCTAGTCTTTTTGTGTGGTCGTGGGTTTACCTTTAGGGGATTGATTAAATTTTAGAGAAAACTTCCTCAAATATTAACCGAAGTCACAGATCACTAAATCACCGACGAGTTGGTGGTTCAATCTGGAAATCAAGAGAATGATGCCGGTGAGACTGGCAAGATTCAGCGGGTCGTCTGGTGTGTATCATCTGAATGAACGTGGACACCAGTGACTTAGCGGTGGTCGCTTGGTGTGTCCGTCAGTGCTTCTGGGTGTCCTCCTTAACCCCTTGACCTTAAGACGTCTCTGCAGGCAGTAATCACCCTGACAGGTACAGACATCTTCGTAAGAGTCGCTTAAAATCCTCGAGAATGAAGGATAAAACACTGTTTGAATATAAGTCTCATATAATTTAATTTGGTAAGAAATGTGTAGCATGCGATCGCTATCTGTTCATATGTCTTCGTACGAAAGATATATTTGTGTCAGTATATTTCGACTAAGCAATCAGATTTAATCAGAATTTCATGATAAACAGACAGACGTCCGAGATAATTTAACAGAGAGCGTCGTCGTCAAATGATATTAGTCCGCTTCTCGCGAATGAGAAAAATGATGGAACGAGACTGGACAGCGTGGAAAACTGCACGAGGAAAAAACGAAACAAACGAGGTGGGTAGAGAGGGCGGGGTGATCTAGTCCCTCCCACTGCTTGCTGCCTCCAACACCTGTCAACAGATGGCAGCACCTCCCGTGGGGGTGATCCCAATTACCATTACTTTTCTCTTCCCTATTACGACCCAGGATTACATCCTTCAACACACCACCACCACTTCGACTACCACCACAACCACCACCAAATCCATCATATTATCACCAGAATGTTTATAGGACACGCATGCGCGCCCACACATACATACATACATAAATGCATACATACACACATACAAAGAGTGTGCAGAAACGATAACCTCATATCTTCATTAGGAAATTTATAAAAGACACAAAAAACCCTAACGTTGTTCTTCCATACGAAGCTGACACTCAAAAGATCCTATTTGAAACAAATTTGACAATGAAATTTGATGTTTTCCAATGTAAAGTTATGCAATTAAAACAACATTGCGTATATACCTAGAACACCCGAACAGATTGATCTCTGAAGTCGTAAGTGAAAAAAAGTACAGGATTTTAAAAATCATTTGGACAACCACTGGAAATCTAACATTAATTTATGGACTACCATTGAGAAACATTTGATCAGGATTCACCCAGAGCATAGTAGTAATAGTAGTGTCATTAGTAATATTTTCAGTAGTAGTAGTAATAGTATCATTAGCGCAGTGATAGTTTGAGTAGCATAAGTGGCAGCGTGTTTGATAGTAGCAGAAATAATCCTGAC
>WNWK01000757.1:242500-282500 GCA_009830355.1 Cherax destructor
GGGGACCATCAGCAGATCCTCCATAATAGTCACAAAACTCCCTTAATACTGAAACTAAGTTCAGCATAACCAAATTCCCCGACTGCAATGGTGCACAGATGCCTCAACGAATTAGGTCAGGAGCTATAGCTAGAGACCTGAGTTATCTCAGAGTGTCAGTGCGACACAACCCAGTAAAACGTCGAAAATCACTAAGTCTAGACTATTCTCTGTGAACAGAGTTACACAGAGTCCAGAGAAGTATGTTTCGTCTCACCACCGAACACATACTCTACCAAACAAAGTCTAAATGACGAGGAAACAAGCAGAGACAAGAGCGAGGTGTTACTCCAACGAGGGTCAGCAGAGGAGAGAGCAATGAAGGGAGGCAGCCACCTTCAACAGGTGTGATCACGTGACTCGCATGTGACTGCTGCCCAGCAACTCCACAGATGCCGGCAGTATAACAAGCGAAGCGCTTGTTAGCGAGGTAGTTTGCCAAGTCAAGGGGGGCTTACTCAACACTCTCGAACAAAGAGCACAGTAGTGTAAATGTAATAATATGAAGCAAGATATAAACGATTTAGCTAATATCGAAAATATCAGTATTATAAAATTATAAGAAATGGAAATATACACCATAATTACGATATATAAATTGTGCACCAATCTGGGGTCGCAATATTTTCACTATTTTCATTAATTTCTAACACATGATCTAGTGTTCCTAGCACACAGTATTGTCTCTGGGGATACCATTACAATTTTCCTCCATCTATTTCGTGACATTTTTCTAAGCATTGAATAACCAGTCGTATACTTTTTTGAACACACGCTGTATGACCGTTGTGGGTTTAGCACTTAGTTCTTATTAGAATAATAATAATTTGAATACATTACCAAGCGCTAAACTCCCTAGAGACTCTTTGAAGGCTTACCTTTTACTCAGTCTAGATTATATATATAAATTTCCTGGTTAACTTTGTATACCTAAGGTCTCTCAACTCAGGTTCCAGTCGGGATGCAAACCTATTGATTTTATCTTGCCTCTTTTTATGTCTGACTCGGTGAAGGTTCTACGTTGGTGCTGCATACTCATATATGTGGCAGTAAGTATATTTTTAGGATCAGTCGACTTGGTTTTTGAATGTTACTTCCTTAAGTTTGTCAATCTAGCACATGTAAGTGATAGTATTGTTTGTATGCTTGTTTGCAATGGTTATTTTTTATATATAATTTTCCTTGCATGTTTCCATGAGTTGCTGCTCCCTTCCTGATTTCATTATTCGATCTCCAAATTTCGTTAATTTGTATATGCTGGGTTTGAACCCTACTAGCCACTTTCTCTACCATTCCTGAAGCTCGTCCAGGTCTTCCTCTAGCATACTGTATTTTGTCATCAGCGAACACAGATATATGGAAGCACTGTTAACATGTCATTAACACAAACTAAGAACAGTATTAAGACCATTACCAACACTGTACATTTTTAACACTTTGTTCCTCGTTCTAATATTCAATTTTCACTTAGTCTATGCCAGTGTTTTGCATGTGAACCCTCGCTTTCGCCTTCACACTGCAAAGTGTTGTTTGGTTTGGTGCTGAATGAGAAGCCTTTTAATGGTCTCGAGAACAATGCAACTGCCCCATCCTTCTCTCCCATGTCTGCTCACCGGTACCTCCCATAGCTCTTGAAAACGAACCTACTTCGATTTTTTTTAAGCCAAATTTGTGATGTTATCGAGAACTCCGGATGCTCTACCGGCCTCTTCCTGATTATCCTTTTCACAGCCTTGTCATGGACACGGCAGTTTACGACCTTCTACATCCCTTCTTTAATAATGGTACTACATTTGCTTACCCTAAGTTATATGGAATTCCCGTTTCTCTGATGATTTGTTGATGGTGTAACTGAATGCCTTGGGCAGGATATATGTTCCTTCTTGAAGTATTCATCATGATATTTCGAAAGGTTCTGTTGCCATTTATATATCAAGGTATATTCAGTGTGTGTGTGTGTGTGTGTGTGTGTGTGTGTGTGTTTATATTTCATGTTTGGTTTTTCTTGCCTATCTTCCTCTCTTTTCCTCCTGAAGGAAGGATGAAGGAGAAAGGGGGAGGGTGAAGGGAAGATGGAGGAGGGAGAAGGGAGGATAGACGAGAGAGGGAGACGGTAGGATTTAGGAATGACGAGGTAAGAGAGAGAGGATGAAGGAGAGAGAACGAAGGGAGGATGGAGGAGGGTGGAGGGAGGAGGGTGGAGGGTGGAGGGAGGAACCAGTAAATGACAGTAATTTGAGTGATGGATCGAGGAGCTTGGCTGGCCCCGGGATGTTGGTGGTAGCTGTAGCTCCATCCACTATCACCATCACCACCACTACCACCATCACTACCACCATCACCATCATTACCACTACCACCATCATTACCACTACCACCATCACTACCGCTACCACCATCACCACCATCACCATTATTACCACTACCATCACTACCATCATCACCAGAACTACCACCATCACTACCATCACCACTACTACCACCACCACTACTACTACCATCACTACCGCCATCACTACCACCATCACCACCACTACCACCACCACAACCACTACCACCATCACAACCATTATTATCATCACCTCCATTACCATCATCAATACCACCATTATAACCATCACCACTACCTCCATCACCACCACTACCACCATCTCCATCACCACCACTTCCACCATCCCTACCATTACAACCATCACTACCAACCACCACCATTACCACCATAATCACCACTACCATCACCACAATCACCACCACTATCATCACTAACACTACCACCATCACCACTACCATCACCACCACTATTACTGCCACTACCACCATCACCAACACTACTACTACCACCATTACCGCCACTATTATCACTACCACTACCACCACCATTGCCACCCTCTCCACCACTACCATCACTACCACTACCACCATTACCAACACTATCACTACCACCATCACCACCACTACCACCATCACCAACACAATTATAGCCATCACCACCACTACCACCATCATGATCATTACCACCATCACCACTACCACCATCACTACCAGTACAACCATTACCACTACTACCTTCACCACTTACCAACACCAATACCACCAACACCTCCACAACCATCACCACTACTACTACTATCTCCACTACCAACACTATCATCATTATTATAATCATCCCCACCACTACCACCATCACCGTCAATACCACCATCACCACTACCATCACTACCAGTACCTCCATAACCACCACTACCACCATCACTATCACTACTATCATCACCACCCACCAACACTAATATCACCAGCACCACCATCACCACCACTACCACGATCACCACTACCAACACTATCATCATTACAATAATCATCCCCACCACTATCACCATCACCACATTATCACCACCTCTACCATAATCGCCACCACCATCATTACCAATCACCACTACCACTTTCACTTCCACAATCACCACCCCTTCCTCTATAAAAACCCCTTCCACCACAACAACCAGCACGACCACTTCCCTAGTCACTTCGGTCAACCACCACCAGCACCTTCATTAACCACTACCACCACCTTGGTTACCATCACAATCACCACTGTTTCCACCAAAACAACAATAACAACCATTTCCACAATAACCATTATTACCACCACCACCAACTCTCTGTTGTGTTATCAAGGCGCTTCTCCATCACTCTTCTGTGTTAACGTTACTTATGACTGGTTGTTTCTTGCCCTTGGGAGCCTACCCAACACCCAGTGGGACCCCTGCTACAGGACCCTACCCAACACCCAGCGGGACCCCTGCTACAGGACCCTACCCAACAACCCAGCGGGACTCCTGCTACAGAACCATACCCAACACCCAGTGGGACCCCTGCTACAGAACCCTACCCAACACCCAGCGGGACCCCTGCTACAGGACCCTACCCAACACCCAGCGGGACCCCTGCTACAGGACCCTACCCAACACCCAGTGGGACCCCTGCTACAGGACCCTACCCAACATACAGCTGGACCCCTGCTACAGGACCCTACCCAACACCCAGCGGGACCCCTGCTGCATTACCCTACCCAACACTCAGTGGGACCCTTGCTACAGGACCCTACCCAACACCCAGTGGGACCCGTGCTACAGGACCCAACGAAACACCAGTGGGACTTCTGCCATTGGATCGAACACTCATTGGGACTTCTGCCACTGGATCCAATACCACTGAAAAAAATTAAGCCTTGTTAAAATAGCAACACGATCATTTCAACGTCTTAGCTGCTTCTTCACGATCTTCGGTCTCTGCGGTCTTCGGTCTTTACGGACCTGTGAGCAGCACGTCACCTGACGAAGCGAAGGAGGCCTCTCTCTCTCTCTCTCTCTCTCTCTCTCTCTCTCTCTGTGTCTTTCTCTCTCTCTCTCTCCAGTTATACTTCTTCTCCCCTGGTGATTCCAACCTCGTCCCTTCTAGAAAGGATGGGGGTGGGGAGACCTTGATGCTAGTAGTGGGCTCTTGATCCAAGGAATTAGATTACACATTCTACCTCGCATGAAGCCACATTATCCCCCATTCCACAGACACTGTATGACACCCTACGGGTTTAATGTTTCGATATGAATGTATTATTATTCTGCATTATTGAGTTTATTTTTATTATAATAATTTTCACAACATTGCTCTTCCACTGGTTGTTGCAATAAATTACCTTCACGGGTTTAGCGCTTAGCGTTAAGTTACTAAGAAACGCACATAGGTTTTTTTCCATGCAGTCAGAGGACGAATTTTGACCACGCTTTCCTCTGCTCTTTTTCCTCAGGTCAGTTCCTGTCGGAGGTGGAGCGTCACGAGGACGCTGCCGACCACTACGTGAAGGCGGCGCAGCTGGCGCCCTCTGAGTACGAAATCATCTTCAACGCCGCCAACACCCTACGTCAGGCTGGGCGGAACAAGCAGGCGGAAGAGTACTACCGCCTCGCCGTCAACCTCCGACCTCAGGTAGGCCACGAACCTCAATTTGCGAGGCCACCCACCTCACTGATGAGGCTTCCAACCTCACTGTTGAGGCCACCAGCCTCACTGTTGAGGCCACCAGCCTCACTGCTGAGGCTTCCAACCTCACTGTTGAGGCTTCCAACCTCACTGTTGAGGCTTCCAACCTCACTGTTGAGGCCCCCAGCCTCAATGTTGAGGCTACCACCCTCACTGTTGAGGCCACCAGCCTCACTGTTGAGGCCACCAGCCTCACTGTTGAGGCCACAAACCTCACTGTTGAGGCCACCAGCCTCACTGTTGAGACCACCAGCCTCACTGTTGAGACCACCAGCCTCACTGTTGAGGCCACAAACCTCACTGTTGAGGCCACCAGCCTCACTGTTGAGGCCACCAGCCTCACTGTTGAGGCCACCAGCCTCACTGTTGAGACCACCAGCCTCACTGTTGAGGCCACAAACCTCACTGTTGAGGCCACCAGCCTCACTGTTGAGGCCACCAGCCTCACTGTTGAGGCCACCAGCCTCACTGTTGAGGCCACAAACCTCACTGTTGAGGCCACCAGCCTCAATGTTGAGGCCACCAGCCTCACTGTTGAGGCCACAAACCTCACTGTTGAGACCACCAGCCTCACTGTTGAGGCCACAAACCTCACTGTTGAGGCCACCAGCCTCACTGTTGAGGCCACCAGCCTCACTGTTGAGGCCACCAGCCTCACTGTTGAGGCCACAAACCTCACTGTTGAGGCCACCAGCCTCAATGTTGAGGCCACCAGCCTCACTGTTGAGGCCACCAGCCTCACTGTTGAGGCCACCAGCCTCACTGTTGAGGCCACCAGCCTCAATGTTGAGGCCACCAGCCTCACTGTTGAGGCCACCAGCCTCAATGTTGAGGCCACCAGCCTCACTGTTGAGGCCACCAGCCTCACTGTTGAGGCCACAAACCTCACTGTTGAGACCACCAGCCTCACTGTTGAGGCCACAAACCTCACTGTTGAGGCCACCAGCCTCACTGTTGAGACCACCAGCCTCACTGTTGAGGCCACAAACCTCACTGTTGAGGCCACAAACCTCACTGTTGAGGCCACCAGCCTCACTGTTGAGGCCACAAACCTCACTGTTGAGGCCACAAACCTCACTGTTGAGGCCACAAACATCACTGTTGAGGCCACCAGCCTCACTGTTGAGGCCACCAGCCTCACTGTTGAGGCCACCAGCCTCACTGTTGAGACCACCAGCCTCACTGTTGAGACCACCAGCCTCACTGTTGAGACCACCAGCCTCACTGTTGAGACCACCAGCCTCACTGTTGAGACCACCAGCCTCACTGTTGAGGTCACCAGCCTCACTGTTGAGACCACCAGCCTCACTGTTGAGACCACCAGCCTCACTGTTGAGACCACCAGCCTCACTGTTGAGGTCACCAGCCTCACTGTTGATACCACCAGCCTCACTGTTGAGGTCACCAGCCTCACTGTTGAGGCCACCAGCCTCACTGTTGATACCACCAGCCTCACTGTTGAGGCCACCAGCCTCACTGTTGAGGTCACCAGCCTCACTGTTGAGGCCACCAGCCTTACTGTTGAGGTCACCAGCCTCACTGTTAAGACCACCAGCCTCACTGTTGAGACCACCAGCCTCACTGTTGAAACCACCAGCCTCACTGTTGAGACCACCAGCCTCACTGTTGAGACCACCAGCCTCACTGTTGAGGTCACCAGCCTCACTGTTGAGACCACCAGCCTCACTGTTGAGGTCACCAGCCTCACTGTTGATACCACCAGCCTCACTGTTGAGGTCACCAGCCTAACTGTTGAGACCACCAGCCTCACTGTTGAGACCACCAGCCTCACTGTTGAGACCACCAGCCTCACTGTTGAGGCCACCAGCCTCACTGTTGATACCACCAGCCTCACTGTTGAGGTCACCAGCCTCACTGTTGAGGTCACCAGCCTCACTGTTGAGGTCACCAGCCTCACTGTTGAGGTTGGTGACCGAAAACTTTAATACTAAGCTTCTGGCAAGCAAAGAATCTCACTGCTTAGCTTATGGTATAGCCAAAAAAAAAATCGTTCACTTACGAGTTTTTCTATTGTTTGCAAATTATAATCAGACAAACAATAATATTTTTAAACCTCTTAAAATATTACAATATTTTTCTTTTGATTCCTAAATAGCGCCCAAAAAAGTTCCTTTAAATATATATTTTTTAAGATTAATTAGCAATTAGATGACATTAAACACTGCTGACTATAAAAAGTAATTCAGTTTATGTTGACATTAAAATATCATTGCATCATTTCAATAGTATGTGAGATTTAAAATTAAAAATAGTGTTATTTATATATACTTCAACTTTGAAATGTATCTTTTAAAAACTGTCTGGGCCTTTTTTTGTTAAGTAATTTTCATCCTAAAGTCCCTCTCCTTGTGCTGTCTGTCGTGGGTAATATCAGGAGTCATTGTTCTGTCCCCAGGAGGCCACCTCACATATGAACTTGGGGGCGATGCTGCACGTCAACGGCAAGTTACTGGAGGCAGAGTCCAGCTACCTGGAGGCACTGCGGCTCAAACCTGACGACTCCATCACCAGGACCAACCTACAGAAGCTCAGACACTTGCTGGCCAAGAAGGGTATCAGTCCCTCAAGATAACCCGCAGCCCTCAACCTCACTCTAAAGAACTGCGAGGAATTGGGGGGTGCATCCCAGGGGATCTTCCTGGAGTGTGTCCCATGGGGGGTTGCCTAGAGACTTACCTGTGCCTCAGGTGTCCTGCTTTGCCTCCCCTCACAGGCAAGGCGCCTCCTTTCATCTCTTTCAGCATCCCCTAGCTAGTGCAACAACCATTTGTGTGAGGAAGAAAGCCGGAGGGCTCACCTAAACAAAATGCTCAAGTTCTTCCGCGTCCTCGAGCTGTCATCCAGGGCGTGGCGGCCGCACAACCACCCAGTGAGAAGATAGTTGTAAATTGTATGATGATACCGACAAACTCTGGGAGAGGACACTTGTGTACAGTTCAAGACATTAAAGGAAACGTTTTCCCACAAATGGCTTCATTACGATTGATGAAGTCACTCGTGGCTAAGCGTTTCCTCTAATGCATGTCCTGAACTGTACACTGGAGTCCTTTTCCACAGCGAGAAGATAGCAGTTATGGGCCCGGGCCGGTGGCTCTCCCAGGGTCGTTCTCGTTATAACCAGAATAAACCATCGTTGAGACGCTAACTCTGGATCATAACAGCTGATCTAGTCACAGCTTAGACAAATAGAAGTGATTCCCAGGTTCATGACATAAATGTCAAGCAGACGAAAAGAGGCGCTCGACTGTTCTGATGTGCCAAGCACACAGCAGGTGCCTGGACGACTCTGTGACAGCTCTCGTTTTTCATTACGGCGCCGCTTAATCGTCAGGTTAGCTGGAGTGCCTTCCCTACACCGTGCCTTAGTCTCCGTTAGTATCTACATATTGGAGTTTGGATAGTGGATAAGAGTTTTTGAATTATTTTTACGAGCGCCACTAAAGCAAAAAAATAAATATATATATATATTTAAAGAACGAAAACTGATATACTATATTGTTGAACTCCCCATCCCCATCCCCGTCATATGTGTCTGGGTGAAGTCTTGTTTCTTAAGTGCCTTAATGTAATTCTCAAAAAAGTAGTCCCTATCTGAACGTTTTTATGTTGCTGCCCAATTGCTTCAGCACCCTCAGTGTGGAGCGAAGTGGCAGGTGTTTCCGGTAAGGTGTCAGGCTGCGGGTGTAGTTGGGGCTTCCTGGCATCTGCGAGCCGCCTCTTGTTCCTTGAAGAGCTGAAGCAGTCTTCGGAACACTACATACATAATCCAGGTTGTAGCATGATTATTATTATTGACTGCTTAAAATTTCTTCTTTCTTCAATAGAGTCAAGAAAATTTGTTTTTCATATCAAGTCGGTTAGTATTAAGATTCTATTCAGAAAACACAAAACAGTGCCAAATTCGTTCTATCGGTACCTAACTTAGTGACAAAATTGTATCTACCCAGTCCCAGTCCCTTCAAGTGCTCACCGAGATCCACAGTAATCAACTCTACTATTTCACTGTTCAACTGTCCTCACGCTACAAACGTCTGAGGACCCAACCTTAGGAACACCACCTGGAAACAGGATTTCCAGTGCCAAACCCTCGTGTCAGTCCCGTCTCCTTTCCCTTGGTGATCAGCTCTTCAGTTTCCTCCTCGAGTCGTACTCGTTTTTTTTACTCATCCATCAGTCATGGTCCTGTTGTTTTATGATAGAGTAATGTTGTAGAAAAGAGATGTCAAGGTATTGTTGATAATTTGTTATTTAATGATTAGCTAAATCTATTGATTCATGGCCGATCGTATCCATACATGTTCCTTAAGATTGTGGGGTAATCTTTCTGTTTCCTCCAGCAGGAGGATCAGCTGTGTGGCCATGCGCAGCTTGCAGGTGCGTGTGGCCATACAAGTTCATGCGTCTGGTATCATACCAGTGTATATTTGTGTATGGTGTATTATAGAACTTGATAAAACGTTTTCCCTGTGTTTGTACTGCCAAGCACACGCAAACGCACACGCACACACACACACACGCACACACGCACACCAACTATTACACAAATACGCACATATGCCTGTCTTCCAAGTGATGCGTACGAACACGTACATACACAAGTGCGTTTTCACAGCAGTGTAAGTATTACGCTGTTTGCTTGTCTGCGATGTACTTAGTGATAATATTCAATTTATTTATTCGTTGAGTGGAAAGACACCGGCAATGCGCTCTGCGATCGGGCGTATACGCGCGTAGGTTCGTCAAATGCGTATTTAATACTTTGTGTGAGTGTTCACTTACCTCGTGAACACACACACACCTTGACAAGTAGCACTTAAGACTGGCACTTTAAAAGTGTTCCCTCAACCACTTTATAGTATTCACGTCCTTCCGTTGATAAAGTTAAAGGCGACTATATTTTTACTAAAAAAATGAAGTAATTCAACACGAAAATTACGTAGATTGACTTCAGTGATCTTTTCCTGCGTAGAAATTGATGCAGATTGCATCGTCTAGGTATATTTGTATTCACGGTAGATGAAGTGAATATGACAGGTTCCGGTCGTAAGTGGTGCTGGATGTCCAGTCAGGTAGATGCTGAACCTACAATCATGTTGTACAGATTATCTTCCTCCCCCCCCCTCCCTTGTCCCCTCTCCCTCCTTATATGTAAACCTCACCCTTCCCCTCATTCCCTATTCCTTTCTATTTCCTTCTCCATTCGTCTCCCTTTACTGTCTATTCACGTTCTCTCTTCTTTATCTCTTCCTGTCTCATATTTTCCTCCTTATCATATATTCTTCCCGTTCCCATCTCTCTTTCCCCCTCACTCTTACTTCCCCTCACCCTCCCTCCCCTCTCCCCCTCTTTATAGTAATTTCATCTACATTACAGAGCAATGTTGAGTATTATCGTAGTAAACTATAAACTGTGATCATATATAAACAGGCCCGGACGCCCCGTTCTCGAACACACAGCCAGTCAGCAAGTGTAGACAACCCGCGAGTGTATAGCCCGCGAGTGTATAGCCCGCGAGTGTAGAAGCCGCACACTGGGGAAGGAACGTGACGCCAAATGAAGACAAAGCTAGTAAATCCACCCCATCTCTCCCCTATCCGTCCAATCGTCGATCCGTCCGTCTATCCGTTGATCCGTCCGCCTGGCCAAGTCTTAAGAGACTGAGGAACGACCGTTACCATGCAGTAAGTTAAAAAAAACAGACGACACTCTGAGCAGCGTCCTTCGCCAGTGTAGCCAACAGTGAACGAGATCTTTGGGAGGGAGGCGTACCGGGCCACTTTTATTTGGCCACAATGCTGAGCCAGTTGCCCTGGTTTGCCCTCTGTCTTGGTAACATTTGTATCATGGAAGGTGTTTAGTGCCAAAAAATTAAACCAACATATTTCTTAACTCTTCTGTAATTCAAGGGTGTGAAAAGCAATAAATGGATATGGGAAATGAATTTTTTTTTTTAAGTTCTCAGATGGTGCACAGAGACAGCAACTTCCCAGGGCAGATGGCACAGACAGCTGGCCGTCAGTAGTCTTGGTAAAAAAAATTATTCAGAAATAAATAGCATCATTTATACAAATCTATATTTTGTAGAAAAAAAATACAGGAAATCACCAGCGTTCAAGAATATTATTGAATTCAGCAATTAACATCAGTATTCAGGAAATAAAGCCCACCAATCAGGAAAAAACACCAATCAGGAAAAAGGAAAATAACAGCGAGATTCACCAAAGATAACGAACAAGAACAGAGCGTATTCAAACCTTACTGACCCAAGCCAATCACAACCACCTCATTCGTGCTACATAAGTGACACCTACAACAACTACAACCCCCCTCTCCTGTTTTTAAACTGTTTTTGTTAGTGTTTGTGATCTAGATTGGGCATTTCATTGTCCATGTTGTAGTCTTACACATGCGTGCAATATTTTGTTTCCTGTGAGAGGCGAATTGGCGACGCGTTAGCCAGCCAGCCAGCCAGCCAGCCAGCCAACCAGCCAGCCAGCCAGCTGATGTCACTCTTGTCAGATGCCGCATTGCTTCTGTCATAGGACGTCACTCCTGTCAGCTGATGTCATTCCTGTCGGCTGATGTCATTCCTGTCAGCTGATGTCATTCCTGTCAGCTGATGTCACTGTGGACGTCATTAAGTTACTATCACTTTTATCAGGAGTTAGTTTTGTTAACAGATACTGTTATCAGCTGATGTTAATGTCTGGCTTCCTTGTATGAGCAATTATGGGCGGAATCAGCTGAAATTGTTTTTTTCTATCAGCTAACAATGATATACTAATTGCATCACTCGCTCCAGCTGACAGTCCTGACACCAACTTAAGCGAGTGACGCCAGCTGACATCAATGCGTCAGCTTACTTTTGCCTCAAAGCCCGGTGATTTGGGGTCGGTAAAGAGAGCGCGGACAGCAGAGGTCGCTAAACGGGGGTCACACCTCTGACGGTCTCTAAGCGAGGTGTGGTCGCAATTGGATCTCTTACGGTCGCTAAGCGGTATCAGGTGAAAATCGGGCCTCTGATCGTCGTTCAGCCGGGTGGGGGTTTGCAGATTAGCCTCTGATGGTAGCTAAGCGAAGTGTGGTCGCAATTGGATCTCTTGCAGTCGCTAAGCGAGATCGGATGCAAATCGGGCCTCTGACGGTCGCTAAGTGGGGTAGGGTCGCAGTTGGGCCTCACATAATGGTTAGAGAGAGATTTAACTGCTCTCCTTCATCTTAGGGTTATTTTTATGTTTGATCTTATTGTGATGAAGCCATGTTCTCTAATGTCTTGTAGATGATATGCCAAAGACTACCTAGATATGTTTCTTAGATGTGTAAGAGATAATGCCTCATATTATAATTAATAATGTTTTTTTTTCCCGAAGGGGAAGAGACAGAAAATCAAAAGTAGTGTTTGTATTTAGAGTTCTGTTGGCGAGGATATGGGTGGCCGGGGTGTGGCTGACGCCAGCGTGGTGGTGGTGTGGGCGTGTGTGGGAGTGTGGGTGTGATATTCCAAAACACAAGCTTTATTTATTGCATTACTGAACCTCCTTTCCTCTCCCACCCCCTTAATAACTCGAACCAACCCACCCACCCACCCACCCACGCAGAGATGGGTTTGAGGGAGGGGGACGCCCCTTTCCCCCTCCTCCCTCGCTTCCCATGTCCCACAACCACCCATCGTCTGGCTTTGCCTTCCAACCCCCTCCCCCCAACCCCCACCACGAAGTAAATATTTCTTCCTTAATCAAAACCTTAATGGGCTGTGTACCCCTTTTCCTGGCTTCCTTAATCCTCTTCCTTACTTTCTTCTGAAAACATCTTGCTACCCTCTCACCTCCCCATTCTTTTTTTCTCCCCTTTTTCTTCAAAAATTACCATGAGAGACTCCTCTTCGATACTCATCATCATTTTTGTGTGCGTTATATTGTTTGTTTTCCAAGGTGATAATTGTGTCGGTACGACATGTCACAAAATAATGACTTTATTATCCACAGTTCTGCTCTTCGCAGATACGGAGAGTAACTGAGATAGTGATATGTGAACCTTACTGCTTTTCACAATCAGTTAGTAAATTAATTTTAACGAGAACCTTTTTATCTATCAGTATTTTCAGTACAAATGTTAATCTGCCAATCTATCACTACTAACTTATGAATTTGCCTTTACCCCTCTATCTTCCTCTCTCTCTCTCTCTCTCTCTCTCTCTCTCTCTCTCTCTCTCTCTCTCTCTCTCTCTCTCTCTCTCTCTCTCTCTCTCTCAATCTCTCTCTCTCTCTCAATCTCTCTCTCTCAATCTCTCTCTCTCTCAATCTCTCTCTCTCTTTCTCTCTCTCTCTCAATCTCTCTCTCTCTTTCTCTCTCTCTCTCTCTCTCTTTCTCTCTCTTTCTCTCTCTCTCTCTCTCTTTCTCTCTCTCTGAAAAAAAGACTTCATCTTACCCTCTTCCCTCCAAAATTCATTAAAATTATTTCTTTGACTTAGCTGAAACTTATAAGAACCTGCTATTCTGAATTACAGGTTTGTTACCATAGTAATAATCTACACAAATATATTTGTATATGGTACTCCTATGTTTATGTCATTATTATTTATATTATCATTATTATTATTAAAATAACTGTTTATATTCCTTCGTCCTTCTTTCATGGTAATATTTACGTCTTTGCTGTATCCTAAATCTTCTTGCTGTCATGACAACAGGAAATAAAGACTTGTTTTTATTCATGCATTTTTTCTAACCCTATTGAAACGACAAATACTGCTAAAGGCCCTCATCTAGGGAGAGCTCTGGGAGGGTTCAGGATGGCAAATGGTATGACTCCTAGGCTGACACAAAGTATTGAGGATAAGGAACAACTTCGCTTAAAAGCATATTTTAAAACAAATATACCAGTTCCTCAACACGTCAGTACAATTAAATATGCTAGTCTAATTCTAGCATCATGTTCACAAGATGCTAATACTACAAGATGCTAATACTACAAGATGCTAATACTACAAGTTGCTAATACTAGCATCTTGTAAAATTTCCTGGACAGGTAAATGAAAGAAGACTTACCTCTACTCGCAGAAAGGCAGAGTAAATCCAGGCAAAAAAAGTTTATCTAAAGCAGTCTCTCTTAAAATACTTGTTTGTACAATGTCACTCGTTCAGGTCACAAGGTAAACTGACTCGTTCAGGTCACAAGGTAAACTGACTCGTTCATACCACACCAGATGACAGCCAGGGCGACGCTGGTCAACTACTTACGTCACCCAAATTAAAAACACCCAAATTAACTTTAAACTAAGTCATTGTAGCTCATTTTTACCATATTTACATGACCTCAAATATGCCGTAGTTATTTATGCTGGTTATTAAAGGAATTTAATATAAAAATGTTTAAATATGCAAATTTGATAACACTTGACGAATCATTTACCCTGTCAACAGATACACTTCATTTACCCTGTCAACAGATACACCTCAAACATTTACCCTGTCAACAGATACACCTCAAACATTTACCCCTGTCAACAGATACACCTCAAACATTTATCCTGTCAACAGATACACCTCAAACATTTTCCCTGTCAACAGATACACCTCTAACATTTACCCTGTCAACAGATACACCTCTAACATTTACCCTGTCAACAGATACACCTCAAACATTTACCCTGTCAACAGATACACCTCAAACATTTACCCTGTCAACAGATACACCTCAAACATTTACCCTGTCAACAGATACACCTCTAACATTTACCCTGTCAACAGATACACCTCAAACATTTACCCTGTCAACAGATACACCTCTAACATTTACCCTGTCAACAGATACACCTCAAACATTTACCCTGTCAACAGATACACCTCAAACATTTACCCCGTCAACAGATACACCTCAAACATTTACCCTGTCAACAGATACACCTCTAACATTTACCCTGTCAACAGATACACCTCAAACATTTACCCTGTCAACAAATACACTTCATATATTTACCCTGTCAACAGATACACTTCATTTACCCTGTCAACAAATGCACTTCATATATTTACCATGTCAACAGATACACCTCAGTCATTTACCTTGTCAACAAATACACTTCATATATTTACCCTGGCAACAGATACACCTCAGTCATTTACCCTGTCAACAGGCACACCTCAAACATTTACCCTGTCAACAGATACACTTCAAATTTTGATCCTGTCGACAGATACACCTCAGTTACCTTGTCAGCAGATACAATTTAATCATTTACCCTGTCAACAGCCACACCTCAGGCACCAGGTTTTGCCAAGAGGGACAGGTTAAATATAAAAGAAAGCAGACGCAGCCTTGTATCTTGATTTACGAAGATTATGTTGACAAATTACGTTGTGGGGAATTACATACTTCCTTTCAGTTTTACCTGACTAGCAAATTTTTGATTGACATAAATTGCATTCGTGAAGACGCCTCAGTATCGTGGCTGCCTCTGGCTTTATGACATTTCCTCTCATTGTTGAAGCGACGCTGTTGGACCGAAAAATCCTTTCACCTGCAATTTTTGAACGTTTTTCCTTTCTTAAAATTATACTATGTTTACAGTGCTGAAGAGAATTTTAACGTGACGACATGACAATATGCTGATGACATGACAACACACAGTAGCTAAGAAGTTTAAACAGTATAACACAAGGACGTTATATATCGAATAATTATACTGAACCAATCAGCCAACAGTTAATAATTATTGTTTAACTTAACGGCTGTCTCCCGTTAAGGCAGAGTGACCCAAAGAAGAAAACACAGTCACCATCATTCATTCAACCGCTGAAATACTAAAAGAAAGTAAATACCGGCAAGGTGGAGTGAATGAGAGTGTCTGGGTGGTAATCAGGTTTGATCCAAGACACTTCCATTGACAAGACACAGGTGTTAGAAATTTAGAATTACTGTTGACTTCCTATGCCATCATAGCCCTTGTATCAAGGACCAATAAGGCTGCATTTCGAAGAAGAATAAATCGCAATACCGTTGCTGGATCAATTCGCTAAAAATCCTCACCAAGAAGAGGAACCTCATGACGACGATCAGTCCGTCCTGCACCATTGTCATGTCACAACTAAGCGAGAGAAACACGCAGAGAAGGCCCGATGACACACTTGGATGAGGTAGGGGAAAGATAGTAGTAGTAGTAGTAGTAGTAGTAGTAGTAGTAGTAGTAGTAGTAGTAGTAGTAGTAGTAGTTGTAGTGGTAGAAGTAGTGTAGTAGTAATACAGTAGTGATAGTAGGAATTAGGAAGTAGTTACTTCTTAGGTGTCCCGTTGCTTGGTTGCTAGCGCACTCACCTCACACACTAAGGTCCATAGTTCGATCCCCGCTATCCCTGTTCACTTAGCAGTAAATAGGTACCTGGGTGTTAATCGACTGGTGTGGGTCGCATCCTGGGGACAAAATTAACCTAATTTGCCTGAAATGCTCTGCAAAGCCAGGGGCTTTCTGTATAGTATATCACTGAAGTCAGCTATGGTCTGTATACGTTATACATGTACTAGTAGAAATAAAGATTATAATAAAAATAATATTAATTATTATTATTATTATTATTATTATTATTATTATTATTATTATTATTATTATTCCATCATCATTATCATCATCATCATCATCATCGCCACTGCTGCACCAATACTACCAGTTACTTTCGATTACAGTGATATACATCAATGGTTCACAGAACCTGTCTACAGTATATATTCTTTTTAAGAATGATGGATTGATTACATCGACTCCTTATATATAGGCACATTTTAGCAAAAAAAAAATTAAAGTTTTCATGAAATCCTTGAAAAGGGCTTGATTACCTCGAACTTTTTCTGATCTTTTCCATTCTTCTTTGTTTCGGACTGATGAAGCCACTGCGTGGCGAAACGTTTCGTCAATAAAGATACCCAAGTGTTGTACATGTGTCTAATACTACGATTACTACCGGTATAGAACAGAACTGAAATGATAAATGATAACTGTATTTTTTGGCAGTGATAATATAGGTGTCTTATTCATCATCTCTATTTTAGCTGTTGAATAGAATCGAGAAAATCGACGAGCATATCTCCTGGAGCCCAGCTGTATGGAGAACAAAAACTCTATTTTCAATTTTAAAAATACCATTGCATGAAGCTCGTCAGAAATTATATATATATATATATATATATATATATATATATATATATATATATATATATATATATATATATATATATATATATATATATATATATATATTAAAGGAGAGGAAACAGCAAGCATAAGCTGTATTCCTGTGGATACAATTATAGAAATTGTCATACAGATGAGCACTCAATCTCAAGGTGATGGGAAAATCGAAAACTGAAAGGAGACAAGACCACCACATACAAGATACTCAGGGGTATCCTCAAGGTGAAAGAGGACACACTAAAAGTCGATGGACCAGAGGACGCACGCACGCACGCACGCACGCACACACACACACACACACACACACACACACACACACACACACACACGGGGGCTTTGACTCGACCCCTGCAACCACAACTAGGTGAGTACACGAAAATAAGGAGATTAGCCGAAGAGCCAGAAATGAATGTGCATGGATACGAAGGGAGGCTTAGCGGCAATACGAGAATGACATAGCATCAAAGCCAGATCTGACCCAAGGCTGTTGTACAGCCACATCGGGAGGAAAACAACAGTCAAGGACCAGGTAATCAGGTTGAGGAAGTAAGGAAAGAAGATCACAAGAAACGACAAAGAAGTATGTGAAGAGCTAAACACGAGATTTAAGGAGGTATTTTCATTGGACACATACTATAGTAGACCGGAATGGTAGGGTACATCAGCAAGTGCTGGACACACTACACACAACTGAGAAGGAGGTGAAGAGGCTACTAAGTTAGCTAGATACATCAAAGGCGGTGGGACCGGACAAAATCTCTCCGTGGATCCTGAGAGAGGAATGCCACTAACAACAATCTTCAGCATATCTATCGAAAAAGGGCAACTACCTGAGGTGTGGAAGACAGCGAATGTAGTCCCAGTCTTTAAGGAGACAGCCAGGCAGCGTTAAGCTACAGATCAGTATCACTGACTTGTATAGTATGCGAAATCATGAAGACGATTATTAGGAAAAGGCTAGTGGATTTCTTAGAGAGGAATAAGCTTATACACAATAACCTGCTCGGTTTCACAGAGGGGAAAATCCTGTATCACAAACCTACTGGAGTTTTAAGACAAGGTGACAGAAGTAAGGCAGGAAAGAGAGGGGTGGGTGGACTGCATTTTCTTGGATTGTAAGAAGGCTTCCGACAAAGCTCCACAAAAGAGATTAGTGCAAAGCTAGAGAAACAGGCAGGAAAGGCACTGCAATTGATAAGTGAATACCTGACAGGAAGGAAACAAAGAGTGATGGTACGTGACGAGGTGTGAGAGTGGCTACTGTGACGAGCGGGGTTGTACTAAGGTCATTCCTAGGGCCAGTGCTGTTTCTGGTATATATGAATGGCATGACGGAGGGAATAGATTCAAAGGGGTCCCTGTTTGTAGATAACGTGAAGCTAATGCGGAGAATTCAAGTGGAACAGGATCAGGTAAAACTACAAAGGGATTTGGACATACTGCAAGCCTGGTCCAACAACTATATTCTTGCGTTTAACCTCACCAAGTGCAGAGTCATAAAGACTGAGGAACGTCAAAGAAGACCGCAGAGAGAGTACAGACTAGGGGGACAATGACTGCAAACCTCACTCAAGGAAAAAGATCTTGGAGTGAGTATAATACCGAGCACATCTCCTAAGGCGCACATCAACCCGATAACTGCTGCAGCATATGGGCGCCTGGCAAACCTGAAAATAGCATTTCGACACCTTAGTAAATAATCGTTCAAGACTCTGTACACCGTATACATCAGGCCCATATTGGAGTATTCAGCACCAGTATGGAACCCACACCTGGTCAAGCACGTCAAGAAATTAGAGAAAGTGCAAAGGTTTGAAAAAAAAAAAAAAAAAAAAACTAGTCCCGGATCTAAGGGGTATGTCCTACGAGGAGAGGTTAAGGGAAATCGACCTGACAACACTGGAGGACAGGAGAGATAGGGGGACATGCAAAATTCTCCGAGAAATTGACATGGAGGGATAGGACAGAATGTTTCAGAGGTGGAACACGGCAACAAGGGGTCACAACTGGAAGTTGAAGATTCAGATGAGTCACAGGGATGTTAGGAAGTTTTTCTTCAGCCGTAGAGTTGTCAGGAAGTGGAATAATCTTGAGAGTGATGTAGTGGAGGCAGGATCTATACATAGCTTTATGAAGAGGTTCGATAAAGCTCATGGAGCAGGGAAAGAGTGTATTAATGTTGGTAGAATTACCGACAGTATGTTAGGTAAAAGGGCACAAGTGCAACTAATATGACATTTTATTGTGACAACGTTTCGGCTTGATAAAGCTCCTGGAGAGCGAAACGTTGCCACAATAAAATGTCACGATAGTTGCACTTGTGTTCTTTTAGGGAGAGAGTGGACCTATTAGCAAGCAGCGAAGAGGCGGTGCCAGGAGCTGTGAATCGACCCCTGCAACCACAAATAGGAAAGTACACACGCACACACACATACACAAACACACATACACACACACACACACACACACACACACACACACACGCACGCACACACACACACACACACATACACGCACGCACACACACACACACACACACACACACACACACACAGGAGTATCAAAAGGACGAGTACTTGCCCGATAATGTTTATAATTCGTATAAATGTTTTCAGAAGACATAAAAAGTACAAATATAAACTAGTTTGTGGGTTATGCAACAATTTCATCCTAATGATAAATCAACCTGTTTGTAAATCCCTACGAGGTGAAGTGGTCATACGAAGAGTGATTGATGAAAGGTGAGATTTCTTGATTATATATATCACAAAATGAAATTACGAGACACGGGGATTAATCATGATCAAATTATCACAAAATCATCATTATCATACAGCATATAAATCATCACTAGATTTTTTTTATGCAAAACAAAATTTGTGTACGTCATTCAGCACATGGAGTGCTGTAGTCTCGATCCTCCGTCTGCTAGTCACGAGATACGCAGGCAGCCCATCTGTACTGACAGGAGGATGTCACATCAGTGAAACCATTGAAAAACCGGCAAACTTCACAACAATCTTCAGATATGTGAAGGTCTGTTCGTAACAGCGGTCAGAACAGAACTGTAAGATGCAGCTGTATTGGAGTGTCTGTATCTGTAGGATACGTCTGTAGTGTATTGATCTAAACTGTAAAATACAGCAGTAACTTGGTGTCTGCATCTGAACTACAAGATACAACAATGGTGTGATGCTCGCCCCTAAACTGTAAGATACAGCTGTATTGCGGTGTCTGCATCTTGACTGTAAGATGCAACTGTCGTGTAATATTTACGCCTAAACTGTAAGATAATGCTGTACTATTGTGTCTGCATCTAAACTGTAAGATACAGCTGTAGTGCGGCGCCAGCTACGTCAGAACGTTATGTAACAGATTGCAAAACGAAAATAAGAGACTTATGCAACATTCGAACATTTTATAAGAAAACTCTTCCCCTCGCTGTGAGCTTCGTCAGAGACAGGGCAAGAGCTCGACTGACAAAGCTCTCAGGAGGAAAACGATTCCTGGTGTGTGCTAGTGATGCACAAGTGTACACACACGACCCGCACATAGAAAAGAGGAGCTTACGACGACGTTTCGGTCCGACTTGGACCATTTACTTTGTAAACGGACCGAAACGTCGTCGTAAGCTCCTCTTTTGTATGTGCGGGTTGTGTGTATATTGTTCCAGTCACGGTATTGTGCCTTTTTTGTTATTTATACACAAGTGTCTTGTTGACATTCTCTGAGAATACATATAATAAGTTCCCATAACCAACATGTTGCAAACTGCCTCCCAGAGCTAAGCAATGTTAGTTACGAAGGCTGAAAATGCTTAGAATGTCCTCGCTGGTTGACAGGAGACGATGAGACATGATTACTACACTTGGGATCACTGACGGAAATGAGAAAACTAGTGAAGGACAAGAGGCCAAAAGTGTCAACGGATGAGAAAGATGTTCTAAAACATAACTATAAAACATTTCCTTAAAATATATCGAAATATTGATGAGATAAAATCCAAAAGAGAGTTGGCTTTTCTTGCGACCACTAGAAACTTAACATATATATATATATATATATATATATATATATATATATATATATATATATATATATATATATATATATATATATTTGACTAAATAACACAGAAGACGGGACACCACGAGCAAGGTTCTGCTCCTCAAACTAAACACGGTTAATTACAAATGGTCAATCGCTCACAAAAAAAAAATCCTTAAGTAGTTTATTCAATGGCATGCAGCTTATCTGTACAGTGGGAGAAACCTCGTGGGACCTCGACAACTGCTACACACGCAGCTCATTCAGATAATGCTGCAAAAATAAGCTTATCTGTTTTGTTGCGGCGTTTTTTTTCTCTTTCTCAAACGAAGTGTAATCAATAAAATTGCAAATGGTCTCACAGGTGACTCTGTGTGTGTGTGTGTGTGTGTGTGTGTGTGTGTGTGAGCGCGTTGTATTTGTACAGGGTCGAGTCTTCTTCGTGACTCTCAAAAGCACACACACACACACACACACACACACACACACACACACAACACACACACACACATTCACTCACGTGTGGGACCATTAGCATGGTTATGAATTATGCTTTGTTGAAGAGAGTGAGAGAGACCGCTGCCGCAACAAGCCAGAGATAAGCTTATTTTGTATATTATTAATTGGAAGAGCTGAGGCTGCAGAAGCTCACACCCAATACACAACTGGAAAGGAAGCTTTAAAATGACGTTTCCATCCGCTTTGGACCATTATGAACTTAATAAATGTCTAAGGTGGACCGACACGTCATCCGAGTATTTTGGGGAAATTGTGAATTATTTTACCTACGATGCTGTAATTTGAATTCTCGGAGCGCAGATGAACTTAATCACTGTTAAAACGAGATAGACTTACAGTACCACAGTTCTCAATGTGTCTATTGCTTGCAAAGCTTGCTTTGTACATATTGTTTATACATTGTACATATATTTGCATGCTGTTTGGTGAAGCAAATATATAAGTATTTACTCCCTGCTGACTTTCGCTCGTTCCTCATTTCTACCTTGATTATCGTGTTACAACCAGGTGTGCAGGCCACAAGACTAAACATGTGTTCGTAATAATGATACTGACCAAACTACTTCAGGAACTGTGAAACTGCCACATAGACTGCTGGAGACTGGTTACTTCCAGGAAGGCAGGAGTCAGAAAAGCTGGTTGAAACTGGGCCATTCAGCTTTTTGTGTATATACTGCGATGTGCATATTTCTCAATATATATATGTTGAGTTTACTCTAATCCTTATTTTAGGAGTTAAAGTGTCCTTGACTGGTGGTGTACAGGTGACATGCAGCTTTAATGACCCTCAATCAACCAATCTAAACCAATCACAGTCCCAGTTATGAAAGACTGCTGGAGATGGTCACTTACTGGGCGGCAGGAGTCATCAAGGAACAATCACAGTCATTGATACGAATACTGACGAGGGGGGGGGGGTAAATAGGGGAAAATCTGAAGGTGAAAAGGGGCTGAACAGATGATATCTTGTAACTGATGTGACAGTTCTCATGAATTGAAGTAACAGTGCATTCTTCTAGTGGAGGAATTAATCAATGGAGTAATTTACCAGTGGAGGAATTTTCCTTCGTTTCCGCAGGAATCGAAAGAAATATTATCGCGCTGTAGTGCAAGGAACCGGATATAAGGATGAAACTAGATGAAACTAGATGAAACTAGCCGCCAAGTTGGAAAACAAGATTTCACTCGGACAAAGTTTTACTCTGTGCTATATAGAGCGAGACGTTGTCAAATAAAAACATTTTTTGTAATATACATCTATCTTCGTACTTGTCTTCAATTCTTCATTTCATCCAAGGAAGCACGTAGTTTACTGCCGCTTAATAGGCCTATGATGTGTCAGGAATGCTTGAAAAAGAGCCAACTTAAGCTCAAAAGACTGAACTCGAAATAATTCTAAGAAAGTTTCCATTTTACAAGAGTTCGACAATTAGAACTAAAATTTAAAGTATACATATTAAAGATGCTGAATTTCATTAATAACGAGCACTAATCCAGGTGGGTGTGGCATGCAAAGAGTACGTTACACTTTATTCGGCGTATGTACACACTCTCATATAGGCTGCCTCCCAACCAGCGAACCTGGTGCTAAGGGTTTAACGACCTTACATGGCCCCATCGTTAAATCAGTACCTTGGTTCATAAGGTGGGTCTGACAATTGCTGAGGTGATGTGGTATCACTCACGGTCAGCTCTTGCCAGACTCATACAGCTGCTGGTTGCTCACGGTTCTCTGTCTCTGGCCGTTGTTTTGCCTTTGAGTACCGTGGGACACTTATATTTCAAACTCTTGTACATAGTGTACATAAGTGTATATACCTATATTCATACTTGGTGAAGGAAAATACAATTTAAAGACTACTGCTGTGTTTATTTTCGCTCCAAGTCCCATTACGACCAGGTTTACAGGCCTTTATTACCTGGTCATCCAACATTTGGGTGAACTGGATCAAGAAGAACCTGCTTGATCCGAGTTAGATCCCAACTCCGGTTACAGTCACAGGATTAGATCCTGAATAAACTCGATTTACGGTCAATAAATCCTTCAGGAGGAAATAAGTCTTTAGGCGAATGAAGGTCTCTCGATCCTAGGAACTGGAGCCACCTTCCATTTTTTTTTCTGCGCTATAATGGCCCAGACGGGTTTAACGCTATCCTTTGAGAATGACAATACTAATAATAATAATAATAATAATAATAATAATAATAATATCACTATTACTATTACTACTACTACTACTACTACTACTACTACTAATAATAATAATAATAATAATAATAATAATAATAATAATAATAACAATAATAAAAAAAAAACAATAACAATAATAATAATAATAATAATAGTAATAATAATAATGCAATCTTTGCATCAAACAGCTCCTTGGGTGAGCTGCAACGTTTCGCTCGCCAGGAGTCGGACTCAGCACCTGGGTCGGGGAAACGTAGCCTAAACAAAATATTCACAATGCTGCATACGCCTCTGTGTAAATAAATTAATTGACGGCATATTATCATTCACTCGTAGATAATGGAGAACATGCAAGGTTTGGGGGTGGAAAAAAAACAATAACAACACGAAGAGTATCAATTGAATGCTGACGGTGTCCCGGCTGACAGGTTATCAAGGAGTCAGCGGCGGAGGAGTCGCTGACAGCTGCTGGCGACTAACTGGGCAAAATGTCTGACTGCTGATCTTGTCTCTGGTGTTATAAAAGGAGATTCAAACAAGAGCGGGCGGCGTCGCGTGCCCCCTCCTCCTCCTGCTGCTCCTCCTCCTTCTCCTGCTCCTCCTCCTCCTCCTGCTCCTCCTCCTTCTCCTGCTCCCCCTGCTCCTGCTCGAGTGGCTCCTCCTGCTTTTCCCTTGTCATAGTTGAACCAGATGAATTGGATGCGTCTAGGAACGTCAAGCTCCTCTGGTGTATGAAAACCGTACTTAATAGTTATTGTTGAAACAATAATAATAATATTTTTTTTTAATAAGTCGGCCGTCTCCCACCGAGGCAGGGTGACCCAAAAAGAACGAAAATCCACCAAAAGAAAATACTTCCATCATCATTCAACACTTTCACCTCACTCATACATAATCACTGTCTTTGCAGAGGCGCTCAGATACGACAGCTGAGAATAAGTCCCTCCCAGCTGTCACTATCCCAGACCCCTCCTTTAAAGTGCAGGCATTGTACTTCCCATTTCCAGGACTCAAGTCCAACTAAATCAATTAACTGGTTTCCCTGAATCCCTTCACAAAATATTACCCTGCTCACACTCCAACAGATCGTCAGGTCCCAAAAACCATTCGTCTCCAATTATTCCTATCTAACACGCTCACTCATGCTTGCTAGAAGTCCAAGCCCCTCGCCCACAAACCCTCCTTTACCCCCTCCCTCCAACCTTTTCGAGGACGACCCCTACCCCGCCTTCCTTCCCCTACAGATTTATACGCTCTCCAAGTCATTCTACTTTGATCCATTCTCTCTAAATGACCAAACTACCTCAACAACCCCTCTTCAGCCCTCTGACTAATACTTTTAGTAACTCCACACCTCCTCCTAATTTCCACACTCCGAATTTTCTGCATAATATTTACACCACACATTGCCCTCAGACAGGAAATCTCCACTGCCTCCAGCCGCCTCCTCGCTGCAGCCTTTGTAACCCATGCTTCTCACCCATATAAGAGTGTTTGTACCACTATACTTTCGTACATTCCCTTCTTTGCCTCCATGGATAACGTTTTTTGTCTCCACAGATACCTCAACGCACCACTCACCTTTTTTCCTTCATCAATTCTATGGTTAACCTCATCCTTCATAAGCCCATCCGCTGACAAGTCAACTCCCAAATATATGAAAACATTTACTACTTCTATAATCCCTCTCTCCAAAGTGATAATCCAATTTTTCTTTATTTAAATCGTTTGATACCCTCATCACCTTACTCTTATATATGTTCACTTTCAACTTTCTACCTTTACACACCCTCCCAAACTCGTCCACTAACCTTTGCAACTTTTCTTTAGAATCTCCCATAAGCACAGTATCATCAGCAAAAAGTAACTGTGTCAACTCCCATTTTGTGTTTAATTCCCCATAATTTAATCCCACTCTTCTACCCAACACCCTAGCATTTATTTCTTTTACAACCCTATCTATAAATATATTAAACAACCATGGTGACATTACGCAGCCCTGTCTAAGACCTACTTTTACCGGGAAGTAATCTCCCTCTCTCCTACACACCCTAACCTGAGCCTCACTATCCTCATAAAAACTCTTTACAGCATTCAGTAACTTACTACCTATTCCATACACTTGCAACATTTGCCACATTGCTCCCCTATCCACTCTATCATATGCCTTTTCTAAATCCATAAATGCAATGAAAACTTCCCTACCTTTATCTAAATACTGTTCACATATATGCTTCAATGTAAACACTTGATCTACACATCCCCTTCCCACTCTAAAGCCTCCTTGCTCATCTGCAATCCTACTCTATGTCTTACCTCTAATTCTTTCAATAAGAAAACTACCGTACACTTTACCTAGTATACTCAGTAAACTTATTCTCCTATAATTCTTACAATCTCTTTTATCCCCCTTTTCTTTATATAAAGGAACTATACATGCTGTCTGCCAATCCCTAGGTACCTTTCCCTCTTTCATACATTTATTAAACAACAATACCAACCACTCCAACACTATATCCCCCCCTGCTTTTAACATTTCTGTCATGATCCCGTCAGTTCCAGCTGCTTTACTCCCTTTCATTCTACGTAATGCCTCACGCACCTCCCCCACACTCACATCCTGCTCTTCTTCACTCCTAAACGATGTTATAGCTCCCTGGCCAGTGCATGAAATTACCGCCTCCCTTTTTTCATCGACATTTAAAAGTTCCTCAAAATATTCCCGCCATCTAACCAATACCTCCAGCTTCCCATCTAACTCCCCCTACTCTGTTTTTAACTGACAAATCCATTCGTTCCCTAGGCTTTCTTACCTTGTTTATCTCACTCCAAATTTTTTTCTTGTTTTCAGCAAAATTTCTTGACAGAGCCTCTCCCATTCTTTCATCTGCTCTTCTTTTGCACTCTCTCACCACTCTCTTCACCTTTCGTTTACTCTCCATATACTCTGCTCTTCTATTAACACTTCTGTTTTGTAAAAACCTCTCATAAGCTACCTTTTTCTCTTTTATCACACCCTTTACTTCTTCATTCCACCACTCACTCCTCTTTCCTCCTGCACCCACCCTCCTATAGATACAAACTTCTGCCCCCACATTCTAATACTGCATTTTTAAAACTACCCCAACCCTCTTCAACCTCCTCACTACTCATACTTGAACTATCCCACCTTTCTGCCAATAGTTGCTTATATCTCACCCTAACTTCCTCCTCCCTTAGTTTATACACTTTTACCTCTCTCTAACTTGCTGTTGCCATTTTCTTTTTGTCCCATCTACCTTTTACTCTAACTGTAGCTACAACCAAATAATGATCCGATATATCCGTTGCCCCTCTATAAACATGTACATCCTGAAGCTTACCCATCAACCTTTTATCCACCAATACATAATCTAACAAACTACTTTCATTACGTACTATATCATACCTTGTATACTTATTTATCCTCTTTTTCATAAAATATGTATTACTTATTACCAAACCTCTTTCTACACATAGCTCAATTAATGGTTCCCCATTTACATTTACCCCTGGCACCCCAAATTTACCTACTACTCCCTCCACAATATTTTTACCCACTTTAGCATTAAGATCCCCAACCACAATTACTCTCTCACTTGGTTCAAAACTCCGCACACACTCAACATTTCCCAAAATCTCTCTCTCTCTCCTCTACACTTCTCTCTTCTCCAGCTGCATAAACATTTACTATAACCCACTTTTCACATCCAACTTTTATTTTACTCCACATAATCCTTGAATTTATACATGTATATTCCCTCTTTACCTGCCATAACTGATTATTCAACATTATTGCCACTCCTTCTTTAGCTCTAACTCTGTTTGAAACCCCTGACCTAATCCCATTTATTTATCCCCACTGAAACTCTCCTACCCCGTTTAGCTTTGTCTCACTTAAAGCCAGGACATCCAGCTTCTTTTCATTCATAACATCTACAATCATCTCTTTCTTATCATTCGCCCAACATCCACGCACATTCAAACATCCCACTTTGACGGTTTTCTTCTTTTTCTTCTTAGTAAATCTATACAGGAAAAGGGGTTACTAGCCCCTTGTTCCCGGCATTTTAGTTGACTTTTACAATACGCATGGCTTACGGAGGAAAGACTGTTATTCCACTTCCCCATGGATATGAAAGGAAAAGCAATTAGAACAAGAACTATTAAGATAAAATCAAAGAAAACTCAGATGAGTGTGTATACATAAACGTGTAAATGTATGTGTAGTGTGATCTAAGTGTAAGTAGAAGTAGCAAGACGTACCTGAAATCTTGCATATTTATGAGACAGAAAAAAGACACCAGCAATCCTACCATCATGTAAAACAAATACAGGCTTTCGTTTTACACTCACTTTTCAGGACGGTAGTACCTCCCTGGGTGGTTACTGTCTACCAACCTACTACCAAAAAATATAAAGAACGATAATGTTTGACCTGGTGACCATCAGCGTCCAGGTGGTGGCTCACACAGTGTGGTTATTATTATTGTTATTATTTCCATTAATTTTATTACTACTTTTAAGACACAGGTTATCTCGTATTTATCTCGGCGTAACTATACTGAGAGTTTGCTTTAATATCTATTTTAGGGATTAACTATTCTTGTCAGGTGGTGAAAAGATTACGTGCAGTTTTAATCACCCTTGTGTAGTCGATAGGTTTTAAACCCCCATTGACCAAGTAATAATTTTGGGAATAATGATAATAGCGATAATAAAAATGATGATAATTTAGGCCAGTTTAACTCTTCCTTTATAATGAAGAAACACAAGTAAGTGGCAGACCTAAAAACAGTGCCACCAGGAACTTCACAACATAAAATTGCATCTAGTGCCTAGTGAACACCAGTGCATCTGAAACTCTAAACGAAGCAGAGACTCACTCTCACCTAGAGTAGGCACCACTCTCTTGGATGGCATTTATTTAACTCCAAGAGAGGTCACCGAGCAAGCTTACTCTCATCTCATGTCAAGACTCGTTCCGAATGCACTCATTACTTCGCCGGAGCTTTTCACGCTAGATTTATCTTCTTGTAATGGTTCCCCAAATGTCCCAGATTTTATTTCAATGGTATTATTTACCTAAATGTAAATAACACATTATGGGATTTATGTCATTTTATTTTAATACTTTTCGTCCACCCGGAGCTTTGTAAGTGTTGATTCACGAAATGGCAATAATAGGATAGCTAACAAATCACAGAACGAGTGGAACTCAAACCCATAACAGGCGGACTTTAAAACTCGCAGGCCAGTGTGTTAACCACTGGATAATGCAGGCCAAATACCCTTCATCCAACTAGGCATATTTTTGTGCACCATAGGAATTACAGTATGGGCCCCAATGCGACCCAAAATGCAGGATTTCAAAGAAGACTCCCTCTAGTGATAAGTGGCAATGATCAAGATTACGTATATCGTCGTTAGTGGATGATACGATGTACTTGTTATCACGTGGATGATACGACGTGACTATCTTCATGTGGATGATACGACGTGACTATCTTCATGTGGAGATACGACGTCCATGTGATTATGTGGATGGTACGTGGTGTTTCCTGAGCTCCCGGTACCCTTACCCTGTTCCCAATATCGAGTACCCTGTACCTAGTACCCTGTACTCGGTACACTGTACCCTGTACCCTGTACCCAATACCCTTTACCCGGTACCCTGTACTCAGTATCCAGAACACATTACCCAGTATCCTGTACCCAGTACCCTGTGCCTTGTACAAAGTACCCTGTACTCTGTACACAGTACCCTGTACTCAGTACCCAGAACCCAGTACCGAGTACCCTATACCTAGTACACTGTTCCCTGTACCCCGTACTCTGCATCCTGTACCCAGTACCTCGTACTTTTTTCCAAGTACCCAGTACAATGCACGCAGTACCACGTACTCAGTACCCCTTACCAAGTGCCCTGTACCCAGTACCCTGTACCCTGTACACTGTTTCAAGTACCCTGTACCAACTACCAAGTACCATGAAAAGTGAGGAAATGAAAACGAGAATGAAACAACTAACCTCACCACCACCACCATACTACCATAACAATAAAAACCACCACCATACTACCATCACAATAACCACCACTACCATACTACCATCACAATAACCACCACCACCGCCCTATACTACCATCACAATAACTACCACCACTACCACCACCACCACCATACTACCATCACAATAACCACCACCACCATCACTATAACCACGACCACCACCACCACCATAATACCATCACAATAGCTACCACCACCACCACCATACTACCATCACAATAACCACCAGCATCAGCACCACCACCATACTACCATCACAATAACCACCACCACCATGGACGGAATTGAGATTAGTTGCAAGTGCGGGTAATATTGATGTTTTTGCAATAACTGAGACATGGTTTAATATGAAAAATCGAGACATGCCTGCTGAATGTCACATCCAGATTTTTAAATTGTTCTAATAGACAGAAGTATCGGGAAGTGGGTGGGGTGGCACTCTATGTGCGTGATCATTTAAATTGTTGCATAAAAAGGGTATAAAGTCTGAAATAATACATACAGAGTCTGTCTGGATAGAATTTTCAGAGGGGTGTGAAAAAATTATTTTAGGCGTGATATACCGTCCTCCAAACTTAGATAGGGAACAAGGAAGACTACTCTGGTAGGAAATTGTTAAGGCCACAAGGCACGATAACGTAGTAATTCTAGGGGACTTTAACTTTAGTCAGATTGATTGGAATTTCTTGACAGGGAATTTAGAATCTAACAACTTTTTAGAAGTAGTTCAGGATTGTTTTTTGAAGCAGTTTGTGACAGAACCTACAAGGGAAAATAACCTACTTGACTTGGTTCTGGCAAACAAGGAAACCCTTGTTAATAATTTAGAAATTACAGAGGAACTCTGCACAAGCGACCACAAGTCAATTATTACCTTTAGCATTGAATGGATGTATGATAGTAGGGATAATTCAGTAACGGTCCCAGATTTTCGCTTAGCAGATTACAATGGGCTTAGAAAACACTTATCATCTGTGGACTGGGGTAACGAAGAGAGCTATCAATATGACAGCTTTCTTAACACTATGCAGGCTGCCCAAAGAACATTTATCCCATATAAAGAAATTAGATCAAGTAGAAATGACCCAAAATGGATGAATAATAGGCTCAAATATCTTTTAGGGCAAAAGAAAGGAATTTATAGGCGCATAAAAAGAGGTGAGGGTCATCTTATAAATCAGTTTACTGACATTAAGAGGGACGTTAAAAAGGGGATAAGAAAAGCTAAACGGGACTATGAAGTTAAAGTTGCTAGGGATTCAAAAACTAACCCCAAAAGTTTTTTCCAGGTTTATAGAACAAAAGTTAGAGATAAGATAGGTCCCTTAAAAATAACTCTGGGAATATTACTGACAAGGAGAATGATATGTGCTCTATTTTTAATAATTATTTTCTCTCGGTTTTCACACAGGAAGACATTAATAATATCCCAGAAATTAATTTTTATAGTGTCCCTGAAGAAGATAAATTATGTAATATCAGAGTCACTAGCGAAATGGTTATGAAACAAGTAGACCGACTGAAACAAAATAAATCGCCCGGTCCTGATGAGGTTTTTGCAAGGGTTCTTAAGGAATGCAAAATGGAACTCTGTGAACCATTATCTAACATTTTTAATTTATCTCTTCAAACAGGTGTAGTGTCTGATATGTGGAAGATGGCTAATGTAATTCCTATTTTAAAAGCAGGGGACAAGTCACTACCGTCAAATTACCGCCCAATAAGCTTGACCTCAATTGTAGGCAAATTACTAGAGTCAATTATAGCTGATATTATTAGAAGCCATCTAGATAACCATAATTTGATTAATGATACTCAGCATGGATTCACGAGGGGGCGTTCCTGCCTATCTAATATATTAATCTTCTTTAGTAAAGCTTTTGAGGCTGATGATCACGATAAAGAATTCGATATTGTTTATTTAGATTTTAGTAAGGCTTTTGATAAAGTACCGCACCAGAGACTACTAAAGAAAGTGGCAGCTCATGGCATTGGGGGAAAAGTGCTGTCATGGATCTAGTCATGGCTCACCAATAGGAAGCAGAGAGTGTGCATAAATGGGGTTAAATCCGAGTGGGGATCTGTAAGAAGTGGTGTTCCACAGGGATCAGTCTTAGGCCCGTTGTTGTTTATAATACATATCAATGACCTTGATGAGGGAATTACTAGTGATATGAGCAAATTCGCCGATGACACGAAGATAGGAAGGATAATTGATTCAAACGTAGATGTCAGGGAACTTCAGGAGGATTTAGACAAGCTCAATTCCTGGTCAGAAAAGTGGCAGATGCAGTTCAGTGTAGATAAATGCAAGGTTCTGAAGCTCGGGAGTGTCCATAACCCAAGCACTTATAAGTTAAATAACGTAGAATTTAGCCATACGGATTGCGAAAAGGACTTGGGGGTTATGGTAAGCAACAACCTTAAACCAAGACAGCAATGCCTAAGCGTACGTAATAAAGCAAACAGATTACTGGGATTTATATCAAGAAGTGTAAGCAGCAGAAGTCCAGCGGTTATATTACAGCTTTATACATCATTAGTAAGGCCTCACCTAGATTACGCAGCTCATTTCTGGTCTCCATAATACAGAATGGATATAAATTCATTAGAAAACATTCAGCGTAGAATGACTAAATTAATACATAGCATTAGAAATCTTCCGTATGAAGAAAGATTGAAGACCCTAAAATTACATTCACTTGTAAGACGAAGAATGACGGGAGACATGATCGAGGTATACAAGTGGAAAATGGGTATTAACAAAGGGGATATAAATAAGGTATTGAGGATATCTCTCCAAGAGAGAACCCGCAATAATGAATTCAAATTAGATAAGTTTAGATTTAGAAAGGATATAGGAAAGTATTGGTTTGGAAATAGGGTAGTTGATGAGTGGAACAGTCTGCCTAGTAGGGTTATTTAAGCTAGTGCCTTGGGTAGTTTCAAATTTAGGTTGGATAAATTCATGAGTGAGAGGGGTTGGATTTGAGTGGGAATTGCACATAAGTAAATACAATTATCAAAGCTTATTTCTAGGGTAGCATTGAAAATTGTTGGCCTAGTATGGGCCAACAGGCCTGCTGCAGTGTTCCTCCTTTCTTATGTTCTTAATAAACTCCACCACCATGCTACCATCACAATAACCACCACCACCACCATACTACCATCACAATCCAACCACCACCATACTACCATCACAATAACCACCACCACCACCACCATACTATCATCACAATAACCACCACCACCCTACTAACATCACAATAACCATCACCACCACCACCACCAACATACTGCCATCACTATAACCAATATCACCACCATACTACCATCACAGTAACCACCATGACCACCATACTACCATCACAATAACCATAACCACCACCACCATACTAACATCACAATAACCACCACCACCATACTACCATCATAATAACCATCACCACCATACTACCATCACATTAACCACCACCACCATACTGCCATCACAATAACCACCACCACCACCATACTACCATCAAATAACCATCACCACCACCACCATACTACCATCAAATAACCACCACCACCATACTACCATCACAATAACCACCACCACCACCATACTACCATCACAATAACTACCTGCACCACCACCATACTACCATCGCAATAACTACCACCAACATACTACCATCACAATAACCACAACTACCACCACCATAATACCATCACATTAGCCACCACCACCATGCTACCATCACAATAACTACCACCACCACCATACTACCATCGCAATAACCACCACCACCATCATCACCACCACCACCATACTACTATCACAATAACCACCATCACCATTCACAATAACCACCTCTACCACCACCATACTTCCATGAAAATGAATGTTATAAGAATGCAATTAGAAGCCTGAGTAAATCTATAACCCACTATGATAACATGAACGTAGATAAGTATGTTTATGAAGCAACTTGCAATGTGAACTGACTGACTGTTGTAGTGGCCAGGCTTAGGCTTGGCTACAAGTTCTTCTGGCAGTTTGGGAGACAAACAAATGATGATCAAACTAAATGCAAATTATGTGGTCAGGCATATGGTCACTGTCTTGAACACTATGTGCTTAATTGTCCACTTATTGATTAATATAGAGATAAACGGTATAATAACCTATGTGACATGTCAAGAAATCTTATTAATGAAAATAAGATACCAGATATACTGAGCAAATTTCCTAAATTTGCTTGTAACAGATAAGTGAACTGTAGATAAAAATCCAAATGTACATCTGTTAACCCTTTTGGGGCCTAGTTCCTAGGCCTTTTGTGTATCCATATGTACAATAAACTAGCCACTTCGGTGGCAAAATCTAAATCTACTACCATTACAATAACCACCACCACTATGACAGTAACCCCAACCACCACTACCACTATCACCTCCCCACCCACAGTACGTTCATCGTCATGCTAAGGCCCTATCAGTCCACCAAGCAAGGCCGAGGAATGTAGGGGAGAGCTGTTAGGAGAAGGGATAGCAGTAAGTGGGGAGGCAGAAGGTAGAGAAGGTGACAGGTCCCATGCAGAGGCACGACCATGCCACCAAGAGTTACAGGAAAAAATAAGGAAGACAATGGCTATGTACAAACAGGACCCAGAGAGAATCCACACTTACAGCCCCCACCCCACACTGTGCTGTAGAATCCCACAGCACACTGCCAGGCCCCCCACCCCCACAAACCCCCCAGAACACAGTGTTGGAGAGGAAACTGAATGTATGGTACACCAACGCTGAAGGAATAACGAATAAGTGGGAGGAGTGGCATGAAAGAATAAAAGAGGAATCACCGGACATCATAGTTTTCACCGAATCCAAGCTCACATGAATGATAACAGATGCCATCTTTCCAAAGGAATATCAGATCTTGAGGAAAGACAAAGAGAACAGAGGGGGTGGAGGAGTGGCACTGCTCATCAAAAACCAATGGGATTTTGATGAGCTGGAGAGAGGAGACAGAGGTGAAGCAAGAGACTACATAATAGGAACACTTCAGTCTGGAGGTCCCAAGGTGGTAATTGCAGTGATGTATAACCCACCACAGAACAGCAGGAGCCCAAAGCAAGAGTATGATGAGAGTAACAGAGCGATGGCTGACACACTGCCTGAAGTGGCCAGAAGGGCTCATGCGAGCAGGGCAAAGCTGCTGATTATGGGTGACTTAAAAAACAAGGAAATCGACTGGGAGAACCTGGAGCCACATGGGGGCCCAGAAACATGGAGGGCTAAGATGATGGAGGTGGTACTGGAAAACCTCATGTACCAACACGTAAGGGACACTACCAGAGAGAAAATGGAGGATGAACCAGCAAGACTGGACCTAGTATTCACCTTGAGTTAGTGCAGACACTGAGGACATCAAATATGAAAGACCCCTCGGGGCTAGTGACTACGTGGTTCTGAGCTTCAAATACATAGTAGAGTTACAAGTGGAGAAGGAAGCAGAAAGGGAGGGACGAATGAAGCCAAACTACAAGAAAGGGGACTACTCAGGCATGAAGAATTTCCTGTACGAGATTCAGTGGGACAGAGCACTGGCAGGGAAGTCAGTAAATGAGATTATGGAATATGTGACAACAATATGTAAGGAAGCTGAGGAGAGGTTTGTACCTATTACAACCTCAGGTTCAATGGCCTGTTAACCTGAGTGTAATGGGAGCTTGGAGCAAAGAAACACAGTAGAAGATGTATTGAAATTGTATTTCCTTCAAAAATTAGTTAGATTAATTCCAAACTTTTGTCTTTTCCTTCACCAAGTAATTGTGATTATATAAGACTTTTGTCTTTTCCTTCACCAAGTATAACAAAGTGCTATTTACACATATGTACACTATATACAAAGGAGTAGTGTTTAGTGCACGCCACAGTTGTCTAGGCTAAGCAGCAGCCAAAAGACAGGCAACTTTCCACAACCAGCTCTATGCAGGAATTCCAATGACAAATCGCGAGTGGTAACCACGTCACCTTTGTCATTGTTAAACTCGCATTTTAATTAGCTGAACCGAGTCGTTGATTTGATGATGGGGCCCTCATCACCAAACCCTTAACGATGGTTCGCTGGTTGGAGGGGAGCCTATGTGGGTGTGTTTAACATGCTCCGAATAAAGGTTACATACTCTTTGCATGCAACAGTACCCAAGGGTAACAGAAATAACGAAAAGGCCAGGATGAGCCCTTGGTTCACTTAAAGGTGTAGAAAGGCCAAAACCAAGTGTGCTAGAGAATGGAAGAAATATAGAAGGCAAAGTACCCAGGAGAATAAGGAGAGCAGTCGTAGAGCAAGAAATGAATATGCACAGGTAAGAAGGGAGGCCCAACGATAATACGAAAATGACATAGCAGTGAAAGCCAAATCTGACCCGAAGCTGTTGTACAGCCACATCAGGAAGAAAACAACAGTCAAGGATCAGGTAATCAGGCAGAGGAAGGAAGTAGGGGAGATAAGAAACGACCGAGAAGTATGTGAGGAGCTCAACATGAGATTCAAAGAAGTGTTCACAGAAGAGACAGAAGGAACTCCAGAAAGACGGAGAGGTGGGATACTCCATCAAGTGTTGGACACAATACACACAACCTAGGAAGAATTAAAGAGGCTGCTAAGCGAGCTAGATACCTCAAAGGCGATGGGGCCGGAAAACATCTCTCCATGGGTCTTGAGAGAGGGAGCAAAGGCGCTATGTGTACCACTAACAACAATAAATCTTCAACACATCCATTATTGCGACCCCAGAATGGGGCACAATATATATATATATATATATATATATATATATATATATATATATATATATATATATATATATATATATATATTTCATTTGTAATGTATATTTCCCTTTCATATAATTTTATATTGCTGATATTTTCGATATTAGCTAAATCGTAAATATCTTGCTTTATATTATTATTTGACTTAGCTATATTATAAGGTTGGATGTAACAATTTACAGTACTGTGCTCCCTATTGTTGGCGACTGTTGAGTAGCTGCCCTTGGGTTGGCAAACTACCTTGATAACTGCCACTTCGCTTGTTTAATTGCCGGCTACGTGCTGGAGTGCCGGGCATTAGCTGGGGGAATCACGTGACCAGTGGCGTGATCGCACCTGAGTGAAACTCCTGCCTTCCCTTGCTCGCTCTCTCTTTGCTGGTCTTGGTTGGATCAACACCTCCCTCTTGCTCTCTCTTGTTGTTAGTTCGTTGTTTAGACTCTGTTCTCGTAACTCTGTGCAACTATGTTCACAGAACATAGCCTAGACTTAGTGATTTTCGAAGTTTTACTGAGGTTGTGTCACACTAACACTCTAAGATACCCAGGTCCTGAGCTGTAGCTTCTGACCTAATTTGTTCTGGCATCTGTGCATCGTCGCAGTCGGGGATTTGGTTATGCTGAACTTAGATTCAGTATTTACGGAGTTTTATGCCTTTTACGGAGGATCTGCAGATGGTCCCCAGTAAGGGTCGTTATTTTATCTCCTTGTCCCTGACGCTGTGCTGCTGCTGCTTGTTATAATGCTGTTCGGCGAATCGGTCGTTCTACTCAAGCAAGATGTTCTGATTGTCAGTCTAGTCAAGAAGTTAGTTTATGTGAGGACGTTCAGTCAGTCACTGTTTAAGTCGAGTCGAGTCTTGAGACATAACGAGCTACCTGGAGCACTTACACAGACACACACTTGTATATATTAGAATTATGCTTATAATTGCTGACAGTGTACCAGACGGTACTTAAGAGCCATAAAGATATGATATGTGCCTTCAGCACAATAATACTGTATACGAGAGAAGTGTAATTAAATATCCTAATTTATATTAAATTGATTTACTTTGATATTGTCCACCTAGACAACTTTAACTTTGTTAATAAACATCTTAATTTTTATTTCGATTAGTTAGTACCCTTTCAGTCGCAATCTTTAAGCACTATTCAACTTATTGTAATTATAAAAGATAACTGGACCAGGATTCTGACTATTTGTTACAAAAACCCAGTAACAGGCTGAATGCTAGAGGGGCAGACCTTTCTAGTATTCACTGGAGATGTCTATTCTTAATAGATATCGCGTTTTTGGTAACATCCATCGAAACAGAGCGACTACCTGAGGTATGGAAGACAGCAAACGTAGTCCCAATCTTTAAAAAAGGAGACAGACACGAAACATTAAACTACAGACCAGTGTCACTGACATGTATAGTATGCAAGGTAATGGAGAAGATTATCAGAAGAGTGGTGGAACACCTAGACAGAAATGAGCTTATCAACGACAACCAGCATGGTTTCAGGACGGGAAATCCTATGTCAGAACCTACTGGAGTTCTATGACAGGGTGACAACAGTAAAACAAGAGAGGGGTGGGTAGATTGCGTTTTCTTGGACTGTAAGAAGACTTTTGACACAGTACCACACAAGAGATTAGTACATAAGCTGGAGGACCAGGCAGGTATAAAAGGGAAGGCACTGTAATGGATCAGGGAATACCTGTCGGGGAGACATCATCGAGTCATGGTACGTGACGAGGTGTCAGAGTGGGCGCCTGTGATGAGTGGGGTTGCACAGGGGTCAGTCCTACGACCGGTGCTGTTTCTGATATATGTGAACGACATGTCGGTAGGATTAGACTTACAAGGGTCTCTGTTTGCAGTTGATGAGATGAATTCAATCGGATGAGGACTAGGCAGAACTACAAAGGGATCTGGACAGGCTGCAGGCCTGATTCCAGAAACTGGTTCCTAGAGTTCAACCCCACCAAGGCAAAGTCATGAAGATTGGGGAAGGGACTACAAACTACAAACCTCACTCAAGGAAAAGGATCTTGGGGTGAGTATAACACCGGGCACATCTGAGGCGCACGTCAATCAAATGACTGCTGCAGCATATGGGCACCTAGCAAACCTAGGAATTACTTTCCGACATCTCAATGGGGAATCGTTCAGGACCCTGTACATCACGTATGTCAAGCCTATATTGGAGTATGCAGCACCAGTAAGGAAATTAGACTAGTCTCGGAGCTAAGAGGCATGTCTTACGAGGAGAGGTTAAGGGAAATCAACTTGACGACACTGGAGGACAGGAGAGATAGGGGGAATATGATAACTACATATAAAATACTGAGAGGAATTGACAAAGTGGACAGAGACAGGATGTTCCAGAGATGAGACACAGAAACAAGGGGTCACAATTGGAAGTTGAAGACTCAGATGAATCACAGGGATGTTAGGATGTATTTCTTCAGTCACAGTTGACGGACAGTGGAATAGTCTGGGAAGTGATGTAGTGGAGGCAGGATCCATACATAGCTTTAAGAAGAGGTATGATAAAGCTCATGGAGCAAGTAGAGTGACCTAGTAGCAACCAGTGAAGAGGCGGGGCCAGGAGCTGTGAATCGACCCCTGCAACCGCAACTAGGAGAGTTCAACCACAACCACCCATACTACCCGCAACACCACCACTACCATAACTACTAGCATCACCAGCACCACCATCACTTCCACCACCAGCACCACCACCAACATCACCATCACCACCGATACTACTACCACCACCATCCTCACACTACCACCACACCTACCTCCACCATCACCATTACCACTATCACCACCACCACCTGTCAACTTTTTTACCATCACCACTACCACCACCACCACAGCCACCAACACCACTTATACTACCACCACAACCACCACTACCACTCCTTCACTACCACCACCACCACCACCACCTCCACCATCACTACCACCATCAGATCAACCATCACACTAGCCACTCACAAAAACCTGCAACTGACTACTCAATCACACTTGTACGGATGATTATATACTTTCA
>WNWK01000757.1:287500-389039 GCA_009830355.1 Cherax destructor
AGAGGAGAGATAACAAAATAGGGTAAATTAATAGAGACTGGAAAATATCCTCACATCAGGAAAGAAACTGAAGAAACTAATGAATACATCTAGATACGTCAAAAGTAATGAGGCGTAATAATATATCTCCATTTATTCTTAGGAAGAAAAAAAAAACTATGTGAACCACGAGCAAGGAGACAACAGGGCCCCGATATTCAGCCCTTTAGTTTTGACATATTCAAAGTAATAAACAAGATCATCAAAAGGATCACCTATATAAATAAGAATTTACTAAAGACACCCAGAGTGTTTAGGGAGTTGGAATCCTCTCTTGACAAGATGACACAGATAAAACAAGAAAGAGTTGGGTGCGTGAGCTGCATATATATAAATTGTTAGGAGGCAAGCGATACTGCATAACACAAGAAATTGATCACTAAATAAGAAGAACAGAGATAACAGGAAATATATTTCCATAGAAAGCAGAATACTTGAGGCAAAAGAAATAGAGTGATGGTCGGAGAGAAAATGATACAGTGGATAAGGACTTTGGGGTAAGCATAGTGCCGAGCATATCGCCAGTTTTCAGGGGCTTGAAGAAAAAAGTAATTCAGGACGATGTACACGATATATGTAAGAGCTAAAACATAGTATGCAGCATCAGCCTGAAACCAGTCGTATGAGGATGAGAGGTGGGGCCAGAAGCTGAGCCAACTCCCTCTACCCCAAATAGGTGTGCACAGATACACACACACACACATACCCACACACACACATACAAACACACATACCCACACACACATACGAACACACATATACACACATATACAAACACATATACACACATGTACACACACACACACACACACATACACACACACACACTCATACACACACACACACACACACACACATACACACACACACACACAACACACACACACACACACACACAAGGCCTTCGACACAGTTCCTCACAAGAGATTAGTGCAAAAGCTAGAGTATCAGGCACGTATAACAGGAAAGGCACTGCAATGGATCAGAGAATACCTGACAGGGAGGCAACAGCGAGTCATGGCACGTGACAAGGTATCACAGGGGACAGTCCTAGGACCAGTGCTATTTCTGGTATATGTGAATGACATGACTGAAGGGATAGATTTAGAAGTGTACCGATTGCAGATGATGTGAAGTTAATGAGAAGAATTAAATCAGATGAGGACTAGGCAGGACTACAATGAGACCTTGACAAGCTGCAAGCCTGGTCCAGCAACTGGTTCCTCGAATTTAACCCCGCCAAATACAAAGTCATGAAGACCGGGGAAAGGCAAAGAAGACCGCAGACAGAGTATAGGCTAGGTGGCCAAAGACTGCAAACCTCATTCAAGGATTTTAAAGGATCTTGGGGTGAGTATAATACCGAGCACATCTCCTGAAGCGCACATCACCCTGATAACTGCTGCAGCATATGAGCGCCTGGCAAACCTGAGAATAGCGTTCCGATACCTCAAGTAAGGAATCGTTTAAGACTCTGTATACCGTGTACATTAGGCCCATGCTGGAGTATGCAGCAACAGTTTGGAACCCACACCTGATCAAGCACGTCAAGAAATTTTAGAAAGTGCAAAGGTTTGCAACAAGGCTAGTTTCAGAGCTAAGGGTAATGTCCTACGAAGAAAGGTTAAGGGAAATCGGCCTGACGACACTGGAGGACAGGAGGGTTAGGGAAGACATGATAACGACATACAAATTACTGCGAGGAATTTACAATGTGGACAGAGACAGGATGTTCCAGAGATGGGACACAGAAACAAGAGGTCACAATTGGAAGATGAAGACTCAGATGAGTCAAAGAGATGTTAGAAAGTATTTTTTAGTCATAGAGTTGTCAGGAAGTGGAATAGTCTGGCAAGTGATGTAGTGGAGGCATGAATCATACATAGTTTTAAGAAGAGGTATGATAAAGCTAATGGAGCAGGGAGAGAGAGAACCTAGTAGCGATCAGTGAATAGGCGGGGCCAGGAGCTATGAATCGACCCCTTCAACCACAATTATGTGAGTACACACACACACACATACACATATATCCACTCACACATACAAACACACATACACATATACACACACACATTTACACATACACACACACACAAACACACACACACGCATGCTCACACACACACACACACACACACACACACACACACACACACACACATGTATAGTGTATAGTATGCAAAGTCATGGAGAAGATCATCAGGAGGAGAGTGGTGGAGCACCTAGAAAGACACAAGCTTATAAACGACAACCAGCACGGTTTCAAGGCAGGAAAATCCTGTGTCACAAACCTACTAGAGTTTTATGACAAGGCAACAGCAGTAAGACACGAGAGAGAGGGGTGGATAGACTGCATTTTCTTGGACTGCAAGAATTCGTTCGACACAGTTCCTCACAAGCGGTTAATGCAAAAGCTAGAGGATCAGGAACACGTAACAGAAAAGGCACTGCAATGGATCAGAGAATATCTGACAGGGAGGCAACAACGAGTCATGGTACGTGACGAGGTGTCAGAGTGGGCACCTGTGACGAGTGGGGTTCCACAAGGGTCAGTCCTAGGACCTGTACTGTTTTTGGTATATGTGAATGACATAACGGAAGGGATAGACTTAGAAGTGTCCCTGTTTGCAGATGATGTGAAGTTAATGAGAAGAATTAAATCAATTGAGGATCAGGCAGAACTACAAAGAGACCTAGACAGGCTACAAGCCTGGTCCAGTAAATGGCTCCTTGAATTTAACCCTGCCAAATGTAAAGTCATGAAGATCGGGGATGGGCAAAGAAGACCGCAGACAGAGTATAATCTAGGTGGCCAAAGACTGCAAACCTCACTCAAGGAAAAAGATCTTGGGGTGAGTATAATACCGAGCACATCTCCTGAGGCACACATCAATCAGATAACTCTGCAGCATACGGGCGGCTGGCAAACCTAAGAATAGCGTTCCAATACCTCACTAAGGAATCGTTCAAGACTCTGTACACCATATACGTCAGGCCCATACTGGAGTATGCAGCACCAGTTTGGAACCCACACCTGGTCAAGCACGTCAGGAAATTAGAGAATGTGCAGAGGTTTGCAACAAGACTAGTCCCAGAGCTAAGGGGATTGTCCTACGAAGAAAGGTTAAGGGAAATCGGCCTGACGACACTAGAGGACAGGAGGGTTAGGGGAGACATGATAACGACATATAAAATACTGTGAGGAATAGATAAGGTGGACAGAGACAAGATGTTCCAGAGATGGGACACAGAAACAAGGGGTCACAATTGGAAGTTGAAGACTCCTATGAGTCAAAGGGATGTTAGGAAGTATTTCTTCAGTCATAGAGTTGTCAGGAAGTGGAATAGCCTAGAAAGTGACGTAGTGGAGGCAGGAATCATACATAGTTTTAAGACGAGGTTTGATAAAGCTCATGGAGCAGGGAGAGAGAGGACCTAGTAGCAATCAGTGAAGAGGCGGGGCCAGGAGCTATGACTCGACCCCTGCAACCACAATTAGGTGAGTACAATTAGGTGAGTACACACACACACACAACACCATCCTAACTTATTAAACCTCTTGAAGATAATTTCCTCGACTTCTCGCCCATGGTACAATAAACAGAGGTGATTTTTCTTCTCCCATTATCTCTGATTAGATAAGTTAAATCTGTGGTCAGTGTGTAAAGAAGCAGCTGATTACTGAGACGATTATGTTAATGCTGAGATCGTTAGCTCAAGACGACCCACAACAGGTCCTCCCCCGCTAGACACCTCCAGATCTGCTGGCGATCACTAATAACTTAACTGACCAGAGGCCGGGACGCAATTAGCGGACAGAGGATCGAGCCTGCAGCACTGCTTGCGTTGGATGACCCAAACGGGTACATCACTTCATGGAATACAAGGCAATTTGTAGAGGAGGTGATGTACTTTTGATATATCTAACCTCTGATATATCTTTGATGAGTTCCGAGAGTTCTTCTATTCCTAGAGCCCGGTCATGGACCAGGTTCGTCTGGTGTTTGCCTGGTCAACCAGACTGTTGCTGTTGGTAGCCCGCAGCCCCACATGTCACAGCCTGGTTGATCTAGTACCTGTGTCAAGAGGGTCAAGAGAGAGGAGCTGATGTTTCCTTATGACACACAGGAAATGGAGTGACCATTGGAACTAGAGAAGACAATAAGGACTAGCGGAGTTGATGCTTACATAGAAATTATTAGTTTAGGTCCCCATAGGGAATAAAAGACCATGCCTAATTTTCCCGAAAGTGGAGATTAACTTCTTGAAGTATAGAATTAAAGAGAATAAATAAATAAATTGTCTAATTTAGTTGAATCTTGAGCCTGTTGGTTATGACTTTTAGAACAGTTCTTTCATTGTCCTTCTTTCTATTCTTAGCTGGGAAAGGAAATAGAGCTGCCTAATTTTCCGTTGTTCATAGGGAACAGGGGACGAGAACTGCCCACTTTTCCGTTCTTAGTGAAGGTGACGGAGGTTCCTGTCGTGTTTTGTTGCTCGTAGGGAATTAGGAGGAGTTACCTCCTGTAGTATAACGTAGAAGAGGGGTGAGAGCTGCCTTCTACATGTTATTGGAAAAGATGAAAGAGCTACCTCAAATTTTCATTTTTTTTCATGGGGAAGGGGTTATAACTATTAGGTAGAGAATCCTTTTTTCTGGCTCCACAAAGATGGTAAACCACCTTAAGTTTATCAGGATGATGCGCAGGTTCCCACAGCTTCAGGGTCTCATATTAATACACCGATGTGGATCCATGATTTTTTGTGGCATCAGACGCCAGAGTGCCTGACGGTGCTGCCTCATTTTAGAAGAGCAGAGTTTAAGCTTCATCAGCTCTCAGGAATATTTCCAATTACTTTTGCTTCTTTCCTTTCGACTCCTTTTGATTACTTATTAGTAGCTGAAGAAAAAAAAAGGCACGCCCTTTGTGTCATGTCTTCAGTATATAGTTTATCGCAGAGTTAAAGCTTCCGTTTGTAGCACTAACTTCCTCCTCTTGTATGTCATCACATTATTCTACTTCACTGTTTGCGAGGAGGACTTTTCTGTATAGTTTCGGCAGCTCTTCATAGTTTATAGCTATGGATTCTTATTCTGGCTAAAGGTTGGAGCACAACATATGCAGTGGTCGAGATCCAGCAGGTTTGAAGCCACCATAGTCCCTACCTTTCTGTTTTATTTTTTTCCCTTACCATGTATATGTTTCTTTTAAAGCATCTTTACGTATTTTATCAAATTTGGTCTCTAAATTGTTAGAAATTTTATTGCAATATACTGAAGTTTAAATCCAAATCTGTAAATTATTTTCTGTTTTTTTTCTTATATTCCTGCTAATTCATTAGATTCTTTTTTTTATTACCTACAAAGGTTAAAATAAGATGATGTCTAAACATGATATCTTAATATTGCAATTTTCAAACATTTTCTGATTTCTCCTCTCCTCAAGGAAGGTTCTTTGTTGCCGGTGATGGGCTCTTGTTCCAAGAAACTGGACCTGTCTTTTTCTTGTATTGAGCCCCATTGCTTCCCATTCCTCTGTATGACCCTCATGGATTTAACGCTTCCCATTTATTATAATAATAAATTGACTCACTTCTAATGTCCTTCAGAGACTTTTAGTAACATTTATAGAGTTTGTATTTAATAAGGATTACACTGCGTCTCTTAAAGTCTTCTTTCCCACATCAGTGATTAATTTAAAGGCAACTGAGTCAGTTTGGGCGGATGACACTCACACTGATTAATCAAAGTTTGTTGTGCTAACCATTATTTGGGGCAACGACAGGAAGTGGTGATCAAGCAGGACCCCGTGGTCGTCTAGACCACCGTAGACAAAACTTTTCACACTGGCTGGGTAATGTTTCTTCATCATAATTTGCGAAATATTAGACTTTCTCATTTTGGGTTTAATCACCTCCATAGTCATCTTTATGTTTTACTAAGAGTTCGCTGCTTAGTTCTTAATCCTTCTTGTAATTAGAAGTCGTTTTTTGTCGGTTTGTTCCCGGATTCTGCCCTGTAACAGCACCATTTTAATCACCTCATTAAGAATACTGCTGATATTATCTATTATAAATTTATTACCAAAATGGTACATGATTTGTTCGCCTCAGTGCTAAACCTGCACCATTTTTTCTTTCATGTTTACCTTTAAATTAAATTCAAAACTCCATTTTTTCAACAAGTACAGGAACAAACAAAGTTCTTAACACTAGTGATGTGCTCACTGTACATTATACGCTGAGCTGATATTGATGTTCCGTTTCAGAACCCTTATATTGATGTTCCGTTTAAGAACCCTTATATTGATGTTCCGTTTCAGAACCCTTATATTGATGTTCCGTTTCAGAACCCTTATATTGATGTTCCGTTTCAGAACCCTTATTTTGATGTTCCGTTTCAGAACCCTTATATTGATGTTCCGTTTCAGAACCCTTATATTGATGTTCCGTTTCAGAACCCTTATATTGATGTTCCGTTTCAGAACCCTTATATTGATGTTCCGTTTCAGAACCCTTATATTGATGTTCCGTTTCAGAACCCTTATATTGATGTTCCGTTTCAGAACCCTTATATTGATGTTCCGTTTCAGAACCCTTATATTGATGTTCCGTTTCAGAACCCTTATATTGATGTTCCGTTTCAGAACCCTTATATTGATGTTCCGTTTCAGAACCCTTATATTGATGTTCTGTTTCAGAACCCTTATATTGATGTTCCGTTTCAGAACCCTTATATTGATGTTCCGTTTCAGAACCCTTATATTGATTTGAGATCGTTCACTCTCATCCATCATATTGTTCTTACCGATTTTCTTTCTTGCATATTAACCTAAGTACGTTCAGTAAGGAACCCAGTCAATGCCTCACCCTTCTGCTTAAAGCTTCTCTCAACTTCTTTCCGAGTGTAGAAATGTATTCATTATTGTCACTGATATTACAAATCATACTTCCTTTCATCAAGTCTCTTCAGTGCCAGATTCATTTTGTCATAGCCTGGTGATTGAATCAATATATCATCAGCATACCCTACATGGATCACATCAGTAGGATAATTGATTTGGCGACTGTGTTCGTCAGAATATTAAACAACATGGGGCTAAGTATACTGGGGTGTGCCCTGTTCCATTCAGTATACCTTGATTATTACCCTAGCAGCAGGACTATGGTGGTTCTCCTATCAGATATTCAATAACTCACATAAATAGTTTGCCTTTATCACTTATCCTTAATAAGATAGGTCAATACTTTAAGCTTTGTCAAAGTGATACAATGTGAAGTACTTTTAACTTTCAGAGATTTGCTTAAGGCGTAGTCTAACTTGGTTTGTTTCCTTAAATAAAAATTTATGCAATATTAATAAAGTTCATGAAAGAAGCATTTCGCTTGATGAAGAAAACCAAATGATATTTATCTCTTTTCTTTTAGGAACGGGGACAATGGTACCATCCCTCCATTTTTTTTTTTTGGTAATCTCTGTGGAAGACAAGGGGTTGTCTATTTATTTTAGTGTTTAACTTACAGTGTGGGTGTTGCCATCATCCTCCTGAGCTACTGACAGTCATCTTTTAATTATCTTCATTAGATGCCAGTCTTGAACTGGCATACCAGGTATATCATCTTTGTGTGTTACGTGTGACATTTTGTTCTGTATTTAAATGTAGCTAATTCTAAGACTTCGTAATATATTTGGTAGAGACGCCTATGGCGAATCGTGGGAGACCTTCCTTCATTAATTCTTCTGCTCTCCCCTGTGGGACCGGATGTGCGCGTCTTCTGCTCTCCCCTGTGGGCCCGGATGTGCCGCGTCTTCTGCTCTCCCTGTGGGCCCGGATGTGCCGCGTCTTCTGCTCTTCCCTGTGGGACCGGATGTGCCGCGTCTTCTGATCTTCCTGATCTTGTTGTGCTCGTTTTTGTATACTTGCTGCAAAGGTTTTCTTCTCCACCTCCATAACTAGTGTTCTAACGTCTCTGGCAGCAGTTGCCACTGTCCAGAGGAACGGTGTTTTCAATGGTAAGGTTTCTTCTTCTTCAAAAAGTACAAGTTTTCTGATTCACCCGTTATAGTACATGCCAAATTAATTACAAAACCACTAATCTTTATTTTCAATTTTTTTTTTCAAATCGCTTCATTTAAGATTTCGACCAGTGGACCACCAAGGGATTCATTAGATAAGTATTTCTCAAAGTAATCACTTATACCACTAATGAAACTTTAGTAATTGATACGTACAGGTGATCAAGGTCCCAGGACCGACACGTTTTCTAATAAGCGTGTCCTGGTGTTTGTTTACGTGTCTTTTCTTAAACCACTGCTGAAGGCATGGTTTTTTCTTTCTCTCCAAGTGCTAGCCGTTTTATTTTCGGAACTGAATTTCTCCTCACATGATGAGAGTTCCCAAGTGATCCAACACTCACAGGAAGCCTTCCTCTGCATGTCGCTAAAGAGACATGCATAATCAATCGTGTCTCCGAGAGTATGGGTGGGCTCAGAGCTGTCCAGGACCCTGAGATAATGGTCGACACAGCTGCTTGGTCATATTAATGCCACTCTATACTGTGTATTTTTCCTCTGAAGTAAAGACAACTTTTCCGCTGATGTGGTAACGAAAATGTAGACAGGGAAACTGTTCACGTGGCTCTCACTACAAGCGATGCCACGAAGTGCTAGTGATGGGCTGTACACATACACACACACACACACACACACACACACACACACAACAACTACTCCAGAAGCAAGTTCCCACATCAGTGATGTGAATCGAACGCTTAATTTTTTTTAAATCAGCAATTTTCTCAAAATCTATTGAGGTAATTGCCTACATGATCAATGTGAGGGGAAACTAGAGCCCTCGTTCTTCAACATCAATTCATCAGGGATTAAAAATAATTCCATAGGATTTTTTTTACTAAATATTAATATAATTAATTACTCCAGAGCATACTGTCGATTTTTAATATTTATCTATGCATGTATGTATGTATGTAACCATGTGTGCATCTGTCTATCTATTTATCTATGTGTGTGTGAATGTGTGTGCCGGCGCATACACATTCACAACAACCCACATTAACATTAGGAAGCATTTATATAAGGGGAATAGCTCGTCGTTGGCCAGCTTTTAGCTAGCAACTGAAGGACCCGGGTTTAATCCCGTGGTAAATTAAGGCGCATAAATAACTCTCTTCTTACCCTTGCTGCCCTTGTTCAACTAGCAGTGAATAGCCGCCTGCATGGTAGTCGACTACTGTGGCTAGCAGACATGACAACACTTTGAAATGAGATGAGGCAAGATAACGTGACAACTTTCAGTCTGTAAATTCAACATTGTAAAAAGAGTTAGTTGTCTTTACAATACTCATATATATATATATATATATATATATATATATATATATATATATATATATATATATATATATATATATATATATATATATATATGTGTGTGTGTGTGTGTGTGTGTGTGTGTGTGTGTGTGTGTGTACTCACCTAATTGTGGTTGCAGGGGTCGATTCACAGCTCCTGTGTGTGTGTGCCAGTAAGAGATTAAAATGGTTTGTTTACATGGTTTGGTCATGTAAAAAAAAACTAAGAAAAATTGTTTGGCGAAGAGAGTGTATACTTCTTGAGGTGTCTAGGAGAAAGGTTCAGAGAACATCAAAGGAAGTGTTGGAAGGAGGGTTCAAAGAGGGAGCGACAGGCAGCAGCTTCAACATCCTGCAGTCATAAGTGAATGTGTCAGATCAAAGTGACACTGTTAGAGACCAGTGGTTCAAGGTATCAGCTGCCTGATTCACAGGGCACAATTCTGGGTCGCTCAAAAACCGATATATTCGTTAAGCATTATGGTTCCACTACCTATACAAGTTCAAGTCACAACTACCAGTGAGATGGACTCGATATTAAAATGATCCCAACAACAGTTCTCACTGCTGCCTGGAAACAATTATTAACACGAACCCACATTTCTTTTACTAAAACCTCAACCTTCACACCACAGTGGATATAACAATACACGGACGAGTAATTATGCTGACCGCGAGATTACCTTTTTAAACCCTCCTTAAGTCTCCGCTTTAGCTTTAAGGTAACCAAAACAGAAGATAATTCAGAAGGATATATGAGTGTTTTGAAGAAAGGTATAATTGTCAAGTATATTGCAGTGTTGATTAGGTGTGAGAGGGTAGGGGAAAGAGAGGGAGGGAGGCTAGGAAGGAGGAAGGAAGGGAGAGAGGGAGCTAGAGTGAGGGAAAAATGGAGATCAGGTAACTAGAGGAATCATACAAAGCTAATGGTGTGGAAAAAGACACATGTGTAGTTCCGGATATTTACTAGAGAGAACGTTTCGCCACTAGTGGCGAAACGTTTCCTCTATGTCCTGAACTATACATAAGTGTCTTTTTTTCACATCTTTTAAACAACAAGACAAACAAACCCTTCAGGAATTTCCTCTTGGCTGTGTCTTTCTCAAGGACATCACTCCATCAACGATCATTCCTCTCCTGACTCGCATTTGGAACCTGCTATCACAACAAACAGATAATAAATCAACTTAACTCACTTGCTCATTGCTGGCTCCAACCTCACTCACTCCTCGAAATGATTTTCAATTATAAGTCAAAAATGCTTAAATAAAGTAATTCTTTATGTTGTTGCTTGGATCAAACCTTCAAATGGCCTATAATAATAATACGTACTAGCAATAATAATAATAATGATTATAACAATAATAATAATTATTATTATTATTATCGTGGGGAAGCACTAAATCAGTAGGAGACGTACAAGGCCTGGGAATGGGAAATAAACAGGTTTCATGCTGGGAAGGGAAAAGATAGCTCCATTTCCTGGGTTGAAGAGCCTTTCACCGGAGCACCCAGGTTTCATCCTCCTTGAGGGGAATGGGCCGGGTTGGATAATATCTCTTACCCTGTGAAATAATTCTAGATATAATGCTGTAGAATCCTTAAGTGTAGGGATAATGTGAGAAAGAGTGTATGGGTGTACCGGGTGAGGACCGGGACTGTGCAAGCTACCGGGTTGATCAGTAAGGTGGCGCTAGCTACCGGGTGGCCTGCCCGTCTTAGAGACACCAGCCTCAGTCGCTATCCCTGCCTCTGTCCTGCATCCTAGGTCGGTCCAGCTGGGTCTGGGCGGCGCAGTAAAACCCCCCTCTGTGAGAGGTAATCATCGCGTGTGTCCGTCGCTGAGCGAGTGGTGGTGTGCTGGGACACAGGGCTGGTGACGGTCGGGACCTCAGGAGGAATAGCTCGTGAGACCTACCCAGGATTTTACGATTCACTCACGACTCCTTAAAACCTTTTCTCCCTCTCTCATTCTCTCTCTCTCTCTCTCTCTCTCTCTCTCTCTCTCTCTCTCTCTCTCTCTCTCTCTCTCTCTCTCTCTCTCTCTCTCAGCAACACAAAAAAACTGTCTCCGAATCTCTTTCTCAGAGCAGTTCCCTTGTATTTCTTTTTTTTTTGTCAAGTTATAGTTCCAAGAGTCGCTGTTTTCGAGGCGAGAGAAATCAGATTTCGTTGTCAGGACGATTCATTATAACGAGTATTTCCAGCTCTATTTGGCAGTGCTGGCATGATAGGCGAGGGGATCATTAATCTTGGCTGAAGCACCATCAGTCTGCCGAACGAAACGTTTCGGTAAAACGAGCGAAAACCAGCGCCCCTGATGTCGCCAACTCCGTCAAGACATATGGGTCCCCGGCGGTGACTCTTCCAGGTTAAGAAAAAAAAAACTCACTTCATTTATACAGTGGCGGCGATTGGTTCGCCGCTACCGGCTGGAGACCGCCCATTGGTGGCCCGGTTCTCCGGGGCCCTCCCCACTGTTATTATCTGGGCACGCAATGCTCGGCCACAGAGCCTCCTGCTCCACAATCTATGGAACAGTTTTAATACCAAACAGTCGATGTGTGTGTGTGTGTGAGTGTGTGTGTGTGTGTGTGTGTGTGTGTGTGTGTGTGTGTGTGTGTGTGTGTGTGTGTGTGTGGGAGGGAAGACAGGGAGCCAGCCTCACTCCTGGCAACCTGTTGCTGCTGTTGTTTCGGCTGTTGTCGGTGTGACAGCTTCGACCGTTGTCTCCCGTTCCTCTGGCTACCTGTTTTTGCTCCAGCTGTGACTTTTTTTTTTGCGTCGTGATGCTCTTGTGCTGTTGCTACAATTGTTGCTGTTGCTGTGCTGGCATAGTGTATTTCTTGTTACTGTACCTGAGCTCTTAACTCTTGTTGCTGTTACTAGTGCTTATGTGACTGCTGCTACTGATGCAAGAGGTGGTGCTGTTATTAGTGCTGCTGTTACTGTAGAGAATGTTATTGTTGCTGTTGTTAATGATGCTGTTGTTACCGCTACTGCTCCTATTTCTGATGTTTCTGTTAGTGGTGCTGCTTCTGTTATAACTGTTGCTTCTGTTACAGCCCCTGATGCTACTGTTGCTGCTGTTACTGTTACAGTGGTGAAGATGTATCCAGAGAATTGAAACGATGATAAACAAAGTCACTGGCGCTGACAATTTCACTGGTCAGAGGCTCGGCAACGATTAGCAAACGGAGGATCGAGCCTTCACCCCGACCTTCCCCAACCTTGCGGTGAATGACCACACGAGTTTAACGCTTCCTGATGTACACTATACACTCTAAGATTAATACAGAAAAAAAAACCTAGATGTATTTTGGTGGCTGTGAGATTCGATTAAGATATCACCACAGCATATAAGATAAGATGATGATGTACTGACCTGTACACGAAAGTCTTTTTCCCACATCTTCTGAAGACGAAGCCACTCATGGTCAAACGTTTCCTCTAATAAATGTCCTATGCTGTACATAATTGTCTTTTTTTCCATATCCTCGTAATGCATAACCCCAGCCTTACGCGAGTCAATACGCGTGAAAGGAATAGTGCAGAGTGCGGTATAAGTTTATAATGCAGTTAAATATTAGTGTTGAAGATCCGAAGTGAATCAAAAAAGGCATCCACTCTTTATCTCATGGCAATTAATATTCCACTTTCTCCAAAAAATAACAAATTAGGACAAACAGCCCGAAACTAAATGAAGCCTTCTACTAAGAAACACGCTGAAGAGCCATTCTCTTGTTATCCCAGAGAAAGTTTGAAGCCGATCAGAATTTTCATTATCAAGCTATCAGCGATGATGGGTGAAGCATGAAAACCAGTATTTCGGTTTTCCGTTTCTACAATAATGACAAATTGGGACTTATGTAGGTGTCCCGTGGCTCGGTTGATAGCGCACTTAGCTCACATGCTGAGTGTCCGCAATTCGATCCCCGGTAGGGGTAGAAACGTTGGGCATGTTTCCTTACACCCGCTGCCCCTGTTCACCTAGCAGTAAGTGCAGTAAGTAGGTACCTGAGTGTTAGGCGACTGGTGTAGGTCGCATCCTGAGGGGGGGGGGGTAATATACCTCAGACAGGGCTGAGCTTTGAAATGAGCTGAGGCAGGATAGCAGCTCTTGGCCTGTGAAATTGATCTGCGTTAAAAAAAAGTCAGTGCAAACTTTTCTCTGAGTAAGGCTGACCAGGGTTTAAGATTTAAGTATTCTTGTAAGTAATTATGAGATCATAAATGTACATTACGTAGAATTAATCTGGGATAATCCAAAATAGCTAAACACTGACTTATTTCTGATTAGATGAGATATTATCCAGGTAGTTCATAAAAACCAACTCGATTAATAAAACTGTTCGGTTAAAACTTACACAACCTAAAAGAAGGCAAAACTTCCTTTGAAGAAAACACATCGGCAGTAAAAGTTTAAATCCGACCAGGAGAGGCATTCTCCAGTTATTACATAGCGTCCACAACACAATTTGTACCTACACAACCTACACCCCAAAAAAAGGTTTAACCCATTTCACCATAATATTCATGCCATTTGGAATTATTTTGTGTAAATCAGGGAAAGCTCAAAATCTGTAGGGGTCATATAGTGCCTCTGGAATGGGGGAGGCATTCAGATTTGATCCCAGGAAGGGGAGGATAAGTCCAGTTGTTTGGCCCAACAGCCACTCACCAGCATCTAGGCATAATAATGCAATAACGTCAAGTCACTTATTACTAAACATACATGACAGAAAGACACTTATGACGACGTTTTGGTCCGAATTGGGCTTGGTGGCAAAGCTCTCGCTTTACACGCTGAGTGTCCGGGTTCGATTCCCGGCAAGGGTGAAAACATTGGGCTTGTTTCCTTACACCGGTTGTCTATGTTTACCCATCAGTAAAAATGGGTACTTGGGTGTTAGTCGAATGGTGTGGGTCGCATCCCGGGGAAAAAATTATTATGCTCTGCACAACAAGCGGCTTTCTGTACAGTAATATGTCATTGATGTCAACTAGGCCTGTATACTAGGGATGTAACGGATGTGAAAAATTTAGATATCCGGTATGCGGATGTGCATACGGATGTCTTACTTACTCATTTTACGGATGCGAATGCGGATGCGGATGTAAGAAATTGTGCGGATGTTCCGCGGATTTCGGATGCGGATGTATATGCGGATATCTGTTTGCTGTGAGATACGGATGCGGATGCGGATGTAAGAAATTGTGCGGATGTTCCGCAGATGCGGATGCGGATGCAAATATCCGATACATCACTACTGTATACCTTGAACATTTACTTGTAGAAATAAAGATATTATATTATTTATTACTATTATAAATAACACAGGGAAGTGGCGATAGTAGCGGAAGAGGTAGTGCAGGTAGTGGAATTAATAGTAGTAATAGTAGAAGTGGGTAGAAGGAGAATGGTAGTGGTACAAGAGTGAGAGAGTGGAGTGAAGCAAGGTAATACAGTAGTGGTAGAAGTGGAGGAAGTCTAAGGACAAAAAAAGAACACTGCAAGAGAGATAAAGGCATCTGCACACGCTGCTGACAATACCAGTAAGAAGCAGCAGTGTTGAAATTCTGAAGTCAAACAGAAGAGTCTTTCTAAAGTTATCTCACATAAAACATTTAAAGTGATGGCCTATATAAGATTGAGCAGAGGGTATCTGCACTTGCCAATTGTCCCACGCACCTTCGCCTAGTAATAGGTGACTAGGGTTGAAAATTTTAAGCCGATTGGATAAAGCGTTCTGTAGATATAAACGAAAGCGTTGGAGGAAATTAGTAGACGACATTAATGCAACGCTTAGCAATGCACGGCTCTGGCATCAAGGCGAATTGTATTGAAGGCTTCACTAAACTAGTAAAAATTAAAAATGCTCTGAAAGAGCGAGTTTTCAATATTTTCCAAATTTCATTTTTTTCAGTTTAATTCTATTTAAAGTTCTCTACATCCTCTAAGGAAAAATATTTGAATTTGTTGTTTTGATAAAAACTCCATAAAACTGGAAAAAATGGTAGGAACAAAGACCAATTTCACTTAAGATAAACCAGAAGAGGAATTCTCTAGTTGCTACCAGGAAACTAATTTAGGTAATAATAGTGGCAATTTAAATTTATATAACTCGACGTGAAAGCCAAGTTATATCTCGATAAAGCCCATCAATTCAGAGATACAAAAGCCTATGAAAAAAAGTCTTCTCCAGTAATTACTCAGAATTCAACGATTCAAAATTGTTTAACAATTTCACAAAAAATTCAAATTAGCCCACAAACATTCGAAACATATAATGTCTTCTTTTTTATGGAATACTTCAGCATTGAAATTCATATTTTGAAGCCGATACGATGAAGCATTCTGAAGTTATTTAAAAGTTAGTCAATATCGCTATTTATTTAATAAAACTGGCAAGCTGATACTTATGGAGCTCGATAGCAACGCTAAGCCGACTTTCTGGAAAAATCCACCACGGATGAAAATTTGAAGTCGATCAGAAGAGTCATTCTCTAGTTATCACACGGATTATACAACGATTCCAAGTATTATTGGGTACCCTGGTCTGTTGTGCTCTCTTAGCCTCAGTCTCCTGTTGGTGGCTAGTTTATTGTGCGCCCTCAGCAACTAGATGGATCTATAACTTCCTGACAAATAGAACACAAAGAGAAATAGTAAACAGAGTAAAGTCTGCGGCAGCTACGGTGAAAAGCTCTGTTCCACAAGTCACAGCGCTCGCTCCCATTCTACTACTCATCCTCATAACGGATATAGATAGAGATGTAAACCACAGCTCCGTGTCTTCTTTTGCAGATGACACCCGGATTGCCATGACAGTGACCTCCATTGAAGACACCGCAAGACTCCAAGCGAACATAAACCAAACCTTCAAATGGGCCACTCAAAACAATATGAAGTTCAATGACGAAAAATTTCAACTACTCAGATATGGAAATAAAAACTGTGTCAGGGTATTCGACAAATTCCAACCATACAATAGAGCGAGAAGCAATGTGAAGGACCTGGGAGTGATAATGTCAGAGGATCTCGCCTTCAAAGACCACAACAATGTATCTACCGCATCTGCTAGGAAAATGATAGGATGGATAATGAGAACCTTCAAAATTAGGGACGCCAAGCCCATGATGATTCTCTTCAAATCGCTTGTTCTCTCTAGGCTGGAATACTGCTGTACACTAACTGCCTCCTTCAAGGCAGGCGAAATTGCTGACCTGGAGTGTACAAAGAGTTTTCACGGCACACATAAGTACGATAAGGCACTTAAATTACTGGGAACGGTTGAAGGCCCTTGATTTGTATTCCCTGGAACGCAGGGAATAGTACCAAACTTGCACACGAAAATCACTCCCTATGAAAGCAAAGACTCGGCAGAAGATGCAACATTTTCCCAATGAAAAGCAGGGGCGCCACGAATACACTGAGAGACAACACAATAAGTGTCTGGGGCCCAAGACTGTTCAGCTGCCTCCCAGCATAATAAGGGGATTGCCAATAGACCCCTGGCTGTCTTCAAGAAGGCGCTGGACAGGCACCTAAAGTCAGTACCTGACCAACCGGGCTGTGGTTCGTACGTCAGTTTGCGTGGGGCCAGCAGTTGATCAGACCCTGATCCACCACGAGGCCTGGTCTCAGCCCGACCCGCGGGGGCGTTAACTCCCGAAACCCTCTCCAGGTAAATTCGAGGTAAACTAGCTTACTGTACATTCGGAACTCGTTATGTGAGCGGCTAGTTTATTGTACGCCCTTGCCTCACTGTGTAAGTGGCGAGTTTACTATGTACTTCAGCTATTTTTGTGAGAGAGTAGTTTACTCTGCGCCTTCAGCTATTTTTTGTGAGAGTAGTTTACTCTATAATTCAGTTATTTTTGTGAGAGCGTAGTTTACTGTGCCCCTGCAGCTCATAATGTGAGTGGTAGCGCAGACAGGCAGGATTATAGAGTTCACAATGGGTCTTTGTCAAACCGTAGTATGCATATTTACATCGAAGATAGTGCATTCATTTCATATATTACAGTCTCGTTACATAGCTTATCATCTACGCGGTGCAATCTGTAGATACAATCACAAAACAATAAAGTATCCTAACTATATCATTAAAAACAATGGCCATTTAGGAAGTTATAATCACCTCTCATAAAAGTTAGTACAACTAGCTGGTTCAGATTAGTATCATAAACAATGAGCTAAAATGACATTTATTTTAAAGTTTGTTCGGACTTGATAAAGTTTGTTCGGACCTGCTAAAGTTTGTTCGGACCTGATAAAGTTTGTTCGGACCTGATAAAGTTTGTTCGGACCTGATAAAGTTTGTTCGGACCTGATAAAGTTTGTTCGGACTTGATAAAGTTTGTTCGGACCTGATAAAGTTTGTTCGGACCTGATAAAGTTTGTTCGGACCTGATAAAGTTTGTTCGGACCTGATAAAGTTTGTTCGGACCTGACTTTATTAACCCCAGGTAAGAAGTGTACCGAGGCAATAGACAGATGATAGAATTTATTGAAGAATCAAATGGGTTTTGATATATGTGTTGGTCAGTCTGCATAGGATGGACGTTGATGCTCCCTGTTCAAGAATAATGCGCGAGGCTTCCGTGGTTGTGTTGGTACGAGCGTCTCAGCAGCGCCGAGTCCACCTCAGTAAGGATGATGATCAAACCAACAATGATATGTGATCACTACATACTGTATGTTGCAGCAAAGGCTTTTAATGGGACAACGATTCGTGCTATTTACAGCTTCCTCATGCCATGACAACGTTTCGCTCCTCGTAAAGGAAACCAATATAACTCTTCTCAAAGCCAAATGTTCTCCAGATAAGAACTAGTTCTGCATTGTGTCTTAATAATCTCGATTCAGATTTATTTTAATATTGTCTAATCAAATGCAACATGCATGCATAGTTTTAAAATTAAAGACAATGAGTATAATTCAAATCACTGCAATAAGAGGTGAGTATGTTGTAGTTCAGAGGGTCATCTGAGCTGTGATGTTATCCAGCTTCCAGGAAGAAAGGAATTGAACGAATGAAGGTGAAAGTGTTTCTTCTTTTTCGGGTCACTCTGCCTCGGTGGGAGATGACCGGTGTATTAAAAAAAATGCTGGAAATCAATGAATTTTCTTCAATTTTCCTCGCTGAAAATTGTTTTGGAGGTCTTAAAGAATTCTGCCAATTTTTTTTTTTTTTTTTAGACTATCGACTGTTATTGCCTGATTACTTTACGTACACCTTTGCTACACTGCACAGTGTACAAAGTACGACTCAGCATATTCTTCAATATATAATTATAATGCAAGGAGATTTCTCTCAGCATATTTCTGTGTTGCAATAATTCAATTTATATTTATATTTCGATTTATATTTTGTTAATAACATTTGGCAACTGGAACAGGAGCTATATGTGAATATGTTAATGCCGTGTTTTTAGGCAGAACAAACTGTCTCGGTTTATAAACCGCTCGTTTCGCACGACAAGCTGAATGGAAATGTATTGCGGCAACACCTCCTTGAAAATTAGCTGAAACATCGCCATATTAATATATATCATTGATGCTAAATAACATTAATTAAATTTAGGCCGACATATGATAGGCTGGGTAGGCCTAAGCTAGAGGATTCATAATAAATTTGAGCAAGGTTGCTAAGTGAGTTTTGGTGTACATTTTAAAATTTGTATTAAACACTAATTTGCGAAAACTACGTCTAAAAATAAATAAGAGAAAAATTTGTAATATTCACCTGTCTTCTTACGTGTTCATGAGACGGAAAAGAAAAAGCAAAGCGCAAAGCAAAGCGCAAAGCAAAGCGCAAAGCAAAGCGCAAAGCTTTTGTTTAACTCTCTATGGTTTCCCACTCGTCAGACTGGAGTGTAACTCCTCGTCGAGTGGCTGCTTCAGCCACCTTCTGCCTCCTGCGAAGGACTGCACGAAAACTTTACCGAATAATTGTTTTATGGAAGGCAAATCTTGCGTACCTAACGTTGTTACACTTTTTGAAAGGTTTATCGAATGCACTGACTAAGATTTCGAGGTGATGCACTGGACCTGCTATTTGGCATTCCATACAGTGCCACAAGAAAGATTGTGCCGGAAACCTCAAGTTCATTGGATCACTGGCAAAAAATGGAAAGTACGTGGTATTATTGGAAAAATCAAAGTATGTAGATATCGCTGACAAAAATCAAAGTACATACGTAGGCATTACTAGGAAAAATCACACGGATGTATGTAGGTATCAAGGACCCCAATGGAAATAAGTCACTCTGTCTGACTCTTTTGGGTTATCCTAGGTTATCTACACATATGCTGCTATGTATGATAATCAGTGTAACTGTATTTATGTATACCTGCATAAGCTTACTTACTTATTTACTATTACTGGCAAAAATCTAAGTATGTAGGTATCACTGGCAAAAATCAAAGTACGTAGAATCACTGAAAAATCAAAGTACCTGGAGTTTACATGGAGAGGGTTTCGGGGGTCAACGCCCCCGCGGCTCGGTCTGAGACCAGGCCTCATGGTGGATCAGGGTCTGATCAACCAGGCTGTTACTGCTGGCAGCACGCAAGCTGACGTACGAACCACAGCCTGGTTGGTCAGGTACTGACTTTAGGAGCCTGTCCAGTGCCTTCTTGAATACAGCCAGGGGTCTATTGGTAATCTCCCTAATGTATGCTGGGAGACAGTTGAACAGTCTTGGGCGCCATTGCTTTTCATCGGGAATGTTGCATCGCCTGCCAAGTCTTTTGCTTACATAGGGAGTGATTTTCGTGTGCAGGTTTGGTACCAATCCCTCCAGGACCTTCCAAGTGTATATTATCATGTATCTCTCTCGCCTACGTTCCAGTGAATACAGATCAAGGACCTTCAACCGTTCCCAGTAATTTAGGTGCTTTATCGTACTTATGTGTGATGTGAAAGTTCTTTGTACACTCTCCAGGTCTGCAATGTTGCCAGTCTTGAAGGGGGCCGTTAGTGTACAGCAGTATTCCAGCCTAGAGAGAACAAGTGATTTGAAGAGTGTCATCGTGGACTTAGCGTTCCTAGTTTTGAAGGTTCTCATTATCCATCCTATCATTTTCCTAGCCGATAAGGTAGATACATTGTTGTGGTCTTTAAAGGCGAGATCCTCTGACATTATCACTCCCAAGTCCTTCACATTTCTTTCTCGCTCTATTGTATGGTTAGAATTTGTAGTATACCTTGATACATTTTTTATTTCCTCAAGTTTTCCATATCTGAGTAGTTGAAATTTCTCCTCGTTGAACTTCATATTGTTTTCAGTGGCCCATTTGAAGATTTGCTTGATGTCCGCTTGGAGTTTTGCAGTCTTCAATGGAGGTCACTGTCATGGCAATCCGGGTGTCATCCGCAAAGGAAGACACGGAGCTATGTCTTACATCTCTGTCTATGTCAGAAATGAGGATGAGGAACAGAATGGGAGCCAGTACTGTGACTTGTGGAACAGAGCTTTTCACCGTGGCTGCCTGGGACTTTACTCTGTTTACTATTACTCTTTGTGTTCTATTTGTCAGGAAGTTATAGATCCATCTACCAACTTTTCCTGTTATTCATTTATCACGCATTTTGTGTGCTATTACGCCATGGTCACACTTGTCGAAAGCTTTTCCAAAGTCTGTGTATACTACATCTGTATTTTGTTTATCCTCAACAACATTCAGGACCCTGTCATAGTGGTCCAGGAGCTGGGACAGGCAGGAGCGACCTGCTCTAAACCCGTGTTGCCCTGGGTTGTGTAATTGATGGATATCTAGGTGGTTGGCGATCTTGCTTCTTGGAACCCTCTCAAAGATTTTTATGATATGGGTCGTTAGTGCTATCGGTCTGTAGTTCTTTGCAATTGCTTTACTGCCACCCTTGTGGAGTGGGAAAATGTCTGTTGTTTTTAGTGTGTGTGGGATGACCCCTGTGTCCATGCTCCCTCTCCATAGAATGCTGAAGGCACGCGATAGGGGCTTCTTGCAATTCTTGATGAACACGGAGTTCCATGAGTCTTGCAATTCTTGAACACGGAGTTCCATGAGTCTGGGCCTGGGGCAGAGTGCATAGGCATGTCATTTATTGCCTTTTCAAAGTCTTGTGGAGTTAAAATAATATCTTTATTCCTAGTATATCTCCTTTACAGTATAATAATAAGATATTATCTCTTTTATAGTATAATAATAAGATATTATCTCCTTTATAGCATAATAATAAGGTATTAAAAGGACCCCAATGGGAATAAGTCACTGACTTTTTTGGTTTATCGTAGGTTCTCTACACATATGCTGTTATGTATGATAATCTATGTAACTACACATATGCTGTTATGTATGATAATCTATGTAACTACACATATGCTGTTATGTATGATAATCTATGTAACTGTATTTGTGTATACCTAAATAAACTTACTTACTTACCTGTAAACATATCCCAATGACTATTTAATCATTTGAAATTTGTACTCATTTGTAATTTGTGATACAATCTAGTTATCCTGAATTACCTCACTATTGTAAATCTATTTAATCATTTGAAATTTGTATTCATATGTAATTTGTAATATAGATTAAGAACTAGTATTAAGTCTGCCTGAAATGCCTAGCATGCCCAGGCATGCTAGGCATGCTAACGGCCATCTTTGTAATTATAGTCCCTAAATGTAAAACACACATTGTAATTTTTACAGAGAAATAAAGCATCTTGAATCTTGAATCTTGACTGTTTTACTGTAAATTAGCAAAGTACATATATCCCTGGACCAGTGACCAAAAGAACAGGAGCTATAATCTCAGGTTTTCACTGTACAATAACATTAATTTGCACTTTATATAATGAATGTGTTTCTCTAATTCTGACTTCTTACCAGATATTAGCTAACGATCCATTGGGATTTAGCACATTAAGCATGACTGCTACACCTGGCAGTAAGTAGGTAACAGGTAATTGACTGCTGTGAGTCGCATCCTGGGGGAGAGGATTAAGGCCATGAAATAAGCAGCACTGACTTTGTTGGGTTACCCTGGGTTATTAACCCTCCTGTTTAATAATCCGAGCAAATGTTTTTTCTTCTTCATATTCTATTTTTGTTAATGCTCAAATTTTGTTATTGTGCGTTTTCTATGAATTAAGGCAGAGTAAATTTTCTATACGTTTAGGCGGCAACTAAAGTAAAATATTTTTGAGTCAAACAAAAGGAAGTTTTAATAATATAATAATAATAATAATAATAATAATAATAATAATAATAATAATAATAATAATAATAATAATAATAATAATAATAATATAATAATAATAATAATAATAATAATAATAATATTATTATATCTTTATTTCTACAAGTACATGTACAAGGTATACAGGCCTAGGTCGATCACCATGCCCAGCCCTTTTAGGGCAGGGTAGGTGCCAAGGCTGGAGCTTGCTACCATCTGCGGCTCTCAAGCCTGCCCTTCCCGTCAGCCTCCTTGGGGCGGGGAAGGTGGCAGACCAGAGGGGCCTAGCAACTATCTACCTACGTGCTTGTGGGCGAATATGGCTAGGCCTGGGACCAGTTGGTCCTACCGCTGAGGGGTACCCCCTCCCATGGGAGACTTCGGTCTCTGCTACTCCCACGCCAGGGAGCCGGAGCCGGGACGCCATCTGGTAAAGACCCGGGCCGGGTGATTTCCCGGTGAATCAACACCACCACCACCACAGGCCTAACTAACATCAATGACATACTACTAGTACGTATATAGAAAGCCCCTTGATATGCCAAACATTTCGGGCATATTAGGTGAGTTTTGTCCCAGGATGCGACCCACACCAGTCGACTAACATCCAAGTACCTATTTTACTGATGGGTGAACATAGGCAACCGGTGTAAAGAAACACGCCCAATGTTTCTACCCGTGCTGGGAATCGAACGCAGACCATCGCCGTGTGGGTCAGTCAGTACTAGGAGGGCTGGATGATCGATCCTCCATATAATATTATATATATATATATTAACACATCGACATAAGATAAGATTTCTTCGGATTTTTAACCCCGGAGGGTTAGCCACCCAGGATAACCCAAGAAAGTCAGTGCGTCATCGAGGACTGTCTGTCTTATTTCCATTGGGGTCCTTAATCTTGTCCCCCAGGATGCGACCCACACCAGTCGACTAACAACCCAGGTACCTATTTGCTGCTAGGTGCACATGACAACAGGTGTGTGGAAAATATTGGTATTTTCCGAAAGTTGTAATTGATAAACTTTCCAATATGAACAGATATCCTTAATGTACCGCTGGTAGCTTAACGTTCATGGGGGTATGAATAGAGAACCATCCTACTAGCGGAAAAGAAGAGGGGCAGAGGGGCAGAGGGGAGGCAGTCAGTGAAAACCCAGCCTACCCACCAGATTTCAGGCGGTGATGGCAAGTGGAATTTGGCGAATACGACCGCCAAATCGGACTTAATCACCTCCTTTCGTAATGTGGAGGAGTATCAACCGGAGACGTGTATAAAGTGGGACAATCGGTCCAGGAGACCCAGTGATAGGGCAGTAATTGTGGAAATAATGAATGGCGCCGGCATGGTATGTCCGCTTAGGCCTATTTTGAACACCAGTGAAGCGACCATACGACAGGATCAAGTCGTAAACCCTGATGCTGGGTGGTTTTCGCCTTAGAATAAACTGAAATATGTTCGATGAATATTGTGAAATGGTGAATATAGTGAAACCGAGTTGTAAATAATCAGGGGGTGATTGTACTGGGCGGGTCTAGCGTGGGTACGCCGTACCCCGACCGCCATGTTGGATGTGGTGGAGATGAACTAACATATCGCAATTTATCTACTCGAAATACAAGTATCGAGACGGTGAATGTGTATAAACTAGTGGGGCATCAAGCCAGGATATACATAGTGTGTAAAGTTATCCGTATAAACAGTAATAAGGTCGGAATAGTGAGAGCATCTGAATCGCTACCCCGACCAACCACATGTTAACTAACGCCCGGTCTCGTGGGCGTATAAGGGTTCAAGGAAATTAACCTTCCTTGACTCGACGGGACAACTCTTACCATCGCGATCGAACCAGACCGCAGGAGGACGTCAACAACGAAGCGACTCCCTCATCTAAAGCTAAGTACTCTCTGTTTTGACCTTCTATGTCGGCCGGCAAGATTGTTATAAATAGTAGATGTACTGTAGCTAGGTCATCGATCTACCATGCACCGCTATGATGCTGTTAATTAGGTGAGTGATGGTCATGGTAACTTAATTGTGTGTTCTCTACCTTTCCTCTTACTTGATCAGTCGTCTAATACCTATACAGTCCACTTAAATTTAATCATACCATAATTATTAATATTATCTACTCAGATTTATTTATACTGGTCCCGAGTGCAGTGGGCTAACGTGAGAATATTGAAGGTACCCCTTGGGTGCGGCCAGGAGTGGGTAAAGTTCTCACACACCTTGCGGGAGTGACTGCAGTAAAATTATACTAATCGGTCATCTCCCTGGGAGATTGTTTGTTGCAAGTGGCGGTGTCCTAGATAGACTTATCTCCCACAATTCCCCACAAGGTGTAAGGAAACACGTCGAAATGTTTCCACCCGCCGGGAATCGAACCCGGGCCCTCCGTGTGTGAAGCGAGAGCTCAAGCCACCAGACCACCGGGCCACCGGGCCACCGTTTCCCACCAAGGCAGGGTGGCCCGAAAAAGAAAAACTTTCATCATCATTCACTCCATCACTGTCTTGCAAGAGGCATGCTTACACTACAGTTATAAAACTGCAACATTAACACCCCTCCTTCAGAGTGCCGGCACTGTACTTCCCATCTCCAGGACTCAAGTCCGGCCTGCCGGTTTCCCTGAATCCCTTCATAAATGTTACTTTGCTTCCACTCCAACAACACGTCAAGTATTAAAAACCATTTGTCTCCATTCACTCCTATCAAATACGCTCACACATGCTTGCTGGAAGTCCAAGCCCCTCGCACACAAAACCTCCTTTACCCCCTCCCTCCAACCTTTCCTAGGCCGACCCCTACCCCGCCTTCCCTCCACTACAGATTTATACACTCTCGAAGTCATTCTACTTTGTTCCAGCCTCTCTACATGTCCAAACCCCCTCAACAACCTCTCCTCAGCCCTCTGGATAATAATCTTGGTAATCCCGCACCTCCTCCTAATTTCCAAACTCCGAATTCGCTGCATTATATTCACATCACACATTGATCTCAGACATGACATCTTCATTGCCTCCAGCCTTCTCCTTGTTGCAACATTCACCACCCATGCTTCACACCCATATAAGTGTGTTGGTATAACTATACTCTCATACATTTCCCTCTTTGCTTCCACGGACTTCTAAGTGCACCACTTACCGTTTTACCCTCATCAATTCTATGATTCACCTCATCCTTCATAGACCCATCTGCTGACACGTCCACTCCTAAATACCTGAATACATTCTCCTCCTCTATACTCTCTCCCTCCAATTTGATATCCAATCTTTCGTCACCTAATTTTTTTGTTATCCTCATCACCTTACTCTTTCCTATATTCACTTTCAATTTCCTTCTTTTATATACCCTATCAAACTCATCCACCATCCTCTGCAACTTCTCTTCAGAATCTCCCAAAAGCACAGTGTCATCAGCAAAAAGCAGCTGTGACAACTCCCACTTTGTGTTAGATTCTCTATCTTTTAACCCCACACCTCTTGCCGACACCCGCGCATTCACTTCTCTTACAACCCCATCTATAAATATATTGAACAGCTATGGTGACATCACACATCCTTGTCTAAGGCCTACTTTTACTGGGAAATATTCTCCCTCTCTCCTACATACTCTAACGTGAGCCTCACTATCCTCGTATAAACTCTTCACTACTTTCAGTAACCTACCTCCTATTCCATACACCTGCAACATCTGCCACATTGCCGCCCTATCCACCCTGTCATACGCCTTTTCCAAATCCGTAAATGCCACAAAAACCTCTTTACCCTTATCTAAATATTGTTCAGCTATATAATTCACTGTAAACACTTGGTCTACACACCCCCTACCTTTCCTAAAACCTCCTTGTTCATCTGCTATCTACTCGCCGTCTTGCTCTTAATTCTTTTAATAAAACCTCTACCATACACTTTACCTGGTATACTCAACAGACTTATTCCTCTATAATTTTTGCACTCTCTTTTGTCCCCTTTGCCTTTATACAAAGGAACTATGCATGCTCTCTGCCAGTCCCTAGGTACCTTACCCTCTTCCATACATTTAATAAATAATAACACCAACCACTCCAAAACTATATCCCCGCCTGCTTTTAACCTTTCTACCTTTATCCCATCAATCCCAGCTGCCTTACCCCCTTTCATTTTACCCACTGCTATTTTAACAGGTGTAAGAGGTGTCATGAAATTTTCCCATATTGCAGACATACAAAAGTGACAATTTATGGTGATATGAAACAAAGTTGGTGCAATTCATTAAATCTTTGCTAGGAAAAATATTCACTACGTTCACTTGTAGTGTTTTCATAGAATTCCTTACCAAGACTGTGACTGACACTCTTTGGGTCAAACAGTCGGCAGTTAGAATTCCACAGAACAAACGTTGTATAAACACTGCTTAGGTTTTAAGTGCTCTGATCCAGTAGGCGGTACATCGTTTCGCGTGTCTATCCACAAAAAAAAAAAACACTTGTGTCTGCTTGTAATATTGCGGAAAGGAATTTTATTAAATCTTGTTTCATTAAGCAAATGTGGGATAATATATTAAACCTGAGTCCTGGATATTTTCGACTTTATCCTTTCCCAGCTGGACAAATTACGATGCCAGCTTAGTCTTGATCAAGACAAAGGGACAGATTACCTATTAAAAGCTGAGAGACTGAGAACCTAAGTTTGGCTACTTAATTCTTCCACTGTCTCCACTATAACAGTCGTCTCTGCATCAGAGTATAACAGTCTGCTGCCCAGGAGTAACTTTTAACCAGTCAAGATTCCCAGGTGTTGTGGATGTGTCGTAATTAACAACTTACCGGTTTTATGTATACTATTAAAATAATAGGTAGTTACACATTGCCAAAGAGCTCGCTTACTTATAGAGGTCTTCGTGTCTGATTGACTTTCTCTCTCTCTCTCTCTTTTTACACAGGGTTTGACAAGGTTAGATTAAGGATTCCTAGCTTTATTGACAAGCTATTTACAAGTTAGGGGTTCCTAACTTTATTGACAAGCTAAGAGCTGTTACCTACATCACCTCATTTGAAAGCATTTTTATTGTTATGAAACATACAAGTAAGGAACAGGATGAAGCTGGAGCCATCTGTGGGCCATCATTTTCATTTGATCAACTGACTTTATCTCTCTCTCTCTCTCTCTCTCTCTCTCTCTCTCTCTCTCTCTCTCTCTCTCTCCTCTCTCACTCTTATACACATCTCTCCCTATTAATCCGTCAGGTTAACATGCGTTGCTCTAGATAATTCTATATAAACTTCAAACTGCGTTATATTTAGAATGCAATTAATGGATGAAAGCTTCAGGAATATTGCACTATGACGCGGCCGGCATATACCTTCATTTTCATTTTACAAAATTGTTCTCTACAATCACCGGGAGTGAACAAATTATTAATAACTCCGAATTTAATGACGTGATTAATATCATACGAGTCCTGCTGGGCTAAAATTAATTAGGTCTATTGAAATTTAATCCCGATTACTTTATTGTAATGGGATGAGAGAAAGTAATTATTTAAGCATGGAATTTCCTGTTTATAATGAATTACTCGAGTTTGCGGGAGAGTGATGAGCTCAGGCTCTTGGTCAGGTCTATTATTTTCTCAAATGTCCTGTTATAACTGTCATATCTATTGTTTTTGAGTCCCTGTGTTGAGTCAGCTTCGCCTGTGTCAATATATGTATGTAATGCAAGTATGTGTGTATAAATGTATGTAAAATTTGTATATATACATGTTTCCCATACATGTGGATATGTGTCCATCATCACCATTACCATCAGCATCTCCACCTCCATTTTCATTTTTTGTTTCGCTATTTACGCTTCTTTATGCCGAAGAAATGCCTCTTGATATCTCCTATAACTCATTTAGATGCACAATTTCATTAGTGTCTTCGTCACCTTGTTGCGTCACTGGTAAAAAAAAACTATAGTAGAGTATGGTGAAAATGCCTTGTAGTAGTTTGTATATCATTATCATCTTCCCTTTTGCTCTTCTTGCCTCTAGAGACATAAGACCTTTGCGCTCGTATTTTTTTTCTTCTTAAATCATTCTCCTTGACTCAGGTGTAAGTTCTAATGAACTGTTCTTTACTTTCTCGAACCTTACTGCTTTTTGTTAGGCGAGGGTTCCACACCGGTGCTGCATACTCGAGAGAATTTTGAACGAGTATTTATCAAGATTCCTGGATGCTCTTACTTGTGTTTGCGAGTTTAGCCTCGGCTGCTGTCTTTATTACGTTTATGTGCTCTTCATAAAGCAGCTTTGAGGATAATAGCTTTCCTCAGATCTTTTCCATTAATCCTTCCTCTGAACTTTTTTCTCCATATGCTACACTGTCAGTGGTCTCCTTTTTTCATGTTCATAATCTTATTTTTAAGTGGTTCCAAGACTTGCCGCAGCATGCTTTCATCCTCGACAGTTTGCATCTTCGTTATCTGGCATCATGCGCTAACAAGGACATACACGAGAAAGCTTTATGTTGCCTGACTTGACCAATTTGTACAGGATCCATTTTTAAAGCAATGGGAAGCTTCAGTCACCTCGATGTCGCTCACTCGTCTCTTCCACTTGCTGGCTTCTCTAAAACTTCTGGACTCTTTTGTGACTCTTCTTGGTGCGATGCTTCCTCTTTAGCTTCAGGTTCGGGGGGCGAAGTTTTCTAATCTTTGGACTCTCTTTTTTGTGGTGAAGTTTGTGTCTCTTGTCTCTCGTTCCTGGGGTGAGGTTTCTATCTTTAGCCTTTCGTCGTGGAGCGAAGTTTGCATTTTGTCCTCACGTTCTGTCACGAACGTGAGGACAAAGGCAAAAGCTTACATCTTTTGCTCTCTCGTCTTGTCGTGAAGGTTCTGTCATTGTCATCTCGTCTTGTCGTGTGGTTCTATTTTTTTCCTCTAGGACTGTCAGAACGTTTCTATTTATGTCCTATCGTCCTGTGATAAAGATTTTATCTTTGGCTTCTCGTCTTGTCGTGACAGTTCTATCTTTGTCCTCTCGTCCTGTTTTGAAAGTTCTATCTTTGCCTCTTTTGTTTTTTCATCTAAAAGTTATTTACCTCTCGTTTCGGAAAGTATCTTTGACTATGTTTGCGTTATATTCATGCTAACAAGTTTTTCCAGTATTTGTCACAGAGTATTCAGTCATATCGTATGCCTCTTCTATTCGTTTTTCCGTAGTTTGTCATAGGTCTTACAGTCGAGTTGCTAAGCTAGGATTTTTCTCATTAACCCCCATTTCTGGGTTCATGAGTTTCTCTTTTCTCTCTTTCTGTTCTCTCTCCCTTTCTCTCTCTCTCTCTCTCTCTCTCTCTCTCTCTCTCTCTCTCTCTCTCTTTCTCTCTCTCGTTCTCTCTCTTTCTCTCTTTGACAAGTATTCCTTCACCCCATTCACCCTCTCTTCTCCTTTATTTCTGCCTCACTTCTTCTCTCCCTTATTTATCCTCCCTCCCTGTCTTCCACTGACCACTAAGGAAATTATTAATAAGCTAAAATGGTTTTAACTATAACCATAATTTATAAAGGGGGGGACCGGTAAGCCAGCGGAAGGCCTCGGTCACATGACCAAAAGCTCCAACGGCGAGTCATCATATGACTAAGACCCCCGTCAGGAAACACTTGTCCTGTTTCTTGACGAACCTTACCTAACCTAACCATAAAGGAGGATGTGGCTCAGAAACTCAGATTGAATTGATCATTAAGCTTAAGAGTTGACCTAAAGATGGAAAACTGGTCAGTTAGGAGGAACTCATTTAAAACTGAGTCCTTTCTAAATTTTCTCTTATACATTTAAAGATATATATTTTTTTCATTTATGTTAATTTAAAAAATAATGATTTTGTACCAAAAGAACCTTAGGAAACTTACCTAACCTTATTATAACAAGCGCAATTTAATTTAGCTTAATCCAACTAAATATATTTTATGTAAGTTTACAATAATTTAGTAATACACAAACACAATGAAATATATATTTCCTTAGATTCAGAATGATTTTTGCGAAATTATTGCATTCACAAATATTCGCTTGCCCTATTCGGCAAGAAGTGCGTTGCTATTTAAGCCAAAATCGCAAGTTTTACTTATTCGACCCCGTGGAGGGAGGGAGCCAGTTTGTGGTGCTCCATATATTTTGTGTGTAAACGAGGAATCTACATGTGTGGGAAGGGCCAGTTCAAGCAGACGTCATCGTGAGTATCCACTGGAGATTACAGAGTCGTGACAATCTTCTGCATCAGGCCGTTGCTTCTATATCAGTGAAAGTGCAGTGTGATTGTTGGGAGTTGAGTAGTTAGAGGATACGGTGTTGAGGGGATCCCTCCAGTGGAGGTGTGGGGGAGGTTTGTTTACCCTCTGTTTGGCCGGGGTTGGGGGGAGAGTGGCCGCCCAGTACTCGTCTTTGGATGATGAACAGAACACCACCTTGGTTAACAGTGAGAACACGGCGATCAGTGTGCCAAATGGCGAGGTTGTTTCTAAGTATATCAATTAGCAAAAGTTAGCAATGTGCATCTTAAGTGAACATATAGGGCCACTCCCCTCACCCCCCATTCCCGGTCTAGGCCTACTGACTTCCTGACCAAGAGTGTTGCCGTTTAGTGCCTCACGAATTACTCTCACTCCCGCTCACTACTCTCCCACCCCCATCCCCCATGCATCCATGCTGTCCTTCACCCGGTACCCCACAGCTGGCGCCCTCCCACCCACACCATGTCACAAGAAGTGCAGGGTTCCCAGGAATCTCCAGGACAGAGCCAACGCCTTGGAACCCGTCCCCGAGGCATCTGCCAGGTGTGCCATAGGGAATGTGCACTCAATCCCTCTACTGGCAACATCCGTGCACACAATGGATGTCTAGGCTCCAGGAGGGCTCCAAATGGGAACAGCCAACAGACCCTCCCAGCAGACAGAGCTGACAGCCACCCTGACTTCACCTCTACAGAGGACTTAAAAGCTGCAATCAAATTAACATCCACCAGGACGCTGACACACATCCCCAAAGCAGCTCGCCATGAAGCTGCCAGCAAATCTGCTGACCTCTTGAAGAAAGTCAACGATGCTCCTGCAAACAATGGATCCTGGCACAACCTTCTGCTTTTGGCAATGCCTGTTTGGCTGTCCCACCAAGGAGGGACAAGTCACTAGCTACATCTGTTATCAGGGCAATAAATGCATTCCCTAGAGATGACAACCTTGTCCATATCCCTCCAGGACGTCAAACACCCGCCAGGCAAATGTCAACAACAGGACACCAGACGCCTCAAAAATCAGGGCCCACATTAGCAGAAAAATAGAAGAGGGTAATACTATCGGAGCACTGAGGCTTATAACCAGTGAGGATACCATCGCTCCTAAGGATATCATTACAGCACAAGCCCTGAAGGACAAACATCCGCCCAGGGCTCCCAGTACCAACATTGGCCCCCTTGACATTGCAGCAGGTCAAGAACATTTAACCTTACGGGACGCCGATGTGTATAAAGCTGCTATGTCTTTCCCACAGGGCTCAGCAGGAGGTTTCACTGGTTTAAGGCCACAACACTTGAAACAAATGCTCAATCCAGGTCTTGGTGAGGTCTCTGAGAGATTGTTGTCTGAACTCACCAAATTTTCCAATGGGTGCCTGGCTGGTAGTGTCCCACAGACCATTAGACCCCTTTTCTTTGGTGCCTCACTGTGTGCCCTCCGGAAAAAGGATGGAGGAATCAGGCCCATTGCAGTGGGTAACACCCTTCGGCGCCTAGTTGCCAAGGCTGCAGTACGAAGGGTGAGTCAAGATGCTGCCTCAATGTTGAAACCAACTCAGCTCGGTTTTGGTGTTCAACAAGGCTGTGAAGCAGCTGCCCATGCAGCCCGAGTATACATCAACAACATGTCCAATGAAAAAGCTTTAATCAAATTGGACTTTGCCAATGCTTTCAACTCAGTCAGAAGGGATGCTGCTCTCCAAGCAGTTTCTAGGCACTTTCCTTCCCTCTATCCCTTCATAGAATCGTGTTATAGTGTGGCTTCTAAACTTTTGTTTGGGGACCATGAAATTGACTCGTGTGAGGGTGTGCAACAGGGGGACCCTCTTGCTCCCTTTCTTTCTGTCTAGCCATCAAGGATGTCACAGAAGCATTGTCCAGTGAGCTCAATATCTGGTTCTTGGATGACGGCACCCTAGCTGGCACTACACAATCTCTCCTGGGAGACATCAGGAAAATTAAAGATATGGTAGGTAGCCTGGGCCTATCTTTAAACCCCACCAAATGTGAGATAGTTTCCACCAATCCACAGATGATCCAGGACATTAGGGCTGTTTTACCAGGGCACGAGCCATCGATCCAGCCAACAGCACTCTCCTTGGTGCTCCCCTTGGGCCCAATGCCATCGATCTGGTCCTGGAAAAAAAAATCTCCGACCTCAGGACGATGGAAGGTAGGATGAAAGACACCGATACACATGATGCCTTCTACCTACTCACCAGGTGCCTGTCAATCCCAAAACTTACATACTTCCTGAGATGTTCCCAGCCTTCAACAGCCCGAAACTCGAGGAATACGACTCTCTCCTCAAGACCATGCTAGAGAGTGTATTGAATCTTTCCCTCGAAGATGGACAGTGGTTGCAAGCCTCACTTCCAGTCAGACTTGGGGGGCTGGGAGTACGCAAATCCTCCCAGATTGCCCTACCAGCCTTCTTATCCTCTTCCATAGCATCAAATGAGCTAATAAAACAAATTCTTCCATACAACCTCAGTGATTCAGCAGGAATACAGGACCCTAGCTACACCAGTGCCATCACTGAATGGGAGACTCTTGCTGCTCCAACACCAAAACCTAGTGAAGAACTGGCCTACAAACAGTCAAGCTGGGACAGCCCCATTGTTGAAAAGACACTTGCCAATATGCTCAGGGCCGTAACATCAGACAGGGAGACTGCCCGTCTCCTAGCCGTGAGTGCACATCACTCTGGGGACTTCCTCCAAACAGTTCCCATTTCGGCCATGGGAACACGCCTGGACCCTAAGACCCTTCGTATTGCAGTGGCTCTGCGCCTTGCTGCCCCCATTCACACGGAATATACGTGTATTTGCGGCAATGCGCAAGCCGACCAATATGGTCTACATGGTCTTAACTGTTCTAAAACCAAGGGTTGGCATGCAAGACACAATGAGGTCAACGACATCATAAAGAGAACCCTCGCTACAGCTGGATGCCCAGCTGAGAGAGAGCCTCGATCACTAGCAGCCAACAACGCCCACAACCCAGCAAATCGCCCCGACGGGATCACCATCTATCCTTGGAAGAATGGCAAGCTCTTAGCATGGGATTATACCTGCGTGTCGACACTGGCTGACACCTACATCCATCACAGTGTTGGGCGACAGGGAGGAGCTGCTGACCACAGAGAGGAGTACAAGATCGGCAAGTACAGGGACATAAGCCAACAGTATAAATTTGTCCCAGTGGGATCAGAGACCTTGGGAGCGTGGGGAAAATATGCAACACGTTTCCTTAAAGAGCTGGGTTCCAGACTCATCGACACCACCAGGGACCCAAGGGCAGCCACGTTCATGTTCCAGCGTCTCAGCGTGGCCATCCAGAGGGGTAACGCATGCTGCATACTCGGCTCGCGTCCGGCTTCGGAGGAGCTGGAGGAGATTCATAATCTTTGACATATTGTACCATTGTATTCATGTTCATGTTTGTTTTATAAATGTATTCTGTCTATTAATAAAGCATTTATATGTATGTATGTGTAATATATATATATATATATATATATATATATATATATATATATATATATATATATATATATATATATGCAAAAAGATCACAGTAAACAGGTGATATCAAAATATGCAAGCAACCACTATGAAAATAGAAGAATTCAGCTGGACTACTCACATTATCAAGGAACTATGTGATAATGTGAGTAGTCACGAAAGCGCTTGGAATTCTCTATTTTTCATAGTGGTTGTCTTGCTATTTTTTATATATATATATATATATATATATATATATATATATATATATATATATATATATATATATATATATATATCGTCTGAATAGGTAAAAACTTGCTATTTTGGCTTAAATAGCAACGCTCCTTGCCGAATAAGGCAAATGAAAATTTATGTATGCAATAATTTCGCAAAAATCATTCTGACCCTAACGCAGGAAATAAAGCACCTTAGTTAACAACTCTTAATATTTTATTCAAGATGAAACGCTAAACCCACAAGGGTAATACAGCGTCCACTCTGAATGGCTTTTTCGGAGGTCAGCGCCCCCGCGCCCCGGTCCCAGATCACGTCGCTCTTACTCACACAACACTGAAAGGTCGACTGGGCTGTGAATGCTGTATCGGTTATATTTTTTTTATTGTCTTCATCCCAGTTGAACAGAATTGAATGTGAACGTTTTATGTGTATACGCTTTACTACATTGCCCTCCAATAACAGGATAACAGGCTCGCTCTTCCCGTCGTTCTTTATTACTTTGCTAACAGTAAACGAAAGCAAATGTAATTTTTTTTTTATGCATCGGTCGTTTTCCACTAAAGCTGAGTGACCCCGAAGAAGGAGAAATATCATTCAACATTACTCTTCTCCCCTTTACCGTTTTTTTTTTTTTTTTAGTCCATGCACATGACGACTCTCTGATTCTAAATTCAAACATTCGCTTCCTCTCAGTATTTTAGTGTAAGCATCGTACTTCCCTCCTTCAAAACTCAAGTCTGGCTCTAATGTTTCCCTGTAATGGTTCCCAGAAGCCATCTGGGTCACATTTAATTAACACGTCAGCCTCCACCACTAGCTAATACGCTTACATATCGACCCAAAAGTCGTGCTACTTCCAGTAATGAAGAGAAGACATGAGGTAGAAAAAGCCTTTCTCGGGTCAACGTTTTGCTCTACACGGGGCGAAACGTTATTCCAGTGAAAACTTGCTTAGCAATGTGTCTGCTGGACGATGAAGATTTTACACTTCAAAACTTTTTCACAGCCGCTTTCCAACCCTTCCTCAGATGTCCCTTCTTCATAATTATCAATAATTCCTCGAATTGGTTCCAGTCAAATTCTTTCACCCTTTTATACTTTGCTTCACTCGGTGCACTGTCATCTACCTCCCCTTCACTCATAACATTCTTATTTTATAGCAAAAAAAAAAAATATTTCATTCGTGTAACATTCTATGTCATACATGAATATAGGTCACTGATTAAAAAATCGAAATGAGATTAACGAACATGCCACACTTTGGAATGTCAACATAGCCACTAACTGCGACCCGATGTGACGGAGTATAACTCATGTAAAGTGAGACGGAATCTCTGTAAACACTTGCATCGAGAAGCAAGCTCGTGGGTATGTTTACGTTCTGAAGTCGACAGTAGGTGGCATGTTGAGGCATCCAAGGGTTGGGTTCATCATGGTACAGTGGTAGATCTGTTTACTTCTGTTTTGAGTTGCAGTGCTCGAATCTCTCAACAGCTCCGAGAAAACTACAACTATTTGTGCATTACAATTATTCAAATACATAATGGTGGTACCTCTCTACATATATTTTTAGAATGTATATATATATATATATATATATATATATGTGTGTGTGTGTGTGTGTGCACTCACCCCTGCAACCACATCTAGTGGAATACACACGCTCGAGAAGATTTTGCAACAAAGCCTGCAAGACGCAAAGCTTCCAGCTTTACCTTGTGTTAACAGTTGAAGAGCGTTAAGTCCCTCTTTTCGTATGTATCTGGTGGGCACAACTTGGCACTCGACAACCTTTTAAACAGAATACTTTCTGTCGTATTGGTGTCATGATAACTCATTCCTTGCCCAACCATTACTCACTAGTTATTCATTGCAATTTTACATTCACATGAATATGACAGTATGCCAACCTCTGACCTCAGGTGACCCAGCTGTGCTTCGACCTCAGGCCTTGACCCGAGTGTTAACACTGCACCAGTTCTCTTTTCCACCCTACCTGTTTTGAAGAGTTTTTGTACGGGATGCTGTGTTTTCCTCTAATTGTAGAAGACCGGGTGGTGAAGGGCTGGGGAGGCACGGGGTGGGAAGACCGGGTGGTGAAGGGCTGGGGAGCACGGGGTGGGAAGACCGGGTGGTGAAGGGCTGGGGAGGCACGGGGTGGGAAGAGCGGGTGATGGGGCTGGGGAGGCACGGGGTGGGAAGAGCGGGTGATGGGGCTGGGGAGGCACGGGGTGGGAAGAGTGGGTGATAGGGCTGGGGAAGGCACGGGGTGGGAAGAGCGGGTGATGGGGCTGGGGAAGGCACGGGTGGGAAGAGTGGGTGATAGGGCTGGGGAAGGCACGGGGTGGGAAGAGCGGGTGATGGGGCTGGGGAGGCACGGGGTGGGAAGAGCGGGTGATGGGGCTGGGGAAGGCACGGGGTGGGAAGAGCGGGTGATGGGGCTGGGGGAGGCACGGGGTGGGAAGAGCGGGTGATGGGGCTGGGGGAGGCAAGGGGTGGGAAGAGTGGGTGATGGAGCTAGGAGAGGAAAGGGGGTGAAAAGGGAGGAGGAAATGGGAAAACAAAAATTGTTTTGGTGTAGAGAAGATGCGACTTGTAGGTGAATTGAACAAGGAGATCCAATATCCCTTCCCAGTGTGTGTGTGTGTGTACTCACCTATTTGTGGTTGCAGTGGTCGAGTCATAACTCCTGGCCCCACCTTTTCACTGATCACTACTAGGTCATCTCTCTCCCTGCTCCATGAGCTTTATCAAACCTCGTCTTAAAACTATGTATGGTTCCTGCCTCCACTACGTCACTTTCTAGGCTATTTTCCACTTTTTGACAACTCTCTGACTGAAGAAATACTTCCTAACATCTCTTTGATTCATCGGAGTCTTCAACTTCCAATTGTGACCCCTTGTTTCTGTGTCTCATCTCTGGAACATCTTGTCTTTGTCCACCATGTCAATTCCTCGCAGTATTTTATATGTCGTTATCAAGTCTCCCCTAACCCTCCTGTTCTCCAGTGTCGTCAGGCCGATTTCCCTTAATCTTTCTTCGTAGGACACTTCTCTTAGCTCTGGGACTAGTCTTGTTGCAAACCTTTGCATTTTCTCTAATTTCTTGACGTGCTTGACCAGGTGCGGGTTCCAAACTGGTGCTGCATACTCCAATATGAGCCTGACGTACACGGTTTACAGAGTTTTGAACGATTCCTTACTGAGGTATCGAAACGCTATTCTTAGGTTTGCCAGGCGCCCATATGCTGCAGCAGTTATCTGGTTGATGTGTGCTTCCGGAGACGTGCTCAGTGTTATACTCACCCCAAGATCTTTCTCCTTGAGCGAGGTTTGCAGTCTTTGGCCACCTAACCTATACTCTGTTCTTTGCCCTTCCCCGATCTTCATGACTTTGCATTTGGCGGGGTCAAATTCGAGGAGCTAGTTGCTGGATCAGTTGTATGTGTGTGTGTGTGTGTGTGTGTGTGTGTGTGTGTCTGTGTGTGTGTGTGTGTGTGTCGTGTGTGTGTGTGCTTGTGTGTGCGTGTGTGTGTGTGTGTGCTTGTGTGCGTGTGTGTGTGTGTGTGTGTATTTGTATGTGTACGAATGAACGTATTTGTGTAAGTTCGTTATTGCGTGTGTGCACTCATGCGACCACCTGCGGGTGCATATGAAAACACACGCACACATACTAATACACATATACACGCACGCACACACTAATATGGTGGTGTGTGGAGTGGTGAGCGGGTACTGGAGTGGGAGAGCGATGATATAATTGAATTAATCACTGGAGCAACGAGTGTGAGGGGAGTGGTCTGGCCGGACGCAGGTCAGACCCATCTCCGTAATGGTGATGGTTTCCGCGCTATGATCTACGTGAAATTTTGTGTCGGGGCGTTTGTTTGCTTCTGTTGTGTACGTGAGTGTGTTTGTATGAGTGATTTCCTAAATGTAATTGCCTAGCCCAGACTGACATGGGTCGAACCCTTGCTCCTGAACTCGCTTCTCAAGTTTCTATCTACTAATTATACATATAAAAAAACCGTATGGACTGCAAATGTTGTCAACAATGTTGAATGACTCACTGTTCAAATTCTTGAATATAGTATTCATGTTCGCTGAATACCAACTGTGTGTTGTCTCCATGCAGTCAGTGTCTAGCGACTCACTGATATAAATTGCCTCTCATTGTTGCCTAGTTGATGTGTAAGAAACGTGTACAACAGTTGGGTATCTTGTGGAAACGTTTCGCCTACACATTAGGCTTCTTCAGTGACATACAGAGGTAGAAGGTGTGGTAGCGAAGTAACGATGATGTAATAAGCCCATCAACCTTGGAGAAATAGTATTTGAGGTGGTTAGTCCCTCAGCCTGGAACAATAAATACTGTCGATGGTGAGTTGGAAGATCTCCAAGATATTTGTAGGAGAAACTTTTGAACAATAAAGATACCAAACTGTTGCACATCAGTCTTAATCATCTGCCTAATACGCTTCTGGTCCTCTCTTCTTTCCAGCGCCTGAAGGACTAGTACCTCAAATCTATCTTATTTATCCTCACTCATTCTTCTCTTCTTCCTTTACTCCCTACTCATTTTGATCTCTCTCTATCTCATTTCACGTTTCCTCACTACCCATCTTCCTTCTCTTCCCTTCCCAGATCTTCATTAACTTTGAAAGGTTAAGTTCGAGCAAATAAATGTGTTTCAGTTTGTCAATGTCGAATTATTGTGGAGCCAAACTTGCTCCTCAACTCCTCTCTTTATCATTCACTTGTTTACGCTCTCTGTTTGTCTCGCTCTATGCAAAATAATCAGATACTGGTGATATCAAATGTGCAGAACAACCACGGTGAAAAATAAACCCAAATGGCTCTAAGTACTGCTACTACTACCAATACTACTATTACTACCTACCATCTATCTTTTATTATATTAATAGATGTGGATGATTCGATAACAAAGCTAGGTAAGTTCCGCGGAAATAGCATACCATTACGGAGATAAACAGAAAAAAAATCACTGGGGATTTCAACAAGATTTTACCCTGTGATGCAGTTAATTGCTTTTCAGTAGGATGTCCCTCTCTTGACCACCTGACCCAGACTGACCTTGTCTATGATAATTAGAATAACCGTGAGGCCCACTGGAGTATGTTTATCCTTACTGTGTAGCACACTGCCCTGGGTGACTTTCAGTAGTAGTGTTACCTTTTGCTTGACTTCAGTAGCCGAGGTTATTATGCCCTGTTGACTTCTGCTACTGCAGTTCCGTAGATGCAGTCACTCCTGGACTGAGGCCGTCATTGTTCTGTAACTTGTGGTTTCCGAACACAGTCACGAAAAATTAATTTATGTAAATTAATTTCTTAACCGAGCTGCCTTGAAAGTATGTAAAAACAGGAAAGAAGATAAATTAAAATACAAATGTTGCACAATTTCTTCTTCATTTTTTAGCTATTATTATTATTATTATTATTATTATTATTATTATTATTATTATTATTATTATTATTATTATTATTAATAGTAATAGTAGCAGTAGTAGTTGTAGTAATAGTAGTAACAGTAGAAGCAGCAGCAGAAGAAGAATACATAAAACAAAGTACCGCTAACTAGTGGAAAAAACAAATAAAAAATAATAACAGCACTTAATAACAAAAGAAACAAAAACTTACACGCAAAACTATAAACAAATAAATAAATGATATTCACACTCACGCCTTACAAAGTACTCTCACGAGGAACATTACCAAGCAATAGTTCCAGCGCTGCTGTGTATCTGGGGAAATTACTCCAGCTGCCCAGACAGCTAGGTAACCAGTAACACGGGATATACACGTCTCGGTGTATATATGCTGACAGTTTAGTTCCATCCATATTTCAGGGATTAGAGTTTTCTTGTCTGTTGGTGAAAAGTTTCAGTGCATCGATAGGTTTTAAACACCGTTAACCAAGATAGTTACCCAAAGAGAACGCTAGCTAGCCAGCCAGGCGCCCGCAAGTCAGCTAGCCAAATATTGAGACCGTCAGTTAGCTAGTTAAATAGCCAGCTGGTAAGTAAGTTTTTAAGCCAGAGACAGTCAGCTACAAGCAGCTAACTAGCCAATTATATCTCCATTAATTCAGACAGCAGCCAACTCGCCCTCTAGTTAACCATTCAGCCAACCAGCCAGTCACCCCAACCAAGCAGCCAACCAGGAAGTCAGCCAGACAACCAGCCCTCTAGTTAGCCATTCAGATAATTATCCAATCAAACAGCCAACCAGCCAGTCAGCAACCCAGCTAAGCAGCCATCCGACCAGTTAGCCACCCAACCAAACAGCCATCCAGCCAGCAGTTCAATGTATCATCATTACGAGAAGGAAAATGAATGTCCCGAAGCCATTTGCAGCGATCCAGGTCGAGCCAGGCCGGGAGGACTCCTTGTGCTGGGAAAATTAATTAATGTGCTCTTATATTGGTCAGAGTTGGCGCTCTCTGCCAGCCTCACTTTTATTATGTTGATAGAAGGTGTTTGTGTCGTGCGTGTGTGTGTGTCATAGTTAGTTAGTTACCATTTTGTCCTAGGCACATGTCGATTAGACACTAGGCCTGTTGTATGTATGTGTGTGTGTGTGTCTAACGAAACACTTCGAAATGTTTCGGCCCCGCCGGGAATTGAACCCGGGCCCTCCGTGCGTGAAGCAAGAACGCTAGCCACCATGCCATCGGGGCGTGTGTGTGTGTGTGTGTGCGTGTGTGTGTGTGTGTGCGTGTGTGTGTGTGCGTGTGTGTGTATTATACGCTAAACTCGCAGGGGTCAGACACACCTCCTAGGATATGAGATGCAATGAGGACTGATACAAGGAAAGTGCGAGTAAGCCCAATTTCTTGGATCAAAAGTCCACCAGACCGGTCGAGCCAGCGATCCTAAAAGTTCAGGCACTGAACTTTTAGGATCGGAAAAGTGTTTGATATAATGATAATAATAATAATAATAGTAATAATAATAATAACATAACTAATTATAATAATAGTAATAATAATAATAAAATAATAATAATAAAATTATTAATAATAGTAGTAATAATAATAAGAATAATAAGAATAATAAAATTATTAATAATAGTAGTAATAATAATAAGAATAATAAGAATAATAATAATAATTTACAAGCTAGGAACAGTTATCCCACGTCAGCTTAACCCAAATCCTGGCCCAGGTAATTTATCAGACGACGTAATTTATATTGGAGTTCTTTATTTAATGCTAGGACTCAGTCACTCCTCCGTGAGTATTGAGAAACTATTACGCCACCGTGAGCCGCAGCGGCAATTTCCCAGGCAATTATGCAAATTAAGATTCACGTTTTAGACTCGCGTATTGAATTCGACGAATTAATACTGAATTAGTTGGAGGTGAATCAGTAGGCAAGTAAGGGAAGACTTGAGAGAGAGAGAGAGAGAGAAGAGAAAGAAAGGGAAAAAAGAGAGAAAGAAGAAGGGGGGGGGGGGTGACGAATTAAGTACGTGATTAGTTGGAGGTGAAGTAGTAGGGCAAGCTAGGGAAAGACTTGAGAAGAGAAACAGATAGGAGAAAAAAGAGAGAGAGAGGAGAGAGAGGAGGAGAGAGCGGGGTGAGGCAAACGTTAAGTGCTTGGATGCAAAGTTTGTTATAGTTCAGCAGTGGGTTGTGGTTCTGTGCGAGGAAGGCGGAGTTCTGCAGTCTGGTCGCACTCATGGGGGGACGAAGGTGGAGCAGCCAGTCTGAGCGGGCAGCGCATGTCTGACCATCGCGCGCTGACTTCTCGCTCCCGTCTGCGCCTGCTGCTTATGTAGCCTGGTTGAGGACGTCGGTGCCCTGGGCTGGTGGTGCCCACCTGGTAGTAACTGGGGTAGGTCACATACCCCACTCTAGAAAATTCATATATTCATCCCCAAAAAACTTTTTTTGCTAACCGTTATTCGAACGCGGAGTAAAGAAACTTTATTTGGTCTAGCATTCAAAAAACTTTCGGTGCAATAGAGTTTTTTAAGTGCCAAGTATAAAAAAAAAACTATCATTAAAACAAATCAGTTCGAAAAAGTTTTTATTGTCGCGTCTTGAAAACAAATATAAAAAATGCCCCCTCATTAAAAAAAAAAGCGGGGACAATATTAAAGTTGGAATGCTCATTAGCTACATTCCAAAGTGTTCGATTTTTTTTTTAACACGTCAAGTATGTTAGTGCGCGTTTTCTACAGCTTAATGAATATAGAAAGTATAGAGCTGAGGTGAGATGATTCTCCTCATACTATTACAAGATTAACCGAGGCAGAGACATGAGGCATTAGTCGGTGCAGCAGTGACTTAAGTAGAGGCACTAGCAATCACCCCATGGACATCAGTTAAAGAAGGTTGAGGAAGCTGCCCAGCGGGACAGCAATTGAGCTGCCACCTGCAACAGTTCAGACCCCAGCTACGGAATATCGCTTCTAGATGCAGCTGTAAGGTAGCTAAGACCAGCAGAGGACCAGGGGCTGGAGGGATTGATTCTACCCGAGGTCAAATAAATTATTCCTGAAGGTTGTCAGGGGAGGAAGACTCATGGTTCCTCCCTCACTGCTACAGTTGTTGTCACTGCTACTGCCACTAGTAATCACCATGCTTTACGTACATGAACACTTTTTTTTTCTATGGACATTTGCAGTATACGGCTTTAATAATCCATTGCATTATAAACATACAACCACCTTGCATAGTGTTGCATAAATCTTCTTCTCTATAGCCTATCTCAGAATAATATACACATGTTACAAATGTGAACAGCAGTGTCTTCAGCTGACAGCTAAACGTGTAATGTAGTCAAGCAAGTAGTTTTATATATATATATATATATATATATATATGTGTGTGCGCGTGTGTGTGTGTGAGAGAGAGAGAGAGAGAGAGAGTGTTCATGATTGGCGTCAGAGTAAAGTTCTTTAATTACTTTATCCTATTATTGCGTGTTTCAACAATTTTCAAATTTTTGTGAATATAATTGTCTATTATAACAGGAGGGTAACTACTGTGTTCCTGTTTGGATAATTGCTTGGTAATTAATTCTGCATCTGTAATTACTGATCGTAACGATATCGGAAGTGATACTACTAGTCATTAAAATTACTTTTCTTTAGAACCACTAATTTTCCACTAGACTAGCGCTGAAAAAGCTTAAGTAATTCCGTGTCGGTGAGGTGTCCAGAGTGATGGCGCTGTGAGGTGCCGTGTCAGGTGGGGGTACGGAGGGTGCTGCTGGTGGGACGTGGGCAGTGACAGCTGCCACTGGTGCCACTCTCACTGACACTCAATCCGGACACGGGCCTTGGCACTGGTGGTGGGGTGCCGTTGACGCCCCAGTAATTCGGGGCGGAGACTGCGCGTTGCAGTAAAGCACTTCGTCATATTTAGCGCAATGTCCCGGCTCGTCAAAGACTGCAAGGAGTCGGCCCACTCACGCTCCGCACCTGAGGGAGCCACGGCGTCGCCTGCGGCAGCGCCTCTTTCAGGCTCCAGTGGGGCTAACTCGCCTATGTCCGGCAATAAGATTGTGAAGACGTGGCGAGTCATGGGCGACCGAACCCGTTCCAAGACCAAGGACATCTTGAAGAGGTGGCAGACGATGAACAACGGGCAGACATCAGAGGACTCGCTAGCGGGTCTTGACGACTACAGCGACATCAGCGGCAGCACTGAGAGTGAGCGAGGCGGGCACAGAGGCAGCAAGAAGGGCACCTGGAGCGTACATGTGTGGAGTAAGTACACCCCTTCTTTCCCCCCCAGAGGGAGGGTTTGTTTACATGGTGTGTATGTGTGACGACTGATGGCTCCTCTCACTAACCCTTCGTGTCGTTTCTCTTCAAGAAGATGTATTAATAAGCTCAAACAGCTGTAAGCTCCTTTTCTTTCCATAGCAAGCTTGTCTGACTCCCTCCTTCATTACTTCAAAAATGTATCAACACGTTGTGATTCAGTACTTAAGAGTTTTAAATATTCTATAAAAGAAAAGAAAAAAATCTTAAAAAATTACCATAGAAGTTAAAAGAGGTATTTAACAATAATGAAGAGTCCCATACGACAATTTCTGACAGGCCGCTTCTGTTAATCGGACACTTCCGCTGGTTGTACACCTCCGGTGAAGAGGCGCTTACACTGATGCGACTCTGCCTTGTTAAGAGTGATATGGCAAGGTAGGCGAAGTCGCTCTCACCCGGATGGGTTAATACAAGTCTCAACCGTGTCAGCTGCATCTCTGCTCTCACTAAATTATTGACCTCCCATGAACTTGGTCCGGGAAGAAATGTACCAATCAGCGGCCTGGCAGAGAATTTTTTTTATATAAGATTACCTTGACTTAAGAGGAAACTTAACCTAAGACGAGTTGATCCAAATTGAATTAGATCTAAGGTCATCTTGACCTAGCACGAAGGTCACCTTGACCTAGCACGAGGGTCAACTAACCAGGATGAACTTTACACAAAGTGATCACTAATTGTATTAATATATTCATAAAGAAGTTCTAAACCCGTAACAGTCATACAGCGCGTGAAGAATGGGAAGCGTGTAGGGAAATCAGGCTTGATCCGAGGAAGAGGAGAGCAGCTCCAATCCCTTGGATCAATATTTTTTTTACCTAGAGTCAGCTATTGTGAATAAGTCAGCAGCATTATGCCTCAGCATTTTTTATCTTTTGTTTTCAAAGATAATTAGCTGATTTATATTATAGAAATGAAAAATATCTCATTCCCTTTTTTATACATATACATACAATATAAATCAATATAACAATATATGTAAAAAAAATGTTTTTTTTTTAATATAAAAGATTATATTTTTGAAAATGTTTTCTTCAATTATCATTACGAATATTATAATCATGGACGAGCACTAAACCCAAAGGGCTTACATATCACCTGGGAAATGGGAGGTAAACAAATGTATTTTCAAGAATGGCAGAGAATCTGCAACTCCTCAAACTCATACTTTTTAAAGTAATATTTTGGGCGTATTGTTTTAAAAATACAAGAAACCTTTGAGAAGTTTTTTTTTTTTAGATTCTTAAGAAAAATAATTTATTTGGTCTCTTGTTGTGTCAGTTTAAGTTGACACCGTGGAAAATATTGAAGGTTACGACGCGCACCAAGAAAATATACGCATGTATCATGGCCACTCTCACCACATAGTACCCTGGCCACTATCACCCCATACTACCCTGGCCACTATCACCCCATAGTATCCTGGCCACTTTCACCACATAATACCCTGGCCACTATCACCCCATAGTACCCTGGCCACTATCACCCCATCGTATCCTGGCCTCTCTCACCAAATAGTACCCTGGCCACTATCACCCCATAGTATACTGGCCACTACCCCCCGATAGTATCCTGGCCGCTCTCATAACATAGTACCCTGGCCACTATCACCCCATAGTATCCTAGCCACTCTCACAACATAGTACCCTGGCCACTATCACCCCATAGTATCCTGGCCACTCTCACCACATAGTACCCTGGCCACTATCACCCCATAGTATCCTGGCCACTCTCACCACATAATACCCTGGCCACTATCACCCTATAGTACCCTGGCCACTATCACCCCATAGTACCCTGGCCACTATCACCACATAGTACCATAGACACTCTCACCACATAGCACCCTAGCCACTCTCACCACATGGTATCCTGGCCATTCTCACCACATAGTATCCTGGCCACTATCACCACATAGTATCCTGGCCACTATCACCACATAGTATCCTGGCCACTATCACCACATAGTACCCTGGCCACTAGCACCACATAGTACCATGGCCACTATCACAAGATAGTATCCTGGCCACTATCACCACGTAGTATCCTTTCATTATCACCACATATTATCCTGGATATTATCACCACATAGTACCTTCGCCACTATCACCACATAGTACCCTGGCCACTATCACCACGTAGTGTCCTGGCTACTATCACCCCATAGTACCATGACCACTATCACCACATAGTACCCTGGCCATTATCACCACATAGTAGCCTCGCCACTAACACCATATAGTGTTCTGGCCACTATCACCACATAGTACCCTGGCCACTATCACCACACAGTACCATAGACACTCTCACCACGTAGTGTCCTGGCTACTATCACCCCATAGTACCATGACCACTATCACCACATAGTACCCTGGCCATTATCACCACATAGTAGCCTCGCCACTAACACCATATAGTGTTCTGGCCACTATCACCACATAGTATCCTGGCCACTATCACCACATAATACCCTGGCCACTATCACCCCATAGTACCCTGGCCACTATCACCCCATCGTATCCTGGCCTCTCTCACCACATAGTACCCTGGCTACTATCACCCCATAGTATACTGGCCACAACCCCCAGATAGTATCCTGGCCGCTCTCACCACATAGTACCCTGGCCACTATCACCCCATAGTATCCTGGCCACTCTCACAACATAGTACCCTGGCCACTATCACCCCATAGTATCCTGGCCACTCTCACCACATAGTACCCTGGCCACTATCACCCCATAGTATCCTGGCCACTCTCACCACATAATACCCTGGCCACTATCACCCCATAGTACCCTGGCCACTATCACCCCATAGTACCCTGGCCACTATCACCACATAGTACCATAGACACTCTCACCACATAGCACCCTAGCCACTCCCACCACATGGTATCCTGGCCACTCTCACCACATAGTATCTGGCCACTATCACCACATAGTATCCTGGCCACTATCACCACATAGTATCCTGGCCACTATCACCACATAGTACCCTGGCCACTATCACCACATAGTACCCTGGCCACTATCACCACATAGTATCCTGGCCACTATCACCACGTAGTATCCTTTCATTATCACCACATATTATCCTGGATATTATCACCACATAGTACCTTCGCCACTATCACCACATAGTACCCTGGCCACTATCACCACGTAGTGTCCTGGCTACTATCACCACATAGTACCATGACCACTATCACCACATAGTACCCTGGCCATTATCACCACATAGTAGCCTCGCCACTAACACCACATAGTGTTCTGGCCACTATCACCACATAGTATCCTGGCCACTATCACCACATAGATCTCTGGCCACTATCACCACATAGTATCTTGGCAACTATCACCACATAGTACCCTGGCTACTATTACCACATATTACCCTGGTCACTATCACCACATAGTATCCTGGCCACTATCACCACATAGTACCCTAGCCACTATCACCACATAGTACCCTGGCCACTATCACCACATAGTACTCTGGCCACTATCACCACATAGTACTTTGGCCACTATCACCACATAGTACCCTGGATACTATCACCACATAGTATCCTGGCCACTATCACCACATAGTACTCTGGCCACTATCACTACATAGTACCCTGACCACAATCTTCACATAGTACCCTAGCCACTATCACCACATAGTTCCCTGGCCACTATCACCACATAGTATCCTGGCCACTTTCATTACAAAGTACCCTTACCACTCTCTCCATATAGTACCCTAGCTACTATTACCACATAGTATCCTGGCCATTATCTTCACATAGTACCTTGGCCAATACCTCCTGGACGTCAACTGGAGTCGCTTCCGAAGGTCATCGACCCCTCGGCTTGGTCCCAGACCAGGCCTCTTGGTTGCTGGCCTGATCGATCAAGCTTTTATTACCCGCCACCCGCAGTCCAAAGTAAACACCACAAACCGAGGAATCTTTCGGGTTCCCTCTTGAAGACTGCTAGTTTTTTTTTTTTCGTAATTTCCATTATACATGAAAGGTGGGTGTTGAAGAGTCGTGGTCCCTTTACTCTTATTGAGTTCTGTTTCAGTGTACTCATCGCTCTCCTGCTTTTTATTGGAGGTATCCTTCACCGTCTACCAGGCCTGTGTTCATAAGTAGTAATTTCGGTGTGCAGATTTGGGATCATTCCCTCCAATACCTTTCTCGCTTACATTCTAAAGAGTACAGTTCTAGGAACTTCAAGTGCTCCCTGTAATTTAGGTGCCTGGCTGAATTTGTACGAGCTGTAACGGTTCTCTGCGTATTTTCCAGCTCAGCAAATCTACTTTTCCTTAAAGAGGGCTATTAGTACACAGCAATATTCCAGTCTAGAGAGAACGAGTGACCTGAAGAGTGTCATCATTAAGTTGGCAAATCTTTTGAATGTTCTTGTTATCCAACCTCTCATTTTTCCTACATTTACCATAAAAGTATTGTTACGCTACTTGAACGCGAGATATTCCGACATTATCACTCCCAGGTCTCACATTTAACTTACATTCTGTTGAGAGATTTTATGTTGGTGTTGTACTCCGATCTTGTTCTTATTTCTTCCATTTTCTTCAGTAATGTAGTAACTGAAATTAGTACTCATTGAACATGATTTTGTTGTCAGTAGTCCATTGAGTACCCTGGCCTATACCTCCACCTAGAACCCTGGCCAGTACATCCATTGAGTACCCTGGCATATACCTCCACCTAGAACCCTGGCTAATACATCCACTGAGTACCCTGGCCTATACCTCTACTCAGAACCTTAGCCAAAACCTCCACCTAGAACCCTGGCCAATACCTCCACTTAGAACCCTGGCAAATACTTCCACTGAATATCCTGGCCTATACCTCCACTTAGAACCTTGGCCAAGACATCCCATTCACTGAGTACCCTGGCCTATATCTCCACCTAGAACCGTGGCCAGTACTTCCACTGAGTACCCTGGTCAATACATCCACTGAGTACCCTGGTCAATACCTCCACTGAAAAGAGATTCCGGCGAGGCCGTCATAAATCTTGTTTGACATTTCAACAAATGGAAATTTACTTGACATTTGAAACAATTATTCTCTAAGTACCTAAAATCGTTGCGGCATGCGGCCAGTGCATTAGCGTGTGTGCCTGGTACAACACCACATCATCTCTTTGTTACTTGGTATCCACTCCGCATTCGTTTAGCGCCATTCAGAACTACGATCCCCGAAAACACTGTGTAGCGAGACATCTAGCGGTGAGCCACCAATGCTAGTTGGCCTGGTCTGACAAGAATGCTGGGACTGTCTGACTTCTCAAAGAAAGGGATGGTTGACTGGAGCGATTGCCTCGTTTGTGGAAGACACTACCTACCCAGACATTCTCAAACCCTCAGCTGGCTCACATTCTACTGCAGATGCACACATTTTTGTGAGTTGTCACACTCGTAATTCACTTCTCGTCTCTAAATCTCTGTTCACATATATTTTGATTTATGTTTTCTTCATTATACACAGTGTATGTTCTCGTTGCCACGAGAAAACTGCTGATTTAGTTAAACCATTTTTACTTAGGCAATAGATTTGGGCTCTTATAGGCAATTTGGCTTAATTATAAATTTGTTTCATGATAGCAGAATGTAATTATAAAGAAACATTCAATATCATAAATTTCATGACGATACTGAGTTCTTGACTCGCATTTGCCAACTCCTTCAATAGAATCCAGGACTTCTTTTTGTGTGATTTGAATTTCCTAGCGGCAAGATTGCCTACGACCAGGAACTCCCAGTCTGACCTCACTGACGGTGCTGAAGACGTCACAAGCGCCGCTGTTGCTTCATTTCATGCAAGCATAATTAATTTCCTATTTAGAAACAGAATTAGGAGCCCCACCATACATGGGGCTCCTAGTTTGTCGTTGTCATTACTAATTTAACATATTCAACATTTACTTCTTTGTCACTGTCGAAGCCGAGAGTGCCTGCACATTATATGCTATTCGTTGTATCTCACTCCTGGGCTCTTGCGATTAATATTTAATGTAGCTCATATATAATGTTGTATACGAATTATTTTAACATGCAAAAAACAAAAATATTTCATTACTATATGAAAATAATACATATCTATAAAGCACATGTTTATACCTAAACTAGGCATTTACATACACTCCACACATTCCAGCTGGGTAATATTTTCCATAATGGGCTTTAACCATGATAAAGAAGAAAGTAACCAGTGTTCTCGCTCTATATTAAACTTGAGGGAACTAGATACATCCAAGTTTGAATAGCAGAATATTTATCGCTACCAGCTCAGTCGTTGGGCCTCACTTCCAGTTTTAGACAGGCCTGATGTGTCGTTCACAGCCACAAGCTGCAGCCGCTGGCCCTGTCTGCTGGGCTCGAATCTCATTCGTTGTAGCTCCTGGACCAGTCTAGTGGCATACATCCAAATATCTTTCGCTTGTTTTTTTATGTAATTGACACGACGATGAAGGCTCCATGCTGGCAGCTGAGAAATCGGTGAGTTACCAGTTAGGAAAAATGTTTGTCTGGTGATGAGCAGACGGAGGGTCGAGCCTCCAGCACTCCTTGTGCGTCCGTTAGAGTGATTTTTGTTTGTGGGCTTATCGAGCTGTGCCTCAGGTAGAGCTCAAGCTTCTGGCTCCACTTTATTAACTTAGTCAATTTCTTTAAGATATTCATTGCTTTTTGAGTTTTATAATGTATACTTTCGAATCCATGACTGGGTTGTTCACTCTCCTCACTTGTTCAAATCCTTGTAGCGCAAATATGCTTTATCGCGTTCATCCATCCGAGTGTTCACTTTCTATTAACTTGGCTCATCCTAGTGTTCATTTTCTATTTATTTAGCTCATCTGAGTATTCAGTTTCTATTTATTTGGCTCATCTGAGTTTTCAGTTTCTATTTATTTGGCTCATCTGAGTATTCATTTTCTATTTATTTGGCTCATCTAAGTGTTCAGTTTCTATTTATTTGGCTCATCTAAGTGTTTAGTTTCTATTTATGTGACTCATCTGAATGTTCAATTTCTGTCTATAATCATTGTTCTGGTCCATCACATGTCAGTCTGTTGTCCAACTTGTCAATTGATTTCAGGATATTGCAAGACATGATCAGATTCCCCCTATGTTCCACTGAGAGAGAGAGAGAGAGAGAGAGAGAGAGAGAGAGAGAGAGAGAGAGAGAGAGAGAGAGAGAGAGAGATAGAGAGAAATGAATAAGGGGTGAGATATGACTTAAGATTAAGATATATGAGAAACACCATGTCTCAGAGGCAGTGCCGTAATGTAGGTAGAGAGTCAGTTCAGTAATAAGTCAGCTCAGTCAGACTGGAATTCAGTCACTAGTGAGCTTCACACAACAGTCAGTCAAGTAGACGATGAGCTAAGTGGAAATTTAAACAAACTTGTAGTATATTAAAAAAACGAAAATAGTCCACCTGACATTTGTTCCAACGGGAGTCAGTTCAATTGACAGTCAGTTTACAAGTCAGTTCATACAATCTACAAAAAATACATTTGAAAATAATTCTGCATTCAGTTCATTCTGAGGTTAATTCATTAGCCAGTCTGTTCAGTCGACAGTCAGTTTGCTGACAGTTACCCCAACCGACTGCTCCGTCCACATTGTTTTCTGCTAAGTTATGAAGTTTGGGGAAGGTCAAAGAAGACCGAAGACGGAGTACAGCTCGCGGGGCAAAGGATGCAAACCTTACTCAAGGAGAAGGACGTTGGGGTAAGTATTGTACCCAACTTATCGCCTGAGGTGCACATCAACTGAACAACTGCTAGAGCAATTGCGCGTCTGGCAAATCAACGACTAGCATTCAGAAGTGCACGTCAAGCCCATATTGGCGTATGCAGCAGCAGTATGGAACCCACAAGAGGTCAAGCAAGCCAAGAAATTGGAGAAAGTGTAAAGGTTTGCAACTAGACTAGTCCTGGAGCTAAAGGGTATGTCCTATGAGGAAAGGTTAAGGAGCTCAACCTGATAACACAGGAGAAAAGGACTAAGGATGACAGGTTAACAATATACAAAATACTGATAGGAATTGATAGGGTAGACAGGAACAGATTGCTTGAGAGACGGGAAACACGAACACGAGGGCACAGCTAGTCACAGGGATGTTAGGAAGTATTTCTTCGGCCTTAGAGTAGTTAGGAAGTGAAACGACCTGGAGAATGAAGTGGTAGAGACAGAATTCACACACAACTTTAAGAAATTGTGTATGAATCCTGCGTAGTAGCGACCAGCGGAGAGGCGGGGCCTGGAGCTGAGACCCGATCCCTTTAACTACAAATAGATGAGTACACACACATACGTACATTGACGATAGGAAATCAGCAACGTAAACAAGTCTGTATAATTCGACCCACAACTGGAGTCCTCATCAGGAGAAGATTAATGAGACTCCAGTAGGTAGTCGAAATGATTCAGATTCATTTCCATTACTGTTTTCTTGTTTACATGTGCGATAACCTTCAACCTTCACAAGTGTTAATTACTTGCTTATTATCATCACACATGTAAATATACATAAGTAAACAAACGCGCGTACATGAACGTACACACACACACACACATATATATATATATATATATATATATATATATATATATATATATATATATATATATATATCGTGCCGAATAGGTAAAACTTGCGATTTTGGCTTAAATAGCAACGCTCTTCTTGCCGAATAAGGCAAGCGAAAATTTGTGTATGCAATAATTTTGCAAAAATCATTGTGAACCTAAGGAAAAAAATATACTTCATTGAGTTTGTTTATTATTAAATTATTTTAAACTTATCTAAAATATATTTAGTTGGATTAGGCTAAATTAAATTGCGCTTGTTGTAATAAGGTTAGGTAAGTTTTCTAAGGTTCTTTTGGTACACAATTATTAATTTTTACATTAACATAATTGAAAAATATGCCTTTAAACATATAAGAGAAAATTTACCTATTCGGCACAACACACACACACACACACACACACACACACATACACATACACATACACACATACACACATACACACATACACACACACACACACACACACACATACACACATATATATATATATATATATATATATATATATATATATATATATATATATATATATATATATATATATATATATATATATATATATATACATATATATGCGTGTTGTGGTATGAAGCCCTTAATTATGTGAAAACAGTGTGCGTGAGTGACTGTACAATTTCCTTGACTAGGTCGCGACTGGTTCAAGGTCAGACCAGTGGATGGTAATCATTTGTTACGCCAGTCACTCTCTCAGTCATCACTGGGTCTTGTGATACACACTCCGCCAGTCACTCTCTCAGTCATCACTGGGTCTTGTGATACACACTCCGCCAGTCACTCCATGCACGGAGGTGCTTTGATGCTAATGAGAGGCTCTTGATTCAAGGAAAGAAATTGCTCTCCCTACTTTGTATAAAAGCTGATTGCTTCCTGTGTTTAACGCTTCCCTGTTATTATAATAATTAAAAACTCCTCATGACCTGTATGTATGTGTGTGTGTGTGTGTGTGTGTGTGTGTGTGCTATCCAAGTAGTTTTTTTCAGGAGTCGAGAATATGCACCAGGGGCAGCCTCTTCAAAAATTATATATTTTCTTTCCACCTGCTGCCCTAAACCTGAAGAAGTACGGAATTCGTAATATCTTTGTGGCTATCTGACTTCTCAGCTTCATCTATGATCTCTCTCTCCGTATCTCGAATTACGGCCTCTAACTCTGTCCCTAACTGACGTCTCTGAATGTAATTATTATGAAAATTAACTATTTGCGAATGTGTCTTCCTGTCTAATAAGAAGGACTCGTGTCTACTGGGCATGAAGTTTTCTTACAGAGGCAGCTTCGTATCTATTGGGTACACGTATCTGATTTGCCTATTTAAATGCTTATGTACAGAAACTATCGTTTCGTGTACTAATGCATGGTAGGTAAAAGGACACAAGTGCAACTAATGTGATGTTTTATTGTGGAAACGTTTCGCTCTCCAGGAGCTTTGTCAAGCCGTTACCAGTAATTCTACCAATATTATTACACTAATCTATGGCGCTAATTTTGTATATCTTTCATGCGTCTTCCTATCAAATAAAGTTCCTGGCTCTCTGTACACGTCTCATAATCTGACAGTGATCCTGACAGCGTTCGCTGTTACTCTGATTGTGGCTCATACCCAAGACTGTTGACATGAACAAATATATCGAAATTTGTGTTTTCTGATAACGTTCCCTCTACTGGAAAATCTCTCTCTCTCCCTCTCTCTCTCTCTCTCTCTCTCTCTCGCTCCTGCTTCACTCTCTAATCTCACCCTGTCTCACTCTCTCCTCTTTTTTTTTTCCTTCTCCCTCGACCTCCCCTCCTCTCCTGCTGGTCAGCAGGTGGCCGCTACCATCCCGGGGTCCAGTTGTCGAATAAATCTGACGGCCGATTAGGACAAAAATATATTGCATTCGACCCCAAACCTCGTGGATCAGTTTGTGCGTTAAATGGAAGCCGGGTGACCCGAAGGTCGAAAATTCTGTGTGTGTACTCACGTATTTGTACTGGCAGGGGTCGAGTCACAGCTCGACCCATGTGTGTGTTTGTGTGTGTACTCACCTATTTGTGGTTACAGGGGTTGAGTCAAAGCTCCTGTGTATGTGTGTGCTAGCTCCCAGTATCCACTGGGTAGATAAACTTTACCTGGAAAACCAACGACAAGTAAAAAAGTTAGGTAATAAAGAATAAACGAGGCCATAATTAAATGAATCAAGAAAACCAGTTTTATTTTAAAACAGCAACAAGGTTTTTTTTTTACTTCTGTCATTAAACCCGTGGTAACACACACACACACACACACACACACACATATATATAAAAAAATACACAAATTAGTTCAGAAAATACAGTATTTATTGGGACGTTATTTTTGTTTCTCAGCAAATAAAGGAATGGATAAACAGATGAAACGACGGAGCCTCGAACCGTTTATTCGTTGACAGTCGTTTATTTCGACTTATTTTGAGTTTATATAAAAAAACAGAATGGTATTAAAAAAAAACATTCAAATTAACTTAACCATTTGAAGCATGATCATATATGTATCATGTAGACCAGTTTATACATATAAATTATGCATGTATCGCGAACAAGTGATACAAGATGAATAACAACCAACCATATATATATATATATATATATATATATATATATATATATATATATATATATATATATATATATATATATATATATATATATATATATATGATGGGAGGCATTCAGGTTCGATCACAGGAAGAGGCGAGCAGGACCAGCTCCTTGAATCAAGAGCTTCTTACCAGCAACGAGGAGGTTTACTTTGATATATCTCATTCTCTGTAAGAATTTATCGTGACAAAGTTTCACTCTGTACAGAGATTTACCTGAACAAAAAATGTCGTTATAATAACAAATCCCTTTACTTCCCTCTTTTTCTTTTTAATTTAATTTCATCTACTCATGTAAGCTGCGAGAGCTGTGCTCATTTGCACAACAAATCCAATAATTGGGTTCGGAGAGCAAAGTGCAATTTCAGGAAAAAAATGGGGCATTGTGCCTATTTTATCATCAACTTTGTTACAAATACCACTGCTCAGGAATTTCATGTATAAAGGAATTCAACTCTCGATGGAGTGCATTTTCAATACTGCAACAACATTGCCACGCAGATTTAAAAGAAATAGTCCGCAGCTTCGGATTTAACGCTTGGACTACCGATCTATACCTCGAGACAAGTGTACAGAGGAAGGTGTGTATCTCTCACTGTATATTTACTGTGGGTTCACATTCGTCCTCATTATAGGGATTAAAATCTTCTTTCCTGGTGACGTACATTGTACAGGTGACATACAGCTTCAATGACCATCGTGTATTCTATTGGATTTAAACCTAATAAATCAGTTACTATCTGGATTACTTGGGTTAATGGGCATTGTTTTAAATTGCATTTGGTTTACTAGTTTTTTTGTTACTTATACGAGGCATTCAGTAATAGTGACCATATTGATTCCTACGACAAGTGAGAACTACATAAATGTTCATTTATTAAGAGAAAAAAGAGGCATCTTAGTCGCCTCTTACGACACACATGGCTTACGGAGGAAGAATTCTGTTCCACTTCCCCATGGAGATAAGAGGAAATAAACAAGAACTAGTAAGAAAATAGAAGAAAACCCAGAGGGGTGTGTATATATATGCTTGTACATGCATGTGTAGTGTGATCAAAGTGTAAGTTGAAGTAGCAAGACGTACCTGAAATCTTGCATGTTTATGAGACAGAAAAATGACACCAGCAATCCTACCATCATGTAAAACAATTACAGGCTTTCGTTTAACACTCACTTGGCAGGACGGTAGTACTTCCCTGGGCGGTTGCTGTTTACCAACCTACTACCTAATATATATATACATATATATATATATATATATATATATATATATATATATATATATATATATATATATATATATATATATAAAGTAAAACTTGATTTTAGCTTAAATAACAACGAATTTCTTGCCGAATAAGGCAAGCGAAAATTTGTTTGCAATAATTTCGCAAAAATCATTCTGAACCTAACGAAAAATATTTATTTCATTGTTTATTATTAAATTATTGTAAACTTATCTAAAATATATTTAGATGGATTAGGCTAAATTAAATTACGATTGTTATAATGAGGTTAAGTAAGTTTTCTAAGATTCTTCTGGCACAAAATTATTAATTTTTACATTAACATAAATTAAAAAAAATATATCTTTAAACGTATAAGAGACAATTTTAGAAAGGACTTAATTTTAAACGAGTTCCTGCTAATTGACCAGTTTTACCTATTTGACACGACATATATACTTTTATTATTAAAGGATGATTAAGCTTTAAAGACCAGAAAGATATATATTATCATCTTTGCTCTTTTCAAGTGTATCTAAGAGAGAGAGAGAGAGAGAGAGAGAGAGAGAGGGGGGGGGGAGGGTGAATAATTGAATTAGTGTGTCAGTAATTTAATCTTCGTAAGACTGAGCAGAAGCATCTCTATTGAAACGTATGTTTATATTTAAAACTCTCTTTGGGCATAAACATTTGAGTGGACACTTGGAAATTAATTTTAGCCTCAGTGCTCGCGCTAGTTTACTTTAAAGAAATATATATTATACTGTGTGTGTGTGTGTGTGTGTACATTGTAACACCACGAGTGTTTGCTATTATACTGTGTCTATGTCATTATTAAGAGGCGGTAATGATAATGCATTGACGATAATGATCATAAAAGTGTATTAGTTGGGAGTGTGAAAACATATAACTGTCGATGTAAACACTTTAAAGATAGGAAACATTATTGGTTTGCAATATATACCTTGAAAATCCGCAAATGATGAGTCCAACTATAGTTACACCACACTACCACCACGTATTACGCCGAACTACACTAAATATCTTTAAATGTTCTCAAAAGGCTTTCAAAGCCCCTTTGAAGTTCTTTTGAAAGGCCATCAAAAGACCTTCGAAGACCCATCAAACACCTACCAAAATTTGAAGCACCTTCTCAAAGCCTTCAAATACAATAAAACACCTTCCGAATTGATACACAATTTACTCTTTGCTCTAAATCTTGTAGGGATTAAACTACTTTTGACTGGTGGTGTATAGGTGAAATCCTTCATCATAGATCCTCGTGAAGTTGATAGGATTTTAACCTAACAAACCAAACCAGTGAGTGTTTCCCGGAATTGATAATTCCCCCTCTCTACTACCCCCCATCCCACTCAACCATCTCCCTTCCCATATTCCCTCACAATCTCCATTCAGTCCCTCTTTCAATTTTCCCCCACCACTCTCCTCTCCCCACCTCCCTCCATGCAATGTGTAAGCACCAAGAATCTGAGAGACCGTAGAGAGCTATTATTGGGAGGCTTTAGGAATCTATAATCAATCTATTCTGTAGACTCTAGGTAGGGAAACCGGCAGTAAATTAACCCAAATGGGGTAAAAAATGTAAATCTCAGGGGTAACGAAGGCTCAATAAACATGAATAAAACTGCAGAAAAATTTATTATTTAATAAGCGAGGCAAATTATGAAAGTTATATTTTTTTCAAACAAATAATATTTGAGTTCTTATTAAAATAAAAACTTAATTTGTAGAGACCATTTCTTAGGTTGATAATAATGTAAAACGGGTCAGGATTCAAGTCTAGTGGGCAATTTCGCTGTACACAAATTTGTTTTGGGGTAATAGCAAAAAAAATAAAGGTTGGACAGCCTTGTGCTGCTTCCCGTGCACAGGATAACTCAACACGTATAAAATTCCTCTGTACCTAAAAAAAATAACAATTACTTGTTGCTGTTTAGGACGCATGGATAAATTTCCAAAAAAAATATTGGTTGGCAGTTTTCAGCTTTTCAACTACACGAAGGTTATTAAAGCTGCATTCTACTTGTTCCACCACCGGTCAAGAATACTTTAAGCCCTAAATGGGGGATTAAAATAAGCTCTCAGTGTATTTACGCTGAGATGCATACACCTCCCGGTGTAAATAACCTTGCATTTAAAAAAAAAAGTGAAGGCTTTATTTGGTATGTTTACATCTGTCGGTGCTATTATTCTTGGCTCTGTAACAGACGAAGCTATTGTTATTTTCTTTCCTAACGCTAATAACGGGTAAAATCACTTAATTGTGTAAATAAGCAATGGAGATAACAACGATAACAGTAATAAAAGTAAGATAATTACCTGGAAAGGGATGTATTTGTGCATGCAGTTACCAGAAATTACCTGGATAATCTCTCTTTGTTTTCATGAAACTTAGAAGAGAAACGGAGAAAGGGATCCGTACAAAACACGGGAAGCGAAATAAATTGAGTTTTGTCATTTTTTTTAAAGTTGTAAAATTTATTCCAAGCGCTAAATAAAACCTTTGTTGCTAATGTTTTTTATTCTCCTCGTCCTCTTTCTTTTCCTCCTTCTCCTTCTCCTCCTCCTGTCTGAGGCTGAGGTTTCTTTGTGAGTGTTTTTCTTTCTTCAGTCATGTGTGTGTGTGTGTGTGTGTGTGTGTGTGTGTGTGTGTGTGTGTGTGTGTTTTACCTAAATAAGCTTTATGAATACAGTCTCTAATTCCTAAGAGCGAGCCAGTGCATTTAATGGAGTGTGGCAGCGCTGAGGAAGAATGATTTAGACAATCTTCTCATAATAGCAGAGTGTTAATTATGTAACAGGAGCACGTGGGCGGCAGGTAGTTTTGATGAGCTATATTTTGACACATTGTGTCCATCGTCAGTGTGAAAGTTTAACACCTGGCATTATTATTTATGATTGTAAATGTATATACTTGTAGATACGAATGATTTAAGATGCATGTGCTAGTAGATGAGTATACTCATGCGTTTACGTGTAGAAGAGTATGCTTGCAGACGTGTATGCTTGCAAACGTGTATGCTTGTAAACGTGTATGCTTGTAAACGTGTATGCTTGTAAACGTGTATGCTTGTAAACGTGTATGCTTGTAAACGCGTATATGTCTGCATTTGCGTATACCTGTTAAAAAAAACTCCCTCGCTATATACAACAGTGCCAGGTCCAGAAGTTAAGGCTGAGTGTGCACACTTGAGGGAGAATGTATGAGTGGAACGTGTCTTTCAAGGCAGTCATGTATCTTGGGGAGGGAACGCCTTTCCAAAAGGTCTTCATATTTTTTTTTTTTTTTGCCATTTGATGCATTCCTCTTAAAAAAAAAGTCTTTCAGTGGATAGAGTTACAACCCAGCGCCTTTTTTCATTTCTCTCCCAAGTACGAATGCATTTTTTTGGACGCCATTTTCAGTTACTTTAAATGTCCGATGGGATCATAGTCATTTAGCTAAAGGAAACCTGGTCCCTTGCCTAAAGGAATCGAGGTTCGATGTTCAAAGGAATTACTCTAAATTGCGTGCAAGACTCACTGACCATTTCCCAAGAGGGTTCACGGACTGTTGCCCAGAGAAATAACGGACCACTGCCCAACGGGTGTTCCTGGCACCATCTTACTGTTTGATTGTTTATACTCTGTTCTTCTTTACTATTTGTATATTACAAGTGACCATGGTTCCAGGATCGAAACATCTTTTTAACAGATATGTCCTAAACTAATGTTTGTGTTGTTGTAGACGTTTCGCACGTAGCAGCTGTTGTTGTATTGTTGTATAAGTTTGAAGTACGATAGGGATAACTAAAATGCATCTAAAGCTGTGGCAGCTTTATCTGTTGGATAATCCAACAGACGGTTTATGTTCAGGATAGGGATTTTCATGGCACTTTTCTGCACCGTAATAATATGTTTTAAGTTAGCCTTGGAATACACTTCATAAAACTTGAAAGCCAAGTTTATTTTTGTGAATATTTCTTTTGAATCCACAAGTTTAACATTTTCGAAAAATCTCATTCTAAGTCTTCGTTATTGTTTTGGTAAAATAGCAGCAAAATCCCCACTCGAATTTTAAAGTCCAGGGAAGGTTGCTCGTATAACCCGCACATAGGAAAGAGGATCTTACGACGACGTTTCGGTCCCAGTGCTACCGAAACGTCGTCGTAAGCTCCTCTCTCATATTTGAGTATTGTTCTAGTCGAGGTATTGTGTCTTTTTGTTCTTTCTTCGCAGGGAAGGCGCTTTCTACTTCTAAATTTCATGTAAAGCTTATTGGTTTTCCTGAATTCCTTCATAGAAATTGACACGTTTTTCACATTAATGGCATGTCAGATTCCAAGAACCCTTGCATACACACACACACACACACTTACACTCTCACGCACACTCACACACACACACACACACACACACACACACACACACTTACGTGTATAGTGTGCAAAGTCTTGGAGAAAATCATCAGGAAAAGAATGGTGGAGCATCTGGAGCAGAACAGGATAATCAACGCCAGACAGCACGGATTCAGGGAAGGCAAATCCTGTGTAACAAACCTCCTGGAGTTCTATGATAAAGTAACAGAGGTAAGGCAAGAGAGAGAAGGGTGGGTTGACTGCATTTTCTTGGACTGCAGGAAGGCCTTTGACACAGTTCCTCACATGAGATTAGTAAAGAAGATGGAAGACCAAGCGTGTATAACAGGAAGGGCACTGGAATGGATCAGGGAATACCTCACAGGGAGACAACAACGGGTCATGGTGCGTGATGAGGTATCACAGTGGGCGCCTGTGACGAGCGGTGTACCGCAGGGGTCAGTCCTAGAACCAGTGCTATTCTTGCTATATGCGAATGACATGACGGACGGAATAGACTCAGAAGTGTCTCTTTTCGCAGATGATGTGAAATTAATGAGGAGAATCACATCGGATGAAGACCAAGCAGGACTTCAAAGAGACCTGGACAAGTTTGACATCTGGTCTAGCAACTGGCTGCTCGAATTTAACCCCACCAAATACAAAGTCATGAAGATCGGAGAAGGGCAAAGAAGACCGCTGACAGAGTACAGGCTAGGTGGACAAAGGATACAAACCTCATCAAAGGACAAAGATCTTGGGGTGAGTATAACACCAAGCACGTCTCCGGAAACATACATCAACCAGATAACCGCGGCAGCATATGGGCGACTGGCAAACCTAAGATTAGCGTTCCGTTACCTTAACAAGGAATCGTTCAAGACACTGTACACCGTGTACGTCAGGCCCATACTAGAGTATGCAGTACCAGTCTGGAACCCACATCTGGTCAAGCACGTCAAGAAATTAGAGAAAGTGCAAAGGTTTGCGACAAGGCTAGTTCCACAACTCAGGGGACTGCCCTATGAAGAAAGGTTGAGGGAAATAGGACTAACAACACTGGAGGACAGAAGGGTTAGAGGAGACATGATAACGACATACAAAATACTGCGGGGAATCGACAAGGTAGATAGTGACAGGATGTTCCAGAGAGGAAACACAGAAACAAGGGGACACAACTGGAAGCTGAAGACGCAGATGAGTCAGAGGGATGTTAGGAAGCAATTCTTCAGCCATAGAGTAGTTAGGAAGTGGAATAGTTTAGCGAACGATATAGTGGAGGCGGGAACCATACATAGTTTTAAGACAAGGTATGATAAAGCTCATGGAGCAGGGAGAGCAGAGACCCAGTAGCGGACAGTGCAGAGGCGGGGCCAGGAGCTGAGTCTCGACCCCTGCATCCACAATTAGGTGAGTACAATTAGGTGAGTACACACACACACACTCCAGTCTTACTTTTCAAAATCTCTGACATGTCCTTCCATATACCCCCTTACAAATTATGTGAAATGTAACGCCTCGAATAATCGATCTGGGGTCACCAGGTCGTCATTGTAACCACTCCACTACTGCGGAGTCTCAACCACTTTCTAGTAAATTGATTACAAAAGCCAACTGTCGTGGCCCCAGTTACATTTTTTAGGAAGCTTTCGGATTCTTATGGCTTTGCGATAACATAATTTGGTTTCAGTGATCCCTTACAAACAACTGATTTTTTCGTGATAATATTGATTTTAGGTTTGCTTCAACTGGAGCGTATATGGTCTCACATAATCCCAGTGACGTAGGGAGTCACTTTAAAAATGTAATCTGAGGCCACTGCAGTTGACTGGGGTGGCAATCTGGACTAAACTGATCGGTAGGTCGAATCCACAGTGTTCCCTTAAAATTTGTTCTTTCACAACATTGATAGTTCCTTCAAGGTGAACCCAGCATCTTCGTAGAGCCAAGATGCTCAGCAGTGTAATATGGATAGGATGTAAAGCTCCTCAGAAGTTCCAAAAAACGGAACACTCCTTAGTAAGGCCTTGAAAGTACTCATTCCCCCTCTCTAGGAGCTCCATACTCTGTACCTAAGTCCTTATTCCTTCTTCCCTTCCATCACGTATCTCGGTCCCTAGTTCTTTTGCTCCTCCTTCAGGTACTTCGAGCCCTGTCGGGTACCATACTCATGGTAACGCAAGTCTCAAGACTTCTATCTCCGGGTGTGTGAGTCCAAAGTCTCACTCTTTCAGGTATCTCGGTTTTCATCGGTCGTCGTCCCTGGTAACTCGGTACAAAGTCTCCTTCCTTCAGGTATCATGATCTCCAGCAGTCCTCCTACTGCAAGCACCTTGGTTCCAAGACTTTACTCCTCTCTTCACCTATCAAGGAAGTCTTTGATGAATACAAATTTTCTCCTATTATCTCTTAGTAAAAAAAACTCTCTGCTTTGTATATGTGGAGAGGGAGGGAGGGAGAGAGAGAGAGAGAGAGAGAGAGAGAGAGAGAGAGAGAGAGAGAGAGAGAGAGAGAGATACTATACTGACAAACAACCAGGCAGACAAGCTGCAAACTGACAGACAGACAGGCAGGCAGACGAATGTCCAAAAAAAGAAAAAAAACTCTACAAACGCAAAACACTTTTTGACGTTTTCAGCACCAGAATATCACGAAGCAATATCAAGTAATTAATATAATATTCTTAATATCAGAGTTTTTTAAATATTTGTCTCGATGTTTCCGTGATGACAGGGGGAAATGGGGGTCTATTGGCCAAGCCTTAATAGAGGATTAGCGGGGGATCAGATACGATTAATTGTGATTAGAATGCGGAGATTTTTTTACAAGTACGAGGGAGTGAGAGGGTGAGCAGGATTCACACGTTTTAATCTGATAATTGGTAGGGTATTTACATGGCTCAGGTTGGGTTGAGTATATATACGTGGTTCGCAATATGCTGGGTATATATATTAACGAGTTTTTTTGGGGGGTATATACACTGGTCAGGTTTGAGTATATATTTTGTATATACATGAATAAGGTTTGGTCGGGTACGTACATCAAGTTTGGCCGGGTATGTACAAGAATAAATTTTGGTCGGGTATGTGCATGAATTAAGTTTGGTCGGGTATGTACATGAATCAAGTTTGGTCGGGTATGTACATGAATCAAGTTTAGTCGGGTATGTACAAGAATAAAATTTGGTCGGGTATGTGCATGAATTAAGTTTGGTCGGGTATGTACATGAATCAAGTTTGGTCGGGTATGTACATGAATCGAGTTTAGTCGGGTATGTACATGAATCAAGTTTAGTCGGGTATGTACATGAATCAAGTTTAGTCGGGTATGTACATGAATCAAGTTTGGTCGGGTATGTACATGAATCAAGTTTGGTCGGGTATGTACATGAATCAAGTTTAGTCGGGTATGTACATGAATCAAGTTTAGTCGGGTATGTACATGAATCAAGTTTAGTCGGGTACGTACATGAATCAAGTTTGGTCGGGTATGTACATGAATCAAGTTTGGTCGGGTACGTACATGAATCAGATTACTTATACTCCAACATATTACATATAAAAATATGTTGAGCATATGAAGTGTAATATGTTGCATGTGTATTTTAAAATTTACGTTAAAAAAATAGTTTTAGTACCTCAATGTTCATGAAATATTAATGCTGACAATATGTTAAAGTATGTATATATTCTGGAAATGTGGATTATATTTATATGATTTTGGATCAATATCATTCATTTCTACTTCAACTTCTTTCTCATCGTCATTTCTCTGGTTAGTGCACGTTTGCAATTTGCACATGTCCGTGCACGTCTGTTGATTAGCCATGCATGCTCAGTCTGGAAGTTTGCAAGGGCGCACTTGCAAAACCTGAGCTGCAACATAACATCTGGTGTTAATGATACTCCGAGTCATGCCGTGGTAAGACTGCCCTCACCATCTGTGGTTGAATCACATCCCTCTGGGTCTGGCTCAGCCGGTTGACTCACTAGGCATCACCTAAATATCGCTTCCTGATAGCTCACACGGAGAACATGCGTGTGATGAGAGCCCCTTGCATGGTTGCAACCTGACTGGATTCCACTTCTCTACGTTTCGCACCAAAATAGTTTGTAGACTCTTGAAATTCTTCTGGTTCTGCCTTCCTTTAAAAGCTTTAGTGCACTTAGGTAATCGTGGTACGCTGACACTGGCAGATGTCCTCGCCTATAACCAGACAATGTCAATATGTCGTGTGAGGACATTTTTCATGCTGAAACAGGCAGTTTTGGCACATCTGAACCTCCAGCAGCGTATACTGTGAATCTGAATTCATCCTCTGAAGCATGCTGAAAATAGAGAATAAATTCGTTTGCCAGCTTTATTTTCTGTTGTCAAGGTTTGGGGATCTCATCCCAGTGATTCTTGATGAGCAGGTAGCACACCTCTCCACAGCTGGATCTCTCCAGCTGTTCTCATCAGATCTATGAAAATTTTGAGATCATTCTCGACCTTCTTGATCTTAGTCAGTTACAGATCAGAATGACTGCTCTGCTGGGAACTGTTTTAGCCTATATCTCCCTTAGTTGCCTGGACTGTGAGCTGTATTCAAATGTCAGGCAGTACCTACTTTCAGTAGGTACTGCTTTTAGGAAGAATCAGTTGGTTCTCCCAGATGATTGTGTCTGCTGTTATCCCAAAGTGATTTTTCTTGCCAAGTTGCACTGAGAATCCACCTGCATGAAGAAGTGTGCGTATACATCCGGATCATCGATTTCCAGGCTGCGCGTTTTGTGCACAGCAATATGACAGGTGATGGACATTTTTAACCTGGTCATAAGCAGAGCACCAGGCTCAAAACAAAGTGCAAAATACAGCTGCCTCATCATGCTACACAAAATCTGGACCGTGTCCACATATCACGTCCAGAATGTTAAGAGACCTAAATGAGATTGATTCATGCTTCAACAGACCATAAAACGTCAATAACCCTCCCTGACCATTTTCTAACTGACGCAAGAAAAACGCAATAGCAACATAGCACGTGAATTCAATAAAAAAATAGTGAATCATATAACGAAAAAGAAAGAGAAGAGAGTCCCAATACTTACTCAGCGCCTCCCTTTAAGGGGGAAATCTTGAAGCTGCAGGATGGCTCTTGGTCCAAGTAAGTGGAGTTACCCTACCCTTCCTCGGATCAAATCTGATTACTTTTCATTTCACCGTTGCTGTTTAACCGTTACGGGTTTAGCGCTTCTCCGAGATGGCAATAATGCCAGTTCCCTATAAATTATTATTATTATTATTATTACAGTAGTACGGAAGCGCTAAACTAGTAGGAGGGCTATAAAACACTTGGAAAATGGGGGCCAATCAGTTTTAATCCAAGGAAGGAAATGTTAGATCCAGTTACTCGGATCAAAAGGGCTTTAAGGGAGAGGTTGATGAGGAATGGACATATGGACTCACTGAGGCACGTGGTGCCACTGTCGCTATGGCCTTGCCGTGGCCCTGCCGTGGCCTTGCCGTGTGACCCTGCTGTGGCCCTGCCGTGTAACCCTGCCGTGGCCCTTCCTGTCTCCTCGCATTAAGGAGGTATCGCCAATAATCCTGCCCAAAGGTCACTGAAATCCTGTCGTCCAGGCATACTGCCAATACTGCTCAGCAGCAGTGTGTTAAGTGCTCACGGTACCGTGTGGTGAAGTCATCAGCAGTGATGAGTGCTCACGGTACCGTGTGGTGAGCTCATCAGCGGTGTTATATGCTCACGGTACCATATGGAGAGTGCAGCAGCAGTGTGTTAAGTCCTTACGGTACCGTGTGGTGATCTTATCAGCTGTGTTGAGTTTTCACAGTGTAGTATAGTGAGCTCAGCAGCGGTGTTGTGTGCTCACGGTACCGTGAACTCAGTAGCAGTGTGCTGAGGTATACTCGTGTATATGCAAGGCAAACTGTATGATGACCTACCTCCTCACGTCTGCTCATTGCTTCACCAGAACCACATGTACAGTAGTGACTGGCCATCCCATCTTCCTAATCAAAGTCAGCATTTCACTGTTGCTAAGGTGTTGCGATGGGTGGCTGATACAAGAACCTTCAACAGTAATGATCTCACTGTGTATTTTCTGGAGAGGTTAATTTTGCACTTTTTCTGTATCTTAAAAAATCTTGATTTCTTCTTTGTAATATTCCCTTTATTAGCGTTGTGGTATATTATAATGAATTAGTTTTGATCTTAACTCAACCAGTCCTAACCTAATCTAGCCCAAATTAACTTAGGCTAACTTAAATAACGATAAATTGGCAATGAATTGTATGCGAGAAATCTACTTTGAATTTTGAGACACACATTGGAATGTGACGTGGTAACTACCTTTAATACTAATTCACAGTTTCTCTATCTTTATCTACGTTTCTCTCTCTCTTTCTCTCTCCCTCTCTATCTGTTTCTATCAGTCTGTCTGTCTCTATCTATCTGTCTGTCTGTCTCTCTCTTTTCCTCTTTGATCTCCTATACCACTCTGCCTCTCGTATCTTCTGAAGGTAATGTAAGTGGTTTTTTTACATATCTGTTTGTCTCTATTTTTGTTAAGGGAAATTCTGGAGAGGGAGGGGAAAGTTTGGGGGAGAGGGAAGGGGGAAGGTATGTGAGAGAGGGAATGGGGGCAGGTATGTGAGAGAGAGGGAAGGGGAAAGGTGTATAGGAGAGGGAGGGGAGGAAGGTGTTTGTGGTCTTGGTTTATTTTTTTTTCCTGTGCTGTAGCTGTTATGTCCAGTGGACGATTACTGCAAGATGTTATAGACTGTGGTGTGCATCTGTCTCCCCGTTGTCTCCCACTACCTATTTCTCTTTAGTTCTCTCTCTCTCTCTTTGTCTCGTGTCTCTATCTTTCTCTTTCACTTTTCTGTGTTTTTATCTTTTGATATTCCTTTATCTCTCTCTCTCTCTCTCTCTCTCTCTCTAACACCACCTCCATCTCTCTTTCTAAAGTACGGTGGGAGAATGGCCAGCTGGCACTGTTACCCAGGACGGACGTTGTTTGCTCGCTTGTACTGTTTATTTAACAAAAGAAAACACCATAAAACATTGAATGGCATGCTGCTGGGAGAGAGACGAGCAGGATAAAAACGTGTCGATATTTTTTTGCGTCCATTTGCCGAAGTTGGACGGCAGCCAGAGTGCCTTACTACTGGCAGCCTAGAAACACTTAGATTTTTCAAACCCTAAGAAGTCCCTTAGCACCGATGAAAGGATTGCAGGGATTCTTAGAAAATATAAAGAGGATCTAAACTGAGCTAATATCTAGTCTCCTTCGAAGCCAATTACTGATCCGCTTCAACTGACCCCAACATTAGGTAAATTAATGGAATCATTAAAAGCAGATGGAAGCGAAAGTTACCGTGATTTGCATAATTCGATCAAAGTCTTCACACCGTGTAAAATATATCATTCCGGAATAACAATTTTAGGTGACATTAGCTGCCAAACAACTGAAATATTTAAAGCGGAGGACAATGTTAAAAATTACCACATAGTTTATCATAAACTTTGTAAAACTATTGACTTGCTAAATTTACAACAGATAGTATTAGAGATGTTGTCGCCTGGATAGAGGCACAGTCGTAATATAGTTAACATAAATGGCGAGAAGTTTGGACGAGTCGCAAGTAGTGTCCCACATGGGTCAGTGTTGGACGCCGTATTGCTGACAATTTACATAAACGACCTACACGAGAAGACACATAGCGACATGAAGTTCGCTGACAGCAGGAAGAAGAGGTCGTCACATCAGCTGAGAGTAGGACATTAGGGAGCTTTTAAAGATCAATTAGCTTACTCCAAGTGTTCTTCACACTCCCCTCTTTCCTTAACAACTAGGTGGCTACAGCTAGGTGACTACAGCTAGGTGGCGTGTCTCTCTTGCTATTAGCGGACGGAGGATCGAACCTTGGCTACTAAATCCATATGCGTTTAGCTCTTCGTATTAATATAATTATAAAATACTTAATAACTTACTTTCCATAATCATACAGGCATAGTCATAAAGGTATAGTCATAGAGGTATAGTCATAAAATATAGTCATACAGGTATAGTCATACAGGTATAGTCATAAAGATATAGTCATACAGGTATAGTCATACAAGCATAGTCATGCAGGTATAGTCATACAGGCATGGTCATACAGGCATGGTCATACAGGTATAGTCATACAGGTATAGTCATACAGGTATAGTCATACAGGTATAGTCATACAGGTATAGTCATACAGGTATAGTCATACAGGTATAGTCATACAAGCATAGTCATGCAGGTATAGTTATACAGCCATGATCATACAGGCATGATCATACAGGTACAGTCATACAGGTATAGTCATACAAGCATAGTCATGCAGGTATAGTCAAAAGGTATAGTCATACAGGTATAGTCATGCCAGTATAGTCATACAGGTACAGTCATACATGTATAGTCATACAGGTATAGTCATACAGGTATAGTCATACAGGTATAGTCATACAAGCATAGTCATGCAGGTATAGTTATACAGCCATGATCATACAGGCATGATCATACAGGTACAGTCATACAGGTATAGTCATACAAGCATAGTCATGCAGGTATAGTCAAAAGGTATAGTCATACAGGTATAGTCATGCAAGTATAGTCATACAGGTACAGTCATACAGGTATAGTCACACAAGCATAACCACGGAGGAATATTCATACATAGTCATACAGACATAATCATACATAGTTTCTCCCCTTGAGACTTGCTTTCTTCTCTAGTCTTTTACGTTCCTTGCAATTTTCTTTAGACATATTTTTTTCAACTCTCGTTTCTAAGTTTCGTTATGTTAGGACAGCTGGCGGTTTTGTCTCGTCTCAGTTGACTTGTATATGGTCGAGTCACATACTTCGCATTTATTTTACATTTAATGTATGTCGACAACCATGGATTTTTGTCCTTCCCTACGAGAGATATGAAAACTCTCCTTTTTCAATTTTTTTGTATATTTTATGATTTTATACATGGCTATGTATATTTTTCCCACCGACCAACGAGGATTCTCCCGTTCTTGCTTTTCCCTCTGCCAACCTCTCTCTCTCTCTCTCTCTCTCTCTCTTTCTCTCTCCCAACTTGATCACTTTTGCTCTTTCTCTCTCTCTCTCATTAACAGCCTCCCTCCCTCTTGCTCTCTTTCTCATTCTCGATCTTTTTTCTGCTTCTCTCTCTCCCTCTCGTTTGCTCTGCTTCTCTCTCTCCCTTTCGTTTGTTCTGCTTCTCTCTCTCCCTCTCGTTTGCTCTGCTTCTCTTCATCTATCTCCAGAGAATACTAGATGGTCAATTTATTGATATCCTCTACTAGCTAGACTGTTTCTGGTTTTGTAACAGTTAAATAGTATTCTAGTCCAGTTATCCCGTAAAATTATGTGGCTTCTCAATAGCGCTTTTGGATTGCAACCGAATGAATACAAACCAATAAAAAAAAGTTGAGATTTTTAATAACAAAGGTGTCTAGGTGGTAATAATTACAGTTATTGTAGTTTGAATAATTAAGAAGATAATCTCCTACACAAATCTTGGAATATAACTTTGTATACTTATATATAGTTATTCTGTACATATCATATGGTGCTATGGGCACATTTGATAAGATACTGTACTACTCTTAGTATGTACCGTCTGGTACGTTGATATGATGAGATGTACTCACAGGTACGAAAGTTATTTTGTGTAACAGTGTGTGTTTGTGTAAGTTCTCGGACTGACTCTACTTAGAAGGTGAATGGCAACAAGAGGTTTCTAAATAAGCTAACTTCTGGACCATCGAGGCAATCAAACAGCTCGAAGCAGCGGTGAAGAGCACAGCGTCAGGCAAGGAATCACAGAGAACAAAGGCACCTTAACTGTAGACCCTCGTCAGATCCTCCCGAAAAGGCTAAACTCCCTTATTACTGAAAATGACTTCAGCAATTCAAAGTTGACGAATACGACAGTGCGTAGATGGCAGAACAACGCAGGTCTAGAGTTGAACACGGAACCAGACACAAAACCTTTGAAAACGTTAAATATCACTAAGTTTAAATGCTCTGTGAACAGAGTTGAACAGAGACACTAGAGGTATGTTCCGGCTCACCAAAGGAGATATACTCTACCAAAACCAGTCTGAATAACAGGAGCTGAGGAGAACTGAATTCTCCTAGACAGGGCAGAGGTGGAGGTGTTTCCTCCACAAAGAACATAGAGAGAGAGAGAGAGAGAGAGAGAGAGAGAGAGAGAGAGAGAGAGAGAGAGAGAGAGAGAGAGAGAGAGAGAGATAAGGCCGGCAGATACATCGTCATGCGACTCGAACCAGCTTGAGCCTGGTACGAACTGCGAAACAAGCGAGTAGGTAGTTAGCAGCGTTGACAGTTAATCAAAACACTCCACCAACGACCACAATGAGAGGTGTAGTTGTTACATCCTACCAAAAAACACAAGCTAATAACATAAGTCAAATAATAATATAAAGCATGAAATTTTCGTTCTAGCTATTAATGAAAAATTCAGCAATATAAAATTATAAAAAGCAATATATACATAATATTTATTGTGTCCTCTTCAGAGGATACAACACTCTTGCTCTGCTTTCTCTCTCTCGCTCTCCCTATGCTTCTTCCTGTCCCTCTCGCTCTGCTTCTCTTTCTTTCTCTCTCTCTTACTCTGCTTCCCTTGCCAGGTCACCATTTGGAGAAGACCCGGGCCGGATGTACCGGCGAACCTACAACAACAACATCTGCTTCTCTTTCTCTCTTTCGCTGTCTCTCGCTCTGCTTCTCTCCCTTCCTCTCGCTCTCTCTTGTTCCTCTCTCTCGCTTTACCTCGCTCTCTCTTGCTCTGCTTCTATCTGCCTCTCCCTCTGCCTCACACGGGGTATTTGACCCCCGTCATCACTCTGCACTACATTTTCAAGATTCTAATTTCTCTGCTCAAGGGAGACGTATTGTCCTCGGTGTCTCCGTGGCCTCTCAGACATTTGTGTGGTACTCCTTTGTGTGTTGTGTGTTTTTTTTTCAGGTGTTCTCAGTGTCGCCTTGACTTTTTGTGTAGCTGTGGTCTTGGGAGGTGTTCTCCATGTATCCTTGATCACGTGTGTTGCTGTGGTCTTGGGAGGTGTTCTCCATGTCTCCTTGACCTTGTGTATTGGGTCTTTCCATGTTCGAGTTTCTGTATCAGTTTCTCCAGTCTCTACCCTTTTGTATTGGAGTTCTATGTCTTTGATTTATATCAGACTTTCAGACAGCTTACTAATTCTGTTTGTGTTGTATTGTCTGTTGTTTTTACTGTCTTGTCGCGGTGGATGAAACTGGTATAATTTTTTTTTTCAGTCTCGCGATGCGTGGAAGTAATTTCCCTCTTGCTTCTTCTCTTACCATTTTACGGTTGTCTCGTGGTGCTTAGAAAACGTTTTTTTTTTTAAATTTGTTTTAATTAGTTTTCTTCTTTCGTGGTAATTAGATTTAATTCTTTTGTTTCCAAGTGTTATATATAATATATATATATATATATATATATATATATATATATATATATATATATATATATATATATATATATATATATATATATATATAATATGTCGTGTCAAATAGGTAAAACTGGTCAATTAGCAAGAACTCGTTTAAAATTAAGTCCGTTCTAAAATTTTCTCTTGTACGTTTTAAGATAATTTTTTTCATTTATGTTAATGTAAAAATTAATAATTTTGTACCAAAAGAACCTTAGAAAACTTAACTAACCTTATTATAACAAGCGCAATTTAATTTAGTCTAATCCAACTAAATATATTTTAGCCAAGTTTACAATAATTTAATAATAAACAAACACAATTAAATATATTTTTTTCGTTAGGTTCAGAATGATTTTTGAGAAATTATTGAATACACAAATTTTTGCTAGCCTTATTCGGGAAGAAGAACGTTGTTATTTAAGCCAAAATCGCAAGTTTTACCTTTTCGGCACCACATATATATATGTCGACATTCTTCTTCTTTTAACACACCGGCCGTATCCCAGCGAGGCAGGGTGGCCCAAAAAATAAAACGAAAGTTTCTCCTTTTACATTTAGTAATATATACAGGAGAAGGGGTTACTAGCCCCTTGCTCCCGGCATTTTAGTCGCCTCTTACGACACGCATGGCTTACGGAGGAAGAATTCTGTTCCACTTCCCCATGGAGATAAGAGGAAATAAACAAGATCAAGAACTAGTAAGAAAATAGAAGAAAACCCAGAGGGGTGTGTATATATATGCTTGTACATGCATGTGTATTGTGACCTATGTGTAAGTAGAAGTAACACGACATACCTGAAATCTTGCCTGTTTATGAGACGGAAAAAAGACACCAGCAATCCTACCATCATGTAAAACAATTACGGGCTTTCGTTTTACACTCATTTAGCAGGACGGTAGAACCTCCCTGGGCGGGTGCTGTCTACCAACTTACTACGTAAGATATACATGTCGTGCCGAATAGGTAAAACTGGCGATTTTGGCTTAAATAACAACGCTCTTCTTCCCGAATAAGGCAAGCGAAAATTTGTGTATGCAGTAATTTCGCAAAAAAATTCTGAACCTAACGAAAAAAAAAATTTAATTGTGTTTGTTTATCAAATTATTGTAAACTTATCTAAAATACATTTAGATGGATTAAGCTAAATTTAATTGCGCTTGTTATAATAAGGTTAGGTAACTTTCCTAAGGTTCTTTTAATGCAAAATTATTAATCTTTACATTAACATAAATGAAAAAAAAATATCTCTAAATGTATAAGAGAAAATTTTAGAAAGGACTTAATTTTAAATGAGTTCTTGCTAATTGACCAGTTTTACCTATTATAACGTGGTCCTTCCTTGATTTCTCCTCATATATACTGTTTAGCTTCTCAGCGTCTTAAGATATTTTCTTCCGTCCCTTCTTATATTATTTTTCCTTTCACTAACTTTCTCCTTCACCCCTTACCATCAATCATGATTTAATTAAACTCATGGGTTAATAAACTATTCCTGACACTGCTGCTTATTGCTGGGAAATATTTATACACAAGCCTGACGCCGTCGGATATTAATTAAGTTTCCCATTATTGTTATTATGCCCCTTCAGGTGAAAAGAAAGCGTGAACAATGGTACAATGGGGTTTATCATTCCCTAGAGCGTTGTATAGTGGAGTTCCTGTTTCAGTGGAGCAACAGTTGAAGTCTGTCTCTTCCTTTTCGTTCCTGGCACAATGGTATGCAGCATTTACGTCAAGAAGGGTATATCTTAATGTATATTCACTCGGAAGGTTGTATGTGTTTGTATGTCTCTAAGTGTATATACACAGGTATGTATCGTAGCATACTCGTGTACGCATCAATATTTGCTAGTATATATCAGTGTGTATATAGGAGGGGCGGGCAAGTTCTTCGATAGAAAGAGCCACATATAATAATTTTCATACATTTTTGACTATTTAGGAGCCAGAGAAAATATTATTTTAAAATTGTATTTATAAATAATAAAAAATACAACTATATAGGATTCACAAGAAATTCAAACCATGGCTTTAACTTTTTTAGTTTCTCAAACCTATTTTACAAATCATTATAAAGCGTTTTTAAGCTTCCTTCGTATTGTTTCAATTTACTGTCATTAGTTTTATTATCAGGAAAAGTAGTTATTCTTAATTCAAGGTTGGGAAAGTGGTCACATTTCTTTGTTGCCAGATCTCTTTCAAAAAGCTATATTTTATTCCGAAAACTGACAACCGATTGGGCAAGTTCTGTAACAACTTTGTTCCTTTAAGTGCCAGATTTAAATACTGGAGGTGATGCATTACATCTGTAAAGAATAACATATCCTGTAACCATTCGAGGTCTTCTAGTTGTGGGTATTTCTTTTTCTTTCCTTTCATGAAAGCAATGACTGGTTCAAAAAGAGTAACAAACTTATTCAGAAGACTGGTAGTTGACAGTCATCTTACAATACAGTAGAATGGAAGGTCACTTGGCTTATTTTCAAGCTCCAGCTCCTCAATAAAATTTCTAAATTCACGGTGTGTTTTTGCACTTGTCCGAATGAAATTCACAGTTTCTAAAACGCTTACTAAATGCTCAAGATGGATGATATAATGGATAAAGAGATTCAGATAGTTGAGATCATGTGTGAATTGCCCAACTAGGCCAGTATTTTGACCTATCATAGTTGGTACTCCGTCTGTTGCAATGTTAACAAGTTTATGCAATGGTAGTTGAGCATTTAATAAACTTTGTTAAGTGTATTTTTGATATCAGTACCTTTAGTGGTTTCCTTTTAGCTTATCAGGTCTAAGAATTCTTTTAAATTTCTATCGTTTGTAACACAGCGAACAAATATAGCTTGCAGAGGGACATCTTGAATGTCTGTAGATTCATCCAATGCTACGCTGAAAGCAACGTAGCTTTTCAGATCACTCTGCAGTGAACATATGATGGCAGAACTAATTTCAGAAATGCGTCTCAAAGCCGTGCGGCGGGAGATAGGAATTTGTTCTATTACCTATTAAGTTTTGAGTTCTCTGGAGCGAGAATTGGAATCACATCATTAATATTCTTTTTTAAAAATTCTCCATGACTGCAAGGTACTTTACTTTGAGTAATATTCCAAGCTATAACGAAACTAGTTTCAGTAGCCAAATCATTTTACTTACAGAGGGAAAATAAGCTGTTTTGTTGAGTGAAAAGGCTCAGAGCAAAATCGTCCTTCCATTGTTGCTTAAACACTCGTTTCTAGTTCGTATTTCTCTTTACTAACTTCTTCTGTTGCTCGGTCGTTTTAAACAAGGGTTTTGTAACTTCAACTAAAATCAATCTTAAGTATTTATTAATCAGAAAGGTACTTATCTATATTGCACTATATTGCCTAACTTGTGTATATACTACATGAAGAGTTATGGTGCAAAGTCCAGTTGCATCATCCGTACTTGTTTATACATGTTTTGATTATGTTCAGCTAGTTTAAAGAACAGTTTTGACTAATAATGCACATGGATGTTTGAAACGATAATGTGAATTACCCTTATACGTTAAATATTCGAATATTAGCATATACTTTACTACTATTTTTTATAATATAATTTTTTTGGAAAAAATGGCAATAAGCCTTACCTCCATAGTGGGAAAATTTATGGAATCAATAATTGCCGAGGCAATTCGTAGCCATCTTGAAAGGCATAAATTGATTAATGAATCTCAGCACGGCTTTACAAAGGGGCGTTCCTGTCTTACGAATTTACTAACTTTTTTCACTAAGGCATTTGAGGAGGTAGATCATGGTATTGAATACGATATTGTGTATATGGACTTCAGTAAGGCTTTCGATAGAATTCCACATAAGAGGCTATTGAGGAAACTTAAGGCACACGGAATAGGAGGAGAATTTATTTCCTGGGTAGAGGCAGGGTTGACAAATAGGCAGCAGAGAGTTTGCATAAATTTGGAGAAATCAGAATGGGGGCACGTCACTAGCGGTGTTCCACAGGGGTCAGTGTTGGGCCCCCTGTTGTTCACGATTTACATAAACGACATAGATGAGGGAATAAATAGCGACATAAGCAAATTTGCTGATGACACCAAAATAGACCGTCCAGATCATTCTAATGAGGACATTAGAGCACTCACGGATGATTTAAATAGACTGATGCAGTGGTCGGAGAAGTGGCAAATGCAGTTTAATATAGACAAATGCATAGTTCTAAATGTTAGACAGGAAAATAACCATGCCACATATAAACTAAATAAAGTAGATTTTAATTTTAGTGATTGTGCTGCATAGTTCTGGTCACCGTATTACAGAATGTATATAAATGAATTGGAAAACGTACAGAGGAGGATGACAAAGTTGATCCCAGGTATCAGAAATCTTCCCTGTGAGGATAGACTGAGGGCCCTGAATCTGCACTCTAGAAAATCGCTGAATTAGGAAAGATATGATTGAGGTGTATAAATGGAAAACAGGGATGAATAAAGGGGATGCAAATGGAGTGCTAAAAATATCTAGCCTAGACAGGACTCGCATCAATGGTTTTAAGCTGGAAAAGTTCAGATTCAGGAAGGATATAGTAAAGCACTTGTTTGGTAGTAGAGTTATGGATGAGTGGAACAAACTCCCGAGTACCGTTATAGAGGCTAAGACGTTGTGTAATTTTAAAAATTGGTTAGATAAATACATGAGTGGGTGTGGGTGGGTGTGAGTTTGACCTAACTAGCTTGTGCTAGGTCAGATGCCGTGCTCCTTCCTTAAGTGAACGTGACCTGATCTGACTAGGTTAAGGCATTGGCTTAAGCTGATAGGAGAATTGGACCTGCCTCGCTTGGGCCAACAGGCATGCTGCAGTGCTCCTTCTTTCTTATGTTATGTTCTAAACCCAATATTGTCTCGGGAGCCGCACAGAGTAGATTCGCGAGCCGCAGTTTGCCCACCGTTGGTACATAGTTTATTCTCTTCCACTCACCTATCTCATCACTTTTTTCTCCTACCATCTTTCCAAACACCTCACTCCCTCCACATTCCTCTTTCTCCTACCTCTCCAAACACTTCTTACTCTCTACGGTTTTCTTCTTCCTAGTCTAAGCCCGCTTTTCTTTCTCTCTAAAGACCTCTTTCCCCTCATCCTTCCCTCCCTTTCATCTTTCTTCTCTTCCTTTCCTCCCCTTCAAATTATCACCCTCCCAGCACACTCCAACCTATCTGCCCCTCCTCGCTATGTAAACATGAGATGGGATTCCCTTGAATAAACAAACACAGGCACACAAACACACAGTCACACACACACACACACACACTCCACTGCAGTGTGCACGTAAGCTTGTTTCTTCTATAAGAATGACCTGCCTTCTGCGCACATGAAATTGGCTCTATATGTATGTATGTATACATGTTTGTATATATGAATGAGCGTGTACCTATACCAGTACTTAAGTATAGTAAATCTTGTATACAAAGGTTTCAAGTAATTTTTGAAAGAGGTACATCGCTTCTTAGAAGAGATTTAAAATGAATGAGTATTTCTGATCATCAAATCACCATCTTCAGAGAAAAAAATCTAACGCATCATTTCGTAAATTAGAGAAAGATATAAACAAATAAAAACCTTTTAAAAAAATAACATAAAAATGATTTTCTTAATAATCTCTGAACGTAAATATAAAAAAGTGAAAAAGCAAAAATTAAAATAGTTTATTTTAATTTTTAGAGGTCAATAGTAGTATCGTAATGCAAAATTAGGTAGTCAGGAGATCATGTATTTTCTGTCCTGCTGAGTGATTAGTTTTTAACCTGGACTTTACACTGCCGCTTCTCTCTTTTTTTTTACCGTGGTTGCTAATGCTTATCAATTAAGATTAAATGACAAATGTTCCAATCTTCACCGGATTTTGATATGTATTTCTCTTCCCTGGTGCAAGAACACTTTCTCTCTAAATGACACGAATATAAGAAGATTGAATTTCTTGTTGACTATTGATGAACCAGTAAGTTATATTGGTGGGGATGGAGTTTACGGAAAATATTGCTAAAGGAATATATTTCTTGGAGCATTGTCTGTATATTCATTTATTAATATGGATAACATAACTGTATATACTGTATATATATAACATAACTGTATATACTGTATATATAACATAACTGTATATACTGTATATATAACATAACTGTATATACTGTATATATAACATAACTGTATATACTGTATATGTAACATAACTGTATATACTGTATATATAACATAACTGTATATTCTGTATATATAACATAACTGTATATACTGTATATATAACATAACTGTATATACTGTATATATATAACATAACTGTATATACTGTATATATAACATAACTGTATATACTGTATATACAGTTATGTATGTACAGTTATGTTGTGCTGTTATGTGATTTGTACAGATGGCAATGTTAGTTAATAAGGACAAATAAAGACGATATTAAGATTGATAAACAATAACTTTTCTGCAAAATTGGGAGCTGTACAGAAGAGAAAATGAGCTAACATGTTTTTTGTCCTTATCATTCTCTTCCTCTTATCCTCTCCCTTTACTTCATCAACTTTCCCTTTCTTCTCATTTTGCTCATGATTCACATTCTGTCTCTATTCTAACGTTAATGTCTAATTTTTAGCCGATTCTTCTTCTCCTGCCCCTTCCTCTTTCCTCTTCTTCTCCTCCTCCTCGTCTTCCTCTAGTCTCTCTCTTCATTCGCACACACGAGGTTGTCAACAAGCAGGATTCCCCAGCCAATTCCGTAGACGTGTGTCTGGGACCCTCCTGTCTGGGACCCTCCTTTCTGGGACCCTCCTGTCTGGGACCCTCCTGTCTGGGACCCTCCTGGGAGCAAGCAGAATAGAAATTCTACAGCACAAACACACACACACACACACACATCTACTAGATCATTCATTTTAGATAATATAACCTTATTGCCTCAAATTGAACAGTTTTAATTGCCTCTTTTAATTATATTATTTTATTCAGCATCACACACAAAGAAACTCAAATATATAAATCCTTGTGTTGCAGTGACGAGTCTTTTGTGTACGTGTATTTGATTGTCTAATCTTCGGAATGTTTCACCTGCATATAATTATCGGGGCGTTGCTTACATGGGATAAAACACACAAATTTTTTTCAGTACAGGACAGCTCACTTATTATTCAATGGATATATGAGCCTGGACGACATATATATATTTTTTTTCTGGCAGCGAAATTAGATTCCGAACCAGTGAATGTAATTCGGATATGTGAAAATGTGACGTGTTAGAGATATTTTTTATTATCCGCATAACCTACATACTAAAAAATATATATTATCCGCCGTGGTTGATATAACAACCTCGTTCTGATGTCATAAACATATTTTTTTTTTGTTCCAGTTCACTTTTCACAGGCAATGTAAATTGCGTAGATGATTCACTTTTGAAGCAATGAGATAGTTAAATGTGGGTTCACAAACCCGTAGAGTGTATATTGCAACTATTAAACTTTGTATACTCTGGATTAAGTTTTATTTGCATACTTGATTTTTTATGCACGGTATATATCCACTAGTCCTTACTCACGGTTTTGTTATATTGCATTTACTGTTCATTATATATATATATATTTTATTAACACATCGACCGTTTCCCACCAAGGCAGGGTGGCCTGAAAAAAAAGAACTTTCATCATCATTCACTCCATCACTGTCTTGCCAGAGGCATGCTTACACTACAGTTATAAAACTGCAACATTAACACCCCTCCTTCAGAGTGCAGATACTGTACTTCCCATCTCCAGGACTCAAGTCCGGTCTTCATAAATGTTACCGTGCTCACACTCCAACAGCTCGTCAAGTCCTAAAAACCATTCGTCTTCATTCATACCTATCAAATACGCTCACGCATGCTTGCTGGAAGTCCAAGCCCCTCGCACACAAAACCTCTTGTACCCCTTCCCTCCAACCTTTCCTAGGCCGACCCTTACACCGCCTTCCCTCCACTACAGATTTATACACTCTCGAAGTCATTCAGTTTTGTTCCAGCCTCTCTACATGTCCGAACGATCTCAACAACCCCTCCTCAACCCTCTGGATAATAGTTTTGGTAATCCCGCACCTCCTCTTAATTTCCAAACTACGAATTCTCTGCATTATATTCACACCACACATTGCCCTCAGACATGATATCTCCATTGCCTCCAGCCGTCTCCTTGTTGCAACATTCACCACCCATGCTTCACACACATATAAGAGTGTTGGTATAACTATACTCTCATACATTCCCCTCTTTGCTTCCACGGACAAAGTTCTTTGTCTCCACACTCATATATATATATATATATATATATATATATATATATATATATATATATATATATATATATATATATATATATATATGCTTTATTAATAGACAGAATACATTTATAAAACACACAAACATGAACATGAATACAATGGTACAATATGTCAAAGATTATGAATCTCCTCCAGCTCCTCCGAAGCCGGACGCGAGCCGAGTATGCAGCATGCGTTTCCCCTCTGGATGGCCACGCTGAGACGCTGGAACATGAACGTGGCTGCCCTTGGGTCCCTGGTGGTGTCGATGAGTCTGGAACCCAGCTCTTTAAGGAAACGTGTTGCACTCTTTCCCCACGCTCCCAAGGTCTCCGATCCCACTGGGACAAATTTATACTGTTGGCTTATGTCCCTGTACTTGCCGATCTTGTACTCCTCTCTGTGGTCAGCAGCTCCTCCCTGTCGCCCAACACTGTGATGGATGTAGGTGTCAGCCAGTGTCGACACGCAGGTATAATCCCATGCTAAGAGCTTGCCATTCTTCCAAGGATAGATGGTGATCCCGTCGGGGCGGTTTGCTGGGTTGTGGGCGTTGTTGGCTGCTAGTGATCGAGGCCTCTCTCGGCTGGGCATCCAGCTGTAGCGAGGGTTCTCTTTATGATGTCGTTGACCTCATTGTGTCTTGCATGCCAACCCTTGGTTTTAGAACAGTTAAGACCATGTAGACCATATTGGTCGGCTTGCGCATCGCCGCAAATACACGTATATTCCGTGTGAATGGGGCAGCAAGGCGCAGAGCCACTGCAATACGAAGGGTCTTAGGGTCCAGGCGTGTTCCCATGGCCGAAATGGGAACTGTTTGGAGGAAGTCCCCAGAGTGAGGTGCACTCACGGCTAGGAGACGGGCAGTCTCCTGTCTGATGTTACGGCCCTGAGCATATTGGCAAGTATCTTTTCAACAATGGGGCTGTCCCAGCTTGACTGTTTGTAGGCCTGTTCTTCACTAGGTTTTGGTGTTGGAGCAGCAAGAGTCTCCCATTCAGTGATGGCACTGGTGTAGCTAGGGTCCTGTATTCCTGCTGAATCACTGAGGTTGTATGGAAGAATTTGTTTTATTAGCTCATTTGATGCTATGGAAGAGGATAAGAAGGCTGGTAGGGCAATCTGGGAGGATTTGCGTACTCCCAGCCCCCCAAGTCTGACTGGAAGTGAAGATTGCAACCACTGTCCATCTTCGAGGGAAAGATTCAATACACTCTCTAGCATGGTCTTGAGGAGAGAGTCGTATATATATATATATATATATATATATATATATATGCAAGACAACCAAGCGCTTCGTGACTACTCACATTATCAAGGAACTATAAAAGGAAACATGACAAGAAGGCTTATAAAGAGGCAGAATACACCTCACAGTCACATCACACTAACAAAGACTACACCTCACAGTAGCGTAACAACGCACGACTCTGTGAAGAGGAACATAAGAAAGGACCTGAAACTCTTCCCAAGAATTAAGATTAGTCCAATTTATCATTAAATTCTTCCCAAATTTTATTAATTATAAATGAATCCAATTTATATAAACGAAAAGAAATATTCATATTATTTTCAAAACTGCTTTTAATGAAACATGATTCTATTATATTCCTCTCAACCATGGACTTGCTTGATACAACCTTCTCAGCATTTTGAAAATCAATTGGATGGTTAAAGTCTCTCACATGAATAAATAGAGCATTAGAATCTTGTCCAGTTCTAATGCTATATTTATGTTGTTTTAATCTTAGTTCAAGACTTATACCAGTTTGACCATAATAAACTTTATCGCATATTTTACAGGGAATCTTATAGACACATCCGTCAGCATTTTGGGGGGAATTTTTTTATCAAAAGTCTTTTTACTGTATCAAGATTTTTAAATACCACTTTGATATTAAAATTCTTAAGAAAGGAAGGTATATCAACCAAGTTTTCATGGTAAGGGAGAACCAACATATTTTTGGTTGAATAAGGTTGGTTGTCCCTTTTTGGATTGTAAAATGCATTCCTAGCTATTTTAAAAGATTTATCAATTATGTTTCTTGGGTATTTTAAATCATTAGCTATTTCATAAATTTTAGAGATGAACTCTGGACTACAAATGCGTAAAGCTCTCAAAAACATTGAAGAAAAAACCGACACTTTAATAGAATCATGTTTCATTAAAAGCAGTTTTGAAAATAATATGAATATTTCTTTTGGTTTATATAAATTGGATTCATTTATAATTAATAAAATTTGGGAAGAATTTAATGATAAATTGGACTAATCTTAATTCTTGGGAAGAGTTTCAGGTCCTTTCTTATGTTCCTCTTCACAGAGTCGTGCGTTGTTACGCTACTGTGAGGTGTAGGCTTTGTTAGTGTGATGTGACTGTGAGGTGTATTCTGCCCCTTTATAAGCCTTCTTGTCATGTTTCCTTTTATAGTTCCTTGATAATGTGAGTAGTCACGAAAGCGCTTGGAATTCTTCTATTTTTTTCATAGTGGTTGTCTTGCATATTTTGATATCACCTGTTTACTGTGATCTTTTTTGATATATTTTATATATATATATATATATATATATATATATATATATATATATATATATATATATATATATATATATATATATATATGTCGTGCCGATTAGGTAAAACTTGCGATTTTGGCTTAAATAGCAATGTTCTTCTTGCCATATAAGACAAGCGAAAATTTGTGTATGCATTAATTTCGCAAAATCATTCTGAACCACACAAAAAAATATTTCATTGTGTTTGTTTATTATTAAATTGATGTTAACGTATCTAAAATATATTTAGTTGGGTTAGGCTAAATTAAATTGCACTTGTTGTAATAAGGTTAGGTAGGTTTTCAAAGTTTCTCTTGGTACAAAATTATAAATTTTTACATTAACATAAACGAAAAAATATATCTTTAAACGTATAAGAGAAAATTTTAGAAAGGACTTAATTTTAAATTAGTTCTTTCTAATTGACCAGTTTTACCTAATCGGCACGACATATATATATATATATATATATATATATATATATATATATATATATATATATATATATCGCCGAATAGGTAAAACTTGCGATTTTGGAATAAATAGCAACGATCTTCTTGCTGAATAAGGCAAAGGAAAATTTGCTTATGCAATAATATCGCAAAATAATCATATATATATATATATATATATATATATATATAATTTTTACACATCGGCCGATTCCCACCAAGGCAGGGTGGCCCAAAAAAGAAAAACTTTCATCATCATTCACTCCATCACTGTCTTGCCAGAAGGGTGCTTTACACTACAGTTATAAAACTGCAACATTAACACCCTCCTTCAGAGTGCCGGCACTGTACTTCCCATCTCCAGAACTCAAGTCCGGCCTGCCGGTTTCCTGAATCCCTTCATAAATGTTACTTTGCTCACACTCCAACAGCACGTCAAGTATTAAAAACCATATGCCTCCATTCACTCCTATCAAATACGCTCACACATGCTTGCTGGAAGTCCAAGCCCTCGCACACAAAACTTCCTTTACCCCTCCCTCCAACCTTTCCTAGGCCGACCCCTACCCCGCCTTCCCTCCACTACAGATTTATACACTCTCGAAGTCACTCTGTCTCGTTCCATTCTCTACATGTCCAAACCACCTCAACAACCCCTCCTCAGCTCTCTGAACAATCGTTTTGGTAATCCCACCTCCTCCTAATTTCCAAACTCCGAATTCTCTGCATTATATTCACACCACACATTGACCTCAGACATGACATCTCCACTGCCTCCAGCCTTCTCCTCGTTGCAACATTCATCACCCATGCTTCACACCCATATAAGAGCGTTGGTATAACTATACTCTCATACATTCCCTCTTTACTTCCATGGACAAGGTTCTTTGTCTCCACAGACTCCGAAGTGCTCCACTCACCCTTTTCCCTCATCAATTCTATGATTCACCTCATCCTTCATAGACCCATCCGCCGACATGTCCACTCCCAAATATCTGAATACATTCACCTCCTCCATACTCTCTCCCTCCAATCTGATATCCAATCTTTCGTCACCTATTCTTTTTGTTATCCTCATCACCTTACTCTTTCCTATATTCACTTTCAATTTTCTTCTTTTACACACCCTACCAAATTCATCCACCAACCTCTGCAGCTTCTCTTCAGAATCTCCCAAAGCACAGTGTCATCAGCAAAAAGCAACTGTGACAACTCCCACTTTGTATTTGCTTCTTTATCTTTTAGCCCAACACCTCTTGCCAAGACCCTCGCATTCACTTCTCTTACAACCCCATCTATAAATATATTGAACAACCACGGTGACATCACACATCCTTGTCTAAGGCCCACTTTTACTGGGAAATAGTCCCCTTCCCTCCTACACACTCTAACCTGAGCCTCACTATCCTCATAAAAACTCTTCACTGCTTTCAGTAACCTTCCTCCTATTCCATACACCTGCAACATCTGCCACATTGCCCCCTATCTACCCTATCATACGCCTTTTCCAAATCCATAAATGCCACAAAAACATCTTTACCCTTATCCAAATACTGTTCACCTATATGTTTCACTGTAAACACTTGGTCTACACACCCCCTACCTTTCCTAAAGCCCCCTTGTTCATCTGCTATCCTGCTTTCTGTTTTACTCTTAATTCTTTCAATAATAACTCTACCATACACTTTACCAGGTACACTCAACAGACTTATTCCCCTATAATTTTTGCACTCTCTTTTGTCCCCTTTGCCTTTATACAAAGGAACAATACACGCTCTCTGCCAATCCTAGGTACCTTACCCTCTTCCATACATTTATTAAATAATAGCACCAACCACTCCAAAATTATATCCCCACCTGCTTTTAACATTTCTATCTTTATCCCATCAATCCCAGCTGCCTTACCCCTTTCATTCTACCCACTGCCTCACGAACTTTCCCTACACCCACAACTGGCTCTTCCACACTCCTACAAGATGTTATTCCTCCTTGCCCTACACACGAAATCACAGCTTCCTGTCTTCATCAACATTTAACAAATCCTCAAAATATTCTCTCCATCTTCCGATACCTCTAACTCTCCATTTAATAACTCTCCTCTCCTATTTTTAACTGTCAAATCCATTTGTTCTCTAGGCTTCCTCAACTTATTAATCTCATTCCAAAACTTTTTCTTATTTTCAACAAAATTTGCTGATAACATCTCACCCACTCTCTCATCTGCTCTCTTTTTACATTGCTTCACCACTCTTTTAACCTCTCTTTTTCTCTCCATATACTCTTCCCTCCTTGCATCACTTCTACTTTGTAAAACCTCTCATATGCTAACTTTTTCTCCCTTACTACTCTCTTTACATCATCATTCCACCAATCGCTCCTCTTCCCTCCTGCACCCACTCGCCTGTAACCACAAACTTCTGCTGAACACTCTAACACTACATTTTTAAATCTACCCCATACATTTTCGACCCCATTGCCTACACTCTCACTAGCCCATCTATCCTCCAATAGTTGTTTATATCTTACCCTAACTGCCTCCTCTTTAGTTTATAAACCTTCACCTCTCTTTTACTTACTGATTCTATTTTCCTTGTATCCCATCTACCTTTTACTCCCACTGTAGCTATAACTAAAAAGTGATCTGATATATCTGTAGCCCTCTATAAACATGTACATCCTGAAGTCTACTCAACAGTCTTTTATCTACCAATACATAGTCCAACAAACTACTGTCATTACGCCCTACATCATATCTTGTATACTTATTTATCCTCTTTTTCTTAAAATATGTATTACCTATAACTAAACCCCTTTCTATACAAAGTTCAATCAAAGGGCTCCCATTATCATTTACACCTGGCACCCCAAACTTACCTACTACACCCTCTCTGCATGTTTCTCCCACTTTAGCATTTAGGTCCCCTACCACAATTACTCTCTCATTTGGTTCAAAAGTTCCTATACATTCGCTTAACATCTCCCAAAATCTCTCTCTCTCCTCTACACTCCTCTCTTCTCCAGGTGCATACACGCTTATTATGACCCACGTTTCGCATCCGACCCTTATTTTAATCCACATAATCCTTGAATTTACACATTTATATTCCCTCTTTTCCTTCCATAACTGATCCTTCAACATTATTGCTACCCCTTCCTTAGCTCTAACTCTCTCAGATACTCCTGACTTAATCCCATTTATTTCTCCCACTGAAACTCGCCTACCCCTTCAGCTTTGTTTCGCTTAGGGCCAGGACATCCAACTTCTTTTCATTCATAACATCGGCAATCATCTCTTTCTTATCATCCGCACTACATCCACGCACATTCAGACACCCCAATTTTATAAAGTTTTTCTTCTTCTCGTTTTTAGTAGATTTGTACAGGAGAAGGGGTTACTAGCCCATTGCTCCCGGCATCTTAGTCGCCTCATACGACACGCATGGCTTACGGAGGAAAGATTCTTTTCCACTTCCCCATGGACAATAGAGAAAATAAAAAGAACAAGAGCTATTAAGAAAAAGAAGAAAAACCTAGATGTGTGTATGTATATATATGCATGTGTATGCCAGTGTAGTGTGACCTAAAGTGTAAGTAGAAGTAGCTAGATATACCTGTTATCCAGCGTGTTTATGAGACAGAAAAAAGACACCAGCAATCCTACCATCATGTAAAACAGTTTTAGGTTTCTGTTTCACAGTCACCTGGCATGACGGTAGTACCTCCCTGGGTGGTTGCTGTCTACCAACCTACTACCTCAACATCGGCTGAGCTCTGACTACTAACCTATTAATGAGGATTTTACCTTACTATACTCCCTCTCATTTAGCATTTAGTATAGCGCAATTATACTCAAACAGTTAATTGGTGACAAGATATCCACGAGTCGAATCTTAGCCTCACCAATATCTATATTGTGTATCTGTAAACCGAAGTTTATATGAGTATACGAATTTCTGTATTTCCCTCTTACTATGTTTTCACACACAGACTATAAGGGCTCCTTGCACTTCAGCTGATGTGGAAGGAATTTAAACAGACGCCGGATCAGTTGAGATAAGTCAACAAAAGATGCAAAAGCAGATAATTACGCTGTTTTAAAACGTCCCTAATCTCTTGAGGAGACTGGAAGGTCGAGAATCCTTAGAGATGAGCGGCAGGTTAATCTTGTTTTATTTGCACACATGTTCTTGTCAGCGCCAAGGGAACAGAGTATGGCATATTTTTCTCCCACTGGTATTCCTGAAATTACATGAGAGACGTGCAGTGCAGACTAGGTGGTTGGGAGAGACAGGGAGAGATATTTTTTTCTGCTTAGGAAATATTTAAGAGGGAAATAAGAGATAACATTGGTTGATCCCCTGTCTCTGTCTTCTCTCTCTTTCTCTCTTTTTCACACATACACACATTAACACACACACACACACACACACACACCTGACTCGACCCCTGCAACCACAACTAGATGAGTACACACAAGGAGGGAGGCCCAGTGACAGTACGAAAACGACATAGCATCGAAAGTCAAGTCTGACCCGAAGCTGTTGTATAGCCACATCAGGAGGAAGACAACAGTCAAGGACCAGGTAATCAGGCTGAGGAAAGAAGGTGGTAGCTCACAAGAAACAACCATGTGAGAAGCTCGACATGAGATTTAAGGAAGTATTTATAGTGGAGACAGGAATCCGGGAAGTCAGAATAGGGGGGTACACCAACAATGAATATGCCAACAAGTTCTGAATGAAATACACACAACCGAGGAGGAGGTGAAGAAGCTGCTAAGTGAACTTGATACCTCAAAGGCGGTGGGACCAGACAATGTCTCACTGTGGGTCCTTAGAGAGTGTGGAAGACGGCAGATGTAGACCCCATTTTTAAGAAAGGAGACAGACACGAGGCACTAAACTATAGACCAGTGTCACTGACGTGTATAGTATGCAAAGTCATGGAAAAGATTATCAGGAGGAAAGTGATGGAGCACCTAGAACATAATAAGCTTATAAACGACAACTAGCACGGATTCAGGGAAGGAAAATCCTGTGTCATAAACATACTGGAGCTTTATGACAAGGTAACGGAAGCAACACACGAGAGAGAGGGCTGTTTTGATTGCATTTTCATGGACTGCGAGAAGGCCTTCGACATAGTTCCTCATAAGAGATTAGTGCAAAAGCTAAAGGATCATGCACACATAATTATGTGTGCCTGTTATAACAGGAAGGGCACTGAATTGGATCAGAGAATACCTAACAGGGAGGCAACAATGAGTCATGGTACTTGACGAGGTGTCAGAGTGGGGGCCTGTGACGAGCGGGGTTCCACAGGGGTCAGTCCTAGGACCTGTGCTATTTTTGGTATATGAGAATGACATGGCGGAAGGGATAGACTGAGAAGTGTCCCTGTTTGCAGATGATGTGAAGTTAATGAGAAGTATTAAATCGGATGAGGATAGGCTGGAAAACTGGTCCACCAACTGGCTTCTCGAATTTGACTCCGCCAAATGCAAAGTAATGAAGATCGGGGAAGGGGAAAGAAGACCGCAGACAGAGTGTAACCTAGGTTGCCTAAGAGTGCAAACCTCACTCAAGAAAAAAGATCTTGGGGTGAGTATAATACCGAGCACATCTCATGAGGCGCACATCAACCACATAACTGCTGCAGCATATAGGTGTCTGCCAAACCTAAGAATAACGTTCCGATACCTCAGTAAGGAATCGTTCAGTACTCTGTACACCGTGTACGTCAGGCCCATATTGAAGTGTGCAGCACCAGTTTGGAACCCACACCTGGTCAGGAAATTAGAGAATGTGCAAAGTTTTGCAAGAAGACTAGTCCCAGAGCTAAGGAAAATGTCCTATGAAGAAAGGTTAAGGGAAATCGGCCTGACGACACTGGAGGACAGGAGGGTTAGGGGAGACATGATAACGACATTCAAAATACTGCGAGGAATTGACAGGGTAGACAGAGACAGGATGTTCCAGAGATAGGACACAGAAACAAGAGGTTACATTAGGATGTTGAAGACTAATATGAGTCAATGGGATGTTAGGAAATATCTGGCAAGTGACGAAGTGGAGGGAGGAACCATACATAGTTTTAAGACAGGTTTTGATAAAACTCATGGAGCAGGAAGAGAGAAGACCTAGCAGCGATAAGTGAAGAGGCGGGGGGCCAGACGCTATGCATAGACCCCACCCCTGCAACCACAAATAGGTGAATACAAATATGTGAGTACATACACACGCACACGAATAAGCCCATACACACACACACACACGCACACACATACACACACACACTCACACACACACACACGCACGCACGCACGCAAAAAACAAATTCACCTGTGGCCAGGTAAAACACCTAATTAAAATTATATTGACTCTGCCCACCTTTGTTAATGACCTAATTAGATGAATCGGAAGTGAACAAGTGGCTTAAATTAGGTTGTGATTGTGATATTTTAGTAGAAAGTGACGTGTGTGAGGGATGCAGGAGAGTGACGTGTGTGAGGGACGGTGGTGTGACATGTGTGAGGGATGGAGGAGAGTGACGTGTGTGAGGGATGGAGGAGAGTGATGTGTGTGAGGGATGGAGGAGAGTGACGTGTGTGAGGGATGGAGGAGAGTGACGTGTGTGAGGGATGGAGTAGAGTGACTTGTGTGAGGGATGGAGGAGAGTGACGTGTGTGAGGGATGGAGGAGAGTGACGTGTGTGAGGGATGGAGGAGAGTGACGTGTGTGAGGGATGGAGGAGAGTGACGTGTGTGAGGGATGGAGGAGAGTGACGTGTGTGAGGGATGGAGGAGAGTGACGTGTGTGAGGGATGGAGGAGAGTGACGTGTGTGAGGGATGGCGGAGAGTGATGTGTGTGAGGGATGGAGGAGAGTGACGTGTGTGAGGGATGGAGGAGAGTGACGTATGTGAGGGATGGAGGAGAGTGACATGTGTGAGGGATGGAGGAGAGTGACGTGTGTGAGGGATGGAGGAGAGTGACGTGTGTGAGGGATGGAGTAGAGTGACGTGTGTGAGGGATGGAGGAGAGTGAAGTATGTGAGGGATGGAGTAGAGTGACATGTGTGAGGGATGGAGTAGAGTGACATGTGTGAGGGATGGAGTAGAGTGACATGTGTGAGGGATGGAGGAGAGTGACGTGTGTGAGGGATGGAGGAGAGTGACGTGTGTGAGGGATGGAGGAGAGTGACACGTGTGAGGGATGGAGTAGAGTGACGTGTGTGAGGGATGGAGTAGAGTGACGTGTGGGAGGGTTGGAGGAGAGTGACACGTGTGAGGGATGGAGGAGAGTGACATGTGTGAGGGATGGAGTAGAGTGACGTGTGGGAGGGTTGGAGGAGAGTGACACGTGTGAGGGATGGAGGAGAGTGACACGTGTGAGGGATGGAGGAGAGTGACATGTGTGAGGGATGGAGGAGAGTGATGTGTGTGAGGGATGGAGGAGAGTGACGTGTGTGAGGGATGGCGGAGAGTGATGTGTGTGAGGGATGGAGGAGAGTGACGTGTGTGAGGGATGGAGGAGAGTGACGTATGTGAGGGATGGAGGAGAGTGACATGTGTGAGGGATGGAGGAGATTGACAGGTGTGAGGGATGGAGTAGAGTGACAGGTGTGAGGGATGGAGGAGAGTGACGTGTGTGAGGGATGGAGGAGAGTGACGTGTGTGAGGGATGGAGTAGAGTGACGTGTGTAAGGGATGGAGGAGAGTGACGTTTGTGAGGGATGGAGGAGAGTGACGTGTGAGGGATGGAGGAGAGTGACGTGTGTGAGGGATGGAGGAGAGGACGTGTGTGAGGGATGGAGGAGAGTGACGTGTGGAGGGATGGAGGAGAGGACGTGTGTGAGGGATGGAGGAGAGGACGTGTGTGAGGGATGGAGGAGAGTGACGTGGGGAGGGATGGAGGAGAGTGACGGGGTGAGGGATGGAGGAGAGTGACGTGTGAGGGATGGAGGAGAGGACGTGTGTGAGGGATGGAGGAGAGGACGTGTGTGAGGGATGGAGGAGAGTGACGTGTGAGGGATGGAGGAGAGTGACGTGTGAGGGATGGAGGAGAGTGACGTGTGTGAGGGATGGAGGAGAGTGACATGTGTGAGGGATGGAGGAGAGTGACATGTGTGAGGGATGGAGGAGAGTGACATGTGTGAGGGATGGAGGAGAGTGACATGTGTGAGGGATGGAGGAGAGTGACGTGTGTGAGGGACGGTGGTGTGACATGTGTGAGGGATGGAGGAGAGTGACGTGTGTGAGGGACGGTGGTGTGACATGTGTGAGGGATGGAGGAGAGTGACGTGTGTGAGGGATGGAGAGAGTGACGTGTGTGAGGGATGGAGGAGAGTGACGTGTGTGAGGGATGGAGGAGAGTGACGTGTGTGAGGGATGGAGGAGAGTGACGTGTGTGAGGGATGGAGGAGAGTGACGTGTGTGAGGGATGGAGGAGAGTGACGTGTGTGAGGGATGGAGGAGAGTGACACGTGTGAGGAATGGAGAAGACTGAATAAACAAGGAGAGGGAAGGAGGGGATTGAGAGACGAACGAAAAGAAGGACGAGAAAAAAGGAACACAGAGGAAAGAAGAAATAACAGAAGGGGAAAAAAGAAGGGGGAGGAATATCAGTAAAGACAAACAGAACAAAGTAAAAAGAGAACGTGAAGAAGAAAAACATAAAAAGGGAACTGATGAAAAAAAGGGACGAAGTGTAAACGAAAATAGTAAAGAAAATAAAGAGAGGAAAGGAGGGATAATGGATAAATAAACATTGAAGAATTATAGACATAAAAACTAATAAATAGAAAAAAAAATGTGAGAAGTCTGCAATGAGTGGATGAACATCCATTTTTAATTGTTATCGTCAAGGCAAAATAGGACTGGATGAGCACTGTCAGTGGTGCAGGAGGAGGTAACTGCTGCGCTGAATGCCATTGGCCAGTTGTATGCAGATGCAAGATGATTGGCTGACACATCCACCTGGCAGGTGATTGGTGAGTAAGTCGTAATAAGCAGGAAGGTGACTGGTCAAAGGACATGAATTGTTTTTCAACACGAGTATAGACGAAATTAAGATTTTACGAATTGCAATGAGACAGAGAGAGAGAGAGAGAGAGAGAGAGAGAGAGAGAGAGAGAGAGAGAGAGAGAGAGAGAGAGAGAGAGAGAGAGAGAGACTGACAAGAGCCAGACTGACAGCCAGTGAGAAAAAAGCAAACAGAGAAGCATGGGGAAAATATCGTGAAAGTAGCAAAACAAAAACAAAAGGAAAAAGAACAAGAGAGAGAGAGAAAAACAAAATCCTCTTTCTCGCAACGCTACCTAAAATTAAAGAAATCCGACAACATTATGCCCTGAATAAACGAGGAATAAATCAGGGCAAGCTTTGGCCCTGACAATGGTACCCAAGCGAGGGACGAGACTACGAACCCCCCACCAGTTTCAGCTTCGATTATGGAAATGTGTATACTGAAGGGGAGAGAGCAGAGTAGAGACAGGGGAAGGGAAAATAGGTGGTGGAGATGGAAGAGTGAGGAGAAACAGTGGGAAGAAGAGAGACGCGTGGTGGAGGGACGGGAGAGATGTAGAGATATGAAAAGAAGGAGATGCAGATGTTAGATGAGTGGAAAGAGAGTAACGGCAGATAACGTGAGGCATAGAAGTAGAGAAGAGTGGCATGATAGAGACAAGGTGTTAGAAGGACAAGGAGGGTGTTAGGAGAGACAGGGAGGGTGTCAAGAGAGACAGGGAGGGTGTCAAGAGAGACAGGGAGGGTGTCAAGAGAGACAGGGAGGGTGTCACGAAAGACAGTGAGAGGTGTCAGGAGAGATAGGAAGGGTGTCACGAAAGATAGTGAGGTTGTCAGGAGAGAGAGGAAGGGTGTCACGAAAGACAGTGAGAGGTATCAGGAGGGAGAGGAAGGGTGTCACGAAAGATAGTGAGGGTGTCAGGAGAGAGAGGAAGGGTGTCAGGAGAGACAAAGAGGGTCAGAAATAATTAAGGCCTTGTTGATACATTTGCCTAACATGTGAATGTACCTACATACTGAGTGCGGACACAAACTGTATGATAGGACTTAGAAATCTTCAAAGAAACAAATCGACCAAATTTAGCAGTTTGTCTCCAATGAATAAAAAAAACACAGAGTGCAAAACAATATTTCCTTTTTTTGCAACTTTTTGTATTTTAACCACCACTTGTGAAGAAGAGAAATGGGTCAAAACCGACAAGTGGTGAAAATAGCCACAATTTTTTTTTAGTAACGCACAATAAGCGATATACGGTATTTTGTTTTATTTCCATAAAGCGTCATAAACCGCAAATTATGTCTAACAAACTTGTCGGTATATAATTCCACTGATAAACACAAGGCAAAGTGCAGAGTGAAATTTTACTGAGACGTTTTGCCCGTTTCGCCCCTAGACGGCGATGTCTATCCCACAGGGGAAACGTCGCGTTGAAGTTCTTCTCTGAAAGTGTGTCTTTCCCATTATAATTATGATTTTAATGATGATTTAATTAAAAAAAAGTATATATAATTTGCAAAGAGTTTTCAGTTCCACCCATCACAGAAAAACAATAAAAATATTTTTTTTCGAAAGAAAAAAATATTCGCAGTGAAACACCAAATATTAAAATTATTATTAATTATTACATTCATGGGGAGCGCTAAATCCGTAGGGCTCGTGCATCGCCTGGACTGAGGGAGGGGGAGTAGGAATGCAAGGCATTCAGACTTGATTCAAGGAACTGGGAGCACAAGTCCAATCCCTGAGATCAAGAGCCTCCCCCCTCATCCTTCAGCAGCATCAATGGACCTCTTTCTAGGGGCCTTGATTTTGAAGAAAGTTGACCCTGACGAAATGCATTAGGATTTTTTTAATTAATTACTTTATCCGTTCTTCTTCCCACTTTATAGTAGGTATCTACTCTCCTTTCTCTTCTTCTCTCCTTTCTTTTTCTTGTCCTCTTTCTATTTTTACTTCCTTTGTCTTTTCTATTCTCCCTTCCTATTTCCTTTGTCTTTCCTATTCTCCCACCCTTTACTCCCTTTCCGTCCTCCTCTCTTCTACTCTACCGTTCCTTCCGCTCTTTCTCTTACTCTTTTGTCTTCCATTCCATTCCATCTCCTTCCCTGCTTTTCAATTTTCTCTCCTCCTCTATACCCTCTCACCTTACCTCCACACATTCACCTCTTCCTTCCCGCCTTTATAATTCCCCTCCCATTCTATTCCTTTCCTCCCCTACCCTTCTCCCACACTCTCTCCTTACACCCCTCTTGTCTCCTCCCCTCCCTGGCTGGTTGAGTGATACATCTCCGAGGGTCGTGCTCAGAATTTCCTCACCATATCTGGGCCTAAAGCAATCAGGAAGACAGCTTCTCGCTCGTGTAATTCTCTGCGGCTTGGTGTACAAAGAGAGAGAGAGAGAGAGAGAGAGTGAGAGAAGCAGACAGATAGATAGATATATGGGCAGGCAGTCACATGGGCAGACAAACACACTAGCAGACACTTGTTATGCATACCGTACTTAGTAGCTGAAACAAGTTAAATAATCCATCACACGCCTTTTGAGAAGTCATTCAATGTGTGGGTTAGACCAGTTTTGTTAGGGTCTGTGAGTGTGCTCTGTGAGTGCCATGGTCGCATTAACAGTCGTTGCCTCCCATATTGAATTTTATTAAAGTCACTCTGAATTATATGAATATAACGTAAGTAACTATGCAGTTGTGACTGTATAAATAATATCCTTGCAATTACGTCTGAACAGTAAGTTAACTAGATGATTTAGCCTGAACTAACGACTGTTATGAGAGAATTGAGTATTTTCCCAGCCCAGACGAACCGCACAGAGTTGACTTCCTCCTGGGTGCTGACAGGGTTGACTGGCAGAGTGATTCAGTGTTCGCTTGAGAACAGTCGCTGGAGACGCATCTGACTGAGGTTGACACGTTTAGAAGACATCTGGGGTTACTACATGGTGGCAGCTTGAAGGGTTCCTTCAGCTGCCAGCTAGGCTTTACTATTTATCAAGTTCATGTAATAATTATAATTATGTTATTTTGGAGAAGTTATCATTAAGGTGACATTATATTTTGACAAAACATTTCTAATAAGAGCTTAAAATTGTCTACTGTTTTTCAACGTAGTTTGGCTTGCTTCGGTGCCTGGCCTCTATCATGCCCATATTAAAGTATAGTACCATGCAGTCTATCATACCCTTATTAAAATAGTACCAGGCAGTCTATCATGCCCCTATTAAAGTAGTACCAGGCAGTCACATGAGTAAACACCACTCCTACCCTCCCTCAACCTGCTGCTACCCCACAAATACATCAACTACCATAGTTACTGTGTGGCTTGCTTACCTCGTCCACTTCTCCCATTCCCTTCTCTCCCCAGTTTTATCCGCAACATCTGCTTCAACTCCTAAACCTGTTCTTGCACCGCCCACATTAGCTGTACCCACTCCATCCATCACCATTTTCCCTAACACTATTTCCCCTGCAGTCTACACCACTCACCCCTACACCCGCCACCACAACAACTTATACGACCCGGCTCTACTGCTCACGTACACCATCTACACCAAAACAAGACCAAGGGTAACTTATAATTTGGTATAGGAATTCAATTAACATCACAAACAAGAGCTGTCTGGGAATTAGCGTGGAGTGTTACCGAGCACATGGCTCGCTGCAGTGTTGAAGAAGGAAGTTCTACTTCTTCAGGAGGAAAATAGGAGGCTGAAGCTTCGCCTAGGAGGGTGTGGGAGTGAGTGTGAGATGGGTGGTGCTGGTAAGGAGGAAATGGTTACCAACAGTGAGAGTGGCAGCCGCTTTAAGTGGCAAGTGGTTCACAATTCAGGAAGAAGGAAGATAAGGAAGGTTAATAGAGAAAATGTGAAGGTAGGAAATCGATTCTCTGTTCTCCAGGACGAGTGTACTTCAGTGGTTAGTGAGGTTAAAGGTACCACTGACTCCCCTGCTAATCAAGGTAAGAATATTCTGATTGTGGGAGACTCTCAGGTAAGATAAATGGATCGTGCTTTTTGGAACAGAGATAGGAAAGTCAGTCAGAGGGTGTGCCTCCCAGGAGCTGGTGTTGGTGACATAGTCAGCAGGTTGGATAATATTATGTCAGGTAATGGGAACAAGCCCATTATCTGTCTTAGTGCTGGTGGAAATTACATTGGGAAGGGCAGAAGACAGGAGCTACTAGATAAGTACAGGTCAGCCATAGAAGTAGTTAGGTCTAAGGGAGGGATTCCAATCATATGTAGCATTTTGCCTAGAAAGGAAGTGGGCAATGAATGGATGTCTACGGCAATCAGGCTGTAGTATTATTGTTGGAAACAGCAGATATTACCAGGATACCTCAGGGATATGTTTAAAAGACAATATTCAAAATAAAGTTGCTAGTAAAGGCAAAGCAATTGATCAACAAACCAAGAGAGATAGTAGAGGGAAACGAGTGACTAGCTCCCTTAAGGTTTACTATACAAATAGTAGGAGTCTAAGAAATAAGATTGATGAGCTAAGATTACTTGCAAGTGTAGGTAATATAGATATTATTGCTATAGCAGAGACTTGGTTCAACCTGAAAGATAGAGAAATGCCTTCTGAGTGCAACATAGAGGGTTATAAACTATTCCACACTGATAGGGTCAATAGGAAGGGTGGTGGAGTGGCGATGTTTGTCAGAGATAATATAAATTGTTGTGTTAGACAAGATATAAGATTAGAAACATCGGACACAGAATCTGTTTGGCTACAGTTTCTCGATGGTCGTGAAAAATTAATTTTGGGTGTGATTTACAGGCCCCCAAGCCTGGACAGGGAGTGCAGTAAGCTGCTATGGGACGAAATTCATAAGGCGTCTAGATATGAAAATGTTGTGTTAATGGGAGATTTTAACTTTAGACAAATTGATTGGAACAGTGTGACAGGTAATCTTGAGTCTAGTGACTTTATTGATACGGTTCAGGATTGTTTTTTAAAACAGTTTGTGACAGAACCAACTAGAGGTAGCAACTTGCTTGATTTGGTTCTTGCCAACAAAGAATCACTAATTAATAATCTTGAGGTTAATGGAGAGCTTGGGGAAAGCGATCACAAATCACTTAGGTTCAATATATCATGGAATTACCCAGGTAATTGCAATCAAGTCTGTTCCAGACTTTCGCTTAGCCGACTTCATGGGGCTGAGAAATTACCTAGGTGGGCTAAATTGGGATGACCTGACTATGGGTCAGGTAGCTGCTCAGACAACTTTTGTTCCGAGTAGGGAAATTAGATCTAACAAAAATGATCCAAAATGGATGAACAATAGATTAAAACATCTCATTGGTCAAAAGAGAGGCATATATAGGCGTATCAAAAGAGGGGATGGACAGATAAGAAATCAATATTTTCAATTAAAGAGAGAAATAAAAAAAAGAATAAGAAAAGCAAAAAGGGATTATGAGGCTAATGTCGCAAGGTATTCAAAGCCTAACCCAAAAGGGTTCTTTCAGGTATACAGAAGTAAGATTAGGGACAAGATAGGCCCACTTAAAAGTAACTCAGGACAGATCACGGACAGTGATAAGGATATGTGTGAAATTTTCAATACTTACTTCCTCTCAGTTTTTACTCAGGAAGATACTAGCGGAATTCCAGAAATAATAAATTGTGTAGAACAGGAAGATAATAGACTATGCTCGATTGGGGTAACTAGTGACATGGTCCTCAGACAAACAGAGAAATTAAAACCTAACAAATCCCCAGGCCCTGATGAACTGTTTGCAAGAGTTTTAAAGGAATGTAAAGGGGAACTTAGCAAACCTTTGGCAAATCTTTTCAATATATCACTACAAACTGGCATAGTGCCAGACAAGTGGAAAAGGGCAAATGTAATACCTATTTACAAGGCAGGTGACAGGTCCTTAGCTTCGAACTATTGACCAATAAGCCTTACCTCCATAGTTGGTAAATTTATGGAATCAATAATTGCCGAGGCAATTCGTAGCCATCTTGAAAGGCATAAATTGATTAATGAATCTCAACACGGTTTTATTAACTTTTTTCACTAAGGTGTTTGAGAAGGTAGATCATGGTAATGAATATGATATTGTGTATATGGACTTCAGTAAGGCTTTCGATAAAGTTCCACATCAGAGGCTATTGAGGAAACTTAAGGCACACGGAATAGGAGGAGATATTTTTTTTTGTGGGTAGAGGCATGGTTGACAAATAGGCAGCAGAGAGTTTGCATAAATGGGGAGAAATCAGAATGGGGGCACGTCTCAAGCGGTGTCCCACAGGGGTCAGTTTTGGGCCCCCTGTTGTTTACAATTTACATAAACGACATAGATGAGGGAATAAATAGCAACATAAGCAAATTTGCTGATGACACCAAAATAGGCCGTCCAATTCATTCTAATGAGGACATTAGAGCACTCCAGGATGATTTGAATAGACTGATGCAGTGGTCGGAGAAGTGGCAGATGCAGTTTAATGTAGACAAATGCAAAGTTCTAAATGTTGGGCAGGACAATAACCATGCCACATATAAACTGAATAATGTAGATCTTAATACTTGTGATTGCGAGAAGGATTTAGGAGTTCTGGTTAGCAGTAATCTGAAACCAAGACAACAGTGCATAAGTGTTCGCAATAAAGCTAACAGAATCCTTGGCTTCATATCAAGAAGTATAAATAATAGAAGTCCTCAGGTTGTTCTTCAACTCTATATATCTTTTGGTTAGGCCTTATTTAGATTATGCTGCACTGGCAAACGTACAGAGGAGGATGACAAAGTTGATCCCATGTATCAGAAATCTTCCCTATGAAGATAGACTGAGGGCCCTGAATCTGCACTCTCTAGAAAGGCGTAGAATTAGGAGAGATATGACTGAGGTGTATAAATGGAAAACAGGAATAAATAAAGGGGATGTAAATAGCGTGCTGAAAATATCCAGCCAAGACAGGACTCGCAGCAATGGTTTCAAGTTGGAAAAGTTCAGATTCAGGAAGGATATAGGAAAGCACTGGTTTGGTAATAGAGTTGTGGATGAGTGGAACAAACTCCCGAGTACCGTCATAGATGCTAAGACGTTGTGTAGTTTTAAAAATAGGTTAGATAAATACATGAGTGTGTGTGGGTGGGTGTGAGCTGGACCTGACTAGCTTGTGCTACTAGGTCAGATGCCGTACTAATTCCTTAAGTGGAAGTGAACTCCAGGTGGTCTGGTCTAAGGAGGGGAGTGATGGACCTGCCTTGCATGGGTCAGTAGGCCTGCTGCAGTGTTCCTTTTTTCTTATGTTCTTATTGGTAGAATTACCGATATGTTAAGTAAAGGACACAAATGCAACTAATGTGACATTTTATTGTGGCAACGTTTCGTTCTCCAGGAGCGAAACGTTGCAACAATACATGGACACAGATGGTATATAGGCTGAGTGAGGTGTAATACTAGTGGTAGTAGTAGTATTAATACAAATATGGTAGAACAATCAACTTGCACATGGGTAGCATAAAAATAGGTTAGACAAATATTTGTCTAATCTATTTTTATGCTACCCAAGTAATAGCTTTTATAACCTTTTACTCATGTGCAAGTTGATTATTCTACTATATTTGTATTACTACTAATACCACCACTAGTAATACACCTCACTCATAGCCTATATATACCCTCTGTGTCAATGGAAAAATAAACACATAAGCAGTATAATGTGATCCTTTATTGACACGTTTCGCCCACTCAGTGGGCTTTATCGAGTCACAGACAGATCTGTCTGTGACTCGATAAAGCCACTGCGTGGGCGAAACGTTGTCAATAAAGGATCACATTATACTGCTTATGTGTTTATTTTTCCATTGTGTCGGTATTTTATACCATTTATTTCCACCCTTGATAAAGCTCCTGGAGAGCGAAACGTTGCCACAATAAAATGTCACATTAGTTGAATTTGTGTTCTTTTACTTAACAAGAGGAATAATGCCTGACATCATAGCACCAACAGAGACGAAGCTAACGGGTAACAATGTAATATTCACAGTAAAACACCATAAAAAGAGAACAGAGGCAACAGGGTAGGAGAGGCACATCTTTTCCGGTCAGCAATCAGTGGGGTATTGAGAACCTGGGTTGGATGTATAATGGAGAACTTACCAAACTAGATAACAGAATTAGTCGTGACCGGGGGGAAGGGGTCACAAGTACTAGAAAGAAAGTAACATAAAACTCACCACTGGACAGGGGATCAGAGAACTCGTATTAATAATTTGCATATTAAACAAGGACGACAAAAAGGACCGTGAAAAACACATAGAAATAATGCAAAAATAACTTATCTTAAAATAATTTAGGCAAAATAAATTAGAGAGAGAGAGAGAGAGAG